>CM038669.1:517352317-517687317 GCA_021605145.1 Aegilops bicornis | reverse complement strand
AAAGTACGCTGTCTTGGACTTGCACCCCTAGTTACGTGAAGTGCAAGCCTGAAGCGGATGACCGGACCTTACCAACATACTCAAAAAGTATTCTATCTTTGGGGTGCATGCTCTTGACAAGCGGTGTTTCCAGTCTAGCTGTGTCAAATCGGGTGTGAAGTGTCCTTCTAGGTTACGGCTGGTAGAGCAGAGGACTGAAAATCCTCTTTAGTTTCACGCATGGGACTCTAAATCCCAATTGCGCTTAGCTCTGTGGTTCGATTCCACAACAGAGCGAACAATGAATGAATGTGGGCGGTCAACTGGTAAGCCTGTGCCTGTGAAAGAAAGGACTAGGGAGGGATTGAGAGAAGCTTTCCACGGTGGAAAATGAAAAAAGCATATCGTTCTTAGAAATTGTGGAATTTGACTCGATTAGAGCTATGGTTTAGCATCAAGAGGGAAGTTTTGTAAAAGCAACAGGAAGAATTGCTCGAGATACCCGTGGCGTATATAACTTGGGTCGTGTTATAAATGCTCTGGCTAAACCTATTGATGGGAGAGGCGAAATTGTAGCTTCGAATCTCGCTTAATTGAATCTCCTGCTCCAAGTAGAATTTCCGGGCGTTCCGTATCTGAACCTCTTCAAACAGGGCTTATTGCTATCGATTCGATGATCCCTATAGGGCGCGGTCAGCGAGAGTTCATTATTGGGGATGACAGACTGGCAAAACAGCGGTAGCTAGATACAATTCTCAAGAAAAAGGGCAAGATGTAAGAAGAACGAGAGCGAGCCTTCACGAAAGAAAATGCAAGTGAAAGAGAATTGTCAAAATTTCCTAAAAGCGGTGGTTCTTTTCTTTATGGATCGGGTAGATCCATATGTTACGAGGGGAGACGAGGTGTAGCGCAGTCTGGTCAGCATCTGTTTTGGGTCTGAGAGGGCCATAGGTTGAATCTGTCACCTTGATGTGGTATTCACACAATGGGGCGAAGTGCAAAGCCCCGTAGCCTATCCATGATCGGGAAGGCAGGCGAAAAGCACGCACAAAAGAAAAGAAAGCTCAAAAGCTTATTTTTCAATCCATTATCTTTGGTATTCTTCTATATTTAGATCATATTATATAGCTATTTCACTGGTTTTTATTTACATACCTCGGTCATGTTATTTGTCTAGCCTTCAATCAGAATAGCCTCTCCACGGTTCGAAGATTCTTTCGGCATCAATGTGCTTTTGGAATCTTCCTATGAAACAAATAACATTGGAACTAGGACAGAACAGGCCTCGATGAAAGCGAGCTTTTTGGCGTATAGCCACCTCGAAGCCCAATTAGCGCACGGGCTGCCCCTCAACTCAACCCCGACGAGTACGCATAAACTTGGTCAGGGAGCATTTAAACGGTGCGATTAGTATTGACCACTACCGCCAAGTCCATAATTCACAAATTGATGAAGTCCACATAATGGAGCTCAAAAGCCGATTACCAAATCTACTTTTTTAGCATCTTGAAACCGCACATAAGAAATATTATGAATGAATCACCTTACAATAACATACGAGAGACAGCTTTCTATTTTGGCCGAACAACAAGTCGAACCAATGAACAATTCCATTCAAAGGAATGTTCTAGAGTTTTTCCACTATATTCGCGATATTTCACAAAATGGAATAAATTCTTCACGATTTCTAGAGTTCCGGGATTACTTCACCGATATCGATTTTACGCTAAGCACGGCCTCTAGGTTAGTTCAAAGTGTAATACAACGAACTATCGATACACGAAAACGAGTCAAGATGGATACATAAAATGGAGACATCGTGGATTACCCAAATTGGGACGACGATAGGACATTTCACTTTCTTTCGCAATATTTACGATCATGACTCAACCACTAGGAAAGGGGATTGCTTACTCAAATACGTTTTCGCTTATGCTTAGTCAAGTGAGGATTCCATTGAAGTAACGTAACAGGAGCACCATCTTCAAAACTTCTCGGGATCCGGAGTTTTTCGATAAAAGGTCCCATCCTTCAATATCATGATTGGGTCAACCAGGCGGATCATAAGTGAAATAGTTTGATCGAATTCGACCAGGTCAGGCCCGATCATGAGTGAATAGAAAATCGGCGATACATAGCTGTTCCAGCGGAAATACTTTGTTTAATTCTACCACTTCTACTAGGAGTAGCCTTTTTAGTGCTAGCTGAACGTAAAGTAATGGCTTTTGTGCAACGTCGAAAGGGTCCTGATGTAGTGGGATCGTTCGGATTGTTACAACCTCTAGCAGATGGTTTGAAATTGATTCTAAAAGAACCTATTTCACCAAGTAGTGCTAATTTCTCCCTTTTAGAATGGCTCCGGTGGCTACATTTATGTTAAGTCTGGTCGCTTGGGCGTTGTACCTTTTGATTATGGTATGGTATTGTCGAGATCCGAACATAGGGCTACTTTATTTGTTTGCCATATCTTCGCTAGGTGTTTATGGAATAATTATAGCAGGTTGGTCTAGTAAGGCGGGCGGCCGTTCGGTCGCCTATGATATCTGGACCAATTGGTCAAAAATGGGTTTGTGCCGCGGTGTTGAACGATCTACTCTACACGGTGTGGGCTTACAGGGCTAGGGCTCATAAACCCTTTCTTTCATTCATCAAGGGTCGGTCACTTTTCCGGGCCGGGATCGAGAAGTGGAAGTCATAAAAAAGAGATGTTTCTCTTCGCACCTCATATCAAGAGGAAAGGTAGCTTGTCAAGCTGGTCTCACTATTGGAAATTCTACCTTTTTTTTTCACCGGCTCTTCTTCTTTGTCAACGCTACTAAGGACCTGACGGTTCGCCTACTTGATGGATGAAAGAACATGAGAAAGGGTTCTAAAATAAAAGGCTAGAAAGTCTACTACTGATACAGATCAAAGTCGTGGCTGAGTTTGCCTAGCCTCGCCTACTCATTTTTGTAGGCGGCGAGTTAGCGAAGAGGCTTAGGGATAAGAGAGTGTCGGTGCGTCGTAGCCTTCATTCTACTACGCTACACAAAGTCACTTAGCTCGACGTTAATTAAGAGAGTAAAGGAGGAATACCCTACATAGAAGAACCACGGTTAAACACAAAGGTATAACCTTTAGCTCCTCGGGGCTAAGCTGCTTCGCACCAATCGATAGTTAATTAAGATTCCATTTCAAAGGCGCTACTTTGTTTCGCAAGCCTTTGTCATTGTCGATCAACTAAGGTTGGCCCTCGGCCCCTGCGAATCCGTAAATCAGAGAGCATGCCGCAAAAAAAGGATGGTCCCTATGCATTTCATTCTTTCCGAACGCATAAAGAATGAAAGTACTGACCCCCATCATGGTGAACCTCTCCTTGCGATCGGGATGAGGTAGATGCCTCCCAGCCGGGGCGGGGAGGGGGGGGCGATCGAATCGGAGTTTCCTTAGGTAGCCACCGACCTACAGTTCTCCTTAAACTTACGTGCTTGGTGGAAAAGAAGCGAACAAAGGTACGCCGCTTGCTGTCTTGTTCTCTGCCGCGGACTGGGATCGCCGCCAGACTAGGCCCTCTAGAAAAAGTTGGAGCAACATTGTATGAGAACATATTACCCATCTTCGGGACAAGGCGGAACGACCTCTCGATCTACTTACTGCAGCCCGGGGCCAGGCGCCGTCGTCTAGGCGTGACTTCTTGTTTTGATCTCCCCACGCCTAGGACGTTGTCTGGGCCAAGAGCCATAGTTAGTTGCTGTTTCCATTTGGTTCTTCTTTCTCGTTGTTGATACCGGCAAGACCCAACCAGATGATGATGTCTGCTGGTTGGTAGTGAGAGGACTCTTAGTACCCGCAAAAAAGGGCGCTGGTGAAAAAAAAACAATCATTTGATTTAGTTTCTTGCTCTCCCTTAGCAGCGGGAAAGGAGTCTATCTATCTGCCTAGCTTTGGTAGATTTCCCCTAGCATAATTCAAAAACGGAAATTCCACGAATCCTCGAGGTGGATAAGTCCGACGACTCAAAGTGAGGCGGAATTGAGTTTCTGGTCCGGTGGATCTGATCTATAGTTAGGGGCAATACATACCAAAAGGTTCAAGAAGGAAGGCGCGATGTATAACCAAGCCTCCCATAGCCTGTCTAACTGCTGAGAGAGAAAAGTGCTTTTCTTTCCCTAAGAGTCCTCGAGTTCACACAGCTATTGCGGATCCTTTGCGAGATTAGGATTTTGGATTCATAATTTAGAATCAATCCATGTTAGGTCAACATCGAGACAGAACATCTCAGTTGGCTCTGTCAAGGAAGTGAAACATGCATTCCTAGGTTGAGGTTACAATTGGATTGACCCTCGGTCAGCCTCCGATTCCAAGGAGTTGATTCAGCAAGTTCTGCGCTACCAGGGAAGTCTAATCGGATCAATCGGTGGTTCCGTAATGAGTAGTCGAATACACATTGAGGGGGCCTTGCCTCCTCCTTCCCGCCCACACCTTCATTCTTTTCCTCCTCACGATCTTAGAAAGCATACTAAACTTCAATCCAATCTTTCTCCATTAGCAACAAGAGCAGCTCTATCTATCGGCCCTTGATGAGTAAGCTTAGCTATACCGCTTAGGTTGCAAAGCGACAAGCTCCCTTCTAATGCGTTATTGCTTGGAGCCTTCTCGCTTAGTAAGCCGCCTTGGCCCTTCCTCCTTCTTACTCTGTTTGGTATTCGCTCATGGTTTGTTTCAGTGTTCTTTCGTTCTTGGTTGGCTCTCTCTATTGTTGTTTGTAGATCGTCGTCCCACGCATTGATCCGGCAGCGAGACCATACGGTTGTAAAGCGAAGCGAGCCGTCCTTCCTTTCATTCGTTGCTTTGTCTTGGTTTGTTTTAAACTCGACCTTCTATCGGGACTGTGGTGACGAACCTTACTCCCCTCGGTCAAGTGGTTGACCCGTCTGTCCAATAAGTTTACTAAGTGAATGGGAATCCTATAGTTTGACCAGCACAGGGAAGAGTAGTCGAGGCAATTCGCTAATATGGAGCTGTTTATATCGGCTTTCTTTCCTAACTAACGAGGAAAAGAGAGACATGCGAGTTCGACTCTCATTCTATCCATGTTCAGCAGTCCCTTTCCATCTTGGTACTGTTGATGGCAGTACCGCTCAACTACGAGATGCTTGAAAGTCGATGTATCAATAATGTTCCCAAGAGTAGCATCGAGCCTCGAAACGGCAAGCCATGCTTCAAGCTAAGTCAGTATGGATCTAATTGATTGCTAAACTGAAGGAACGATCTCGTCGAAGATTCTCATTACGAAGCGGTGCCTAGCTCTGGAAGGATGGGCGGGATCATACCTATTTGAATTGAAGAACATTCGTAACACTTGTTTTTGAGTGGGAAGGAAAATAAGCACACAAGCGAACAACCATCTAACCGTCGATCTGAACTCCCGTGATCAGTCCATCAAGAAGAAAAAGCTTCCGTTTCCGTCATTCGGCGGTGGAATGGAATAGTTCGATGGTATTGATCGTCCAACCATTGATTGGAATGTCTATCGTGATAAACCGTGTAATTCTATAAGCTAAGCAGATGAGGCAACAAAGAACCTAACCATCCTCTCTCGATTGACTTCATCGGAAGATTCCTATGGTCTGGTTTACCTTTCTTCTTTCCTTGCAACCTTGGATCGATATGGTTCATTCCTGGGCTATGCTCTTTCAACGGTTGATGAGAAGAGGGGACGGCAAGGATGATCGACTGCTTGGTTCGGTTAAATCGGTATTAAAAACCTTCTTTTGGTCTTTTCTTTCTTGCCGCCACTTTAACAGTGCCGCTGCAATGAGAGCGTAAGTTGCGGAGTTTTTTCGGATTCTTTTTTTTGGTGCGCTCTTCCTTTTTTGGATAGAAAGAAGGGTTCAGTGGGAGGGCAAGGGGTAGTTAAGTTTTAGGTTGGCTCTTGTTTTTCTGAGACTTTCTTTTCGGTGTAATTTAATAAAGAAGTAGCAATTGTTCATTTCATTTCATTTTTTGCATTGGTAGTTCTTTTTCATTTGAAAGGGCAAAGGGGGAAGGGAAAGGATTGACCCTCAGGGATCATATTACTCAAGAAGACTTGGGGAAAATAGCAGGATTGGAAAAGTTCAAAGAGACTGAGGAAGACAAATCCATTGTCGAATCCTGCAGAGTGATAACATCGAGTAGTGGGGGCTGGCTTCCACCCCTGAGAGAGCTTGATTTAGCAGAAATCCCGCCGAGTCCTACTGGGCCTAGATTCCGCGATAAGTTCCGAGAAATGGAGGAAATGATGCATTCAAAGTTCGCAGAATTGCAAGAAAGAAAAAATCCTTGAAAGAAAAACCAAACAAGACCAGATGTTCCCTATTGTTATCGTGAACGAGACTAAATGTTCGGCCTTAATGAGATGGACCTTGATTCCTCTCCGGCCAGGAAAAGATGCGGCTCCTCTTTGTTCTACTACCTTCATCCTCGGGTGAAGCCGGTTGGCTCACCAAACAAGATATATCTTGTGAAATCATTGGTAACCATGCCTAACGGTCGGTCATCTAAGCTATCGGCCAAGGCAAGTGAGAGCTGTTCAAGAGTTGGGGGCATATCTTTAGCTCGAGCAGCATCCGCTCCCGAAATGTGAGTTAAGCTTTAAAAAAAAGAAGAGCTACGAGTGGAACAACTTCTTCTATTCCTTGTTGGCCTCCAGCTCATACATCCCTCAATCCTCTTCTCTGCCCTTTTTTACTATTATGCGTGGCATGCCCCCTGTTCGTATCTTAACAGGGCAACCTTCTCTTGCAAACAATCCCTTCGTCGCTAACACCGGTAATGCCCCATCCCTTTAATACAACCTTCTTACGGGGTGGGGCGCAAGCAAGCGTAGCGAATCACATAGAGTTGCCCCTACACCTTGCCGTAGCAGAGATAGATAGGGCGGGCGGCCTTGAGGATGGATGTCTCGAGCGGTTGAAAGAGTCGGTCTTGAAAACCGAAGTATTGATAGGAATACTGGGGTTCGAATCCCTCTCCATCCAGCGAGGTCATAAGTTCTCTCTTGCCTTATCTATAGATAAGAACGAATCTCCTCGTCGATATGATGGATGGAATGGGTAGAAGGTTGAGGTTATTGTGTGTTGATTTAGTTAGGACTTTGTCTCCTTTCGTTATCTTCCGCCCGGGTGGATGACCTGTGGGAGCTAAGTCGAAGATCTCGGTAATAAAGCCGTGAGTGGTTGATAAACAACGATTGCAGTTTGATTTAGGGAGTCCCAACCTGTGAAGCTTAACGGACAAAGAAAAGCGATAGAGACTTCCGGGTATAGGGTGGCGACCTTAATGAATCAAGTATTCAGGTGGCAGAGTTTTTAGCTACATAAGCGCTCAAATTCCTGAATACTTATTGCCCAAAAATATGATCAACCCGGTACATTTATTAGGTTTTGATCTGAGGCTATCACGGTCTGCAGGACCCAACACAAGTATTCATCCTTTCCAATCTGCAAAAGGTGTTGCGAAAGCTTACCCTCTTCCACCACGGATGCTACAGCCGCTATCACTTTTGCAGGAGGGAATTACTGAGTTCGCCTCTCGACATCTTGTTTGGTAAGCGGAATTTTGACCCAGCGCCCTAGTGTTGCCTAACCGTTCGGCGGAGATGTCGGATCTGAGATCTTTAGCTACTTGTATCAATTTGCCTTGATGTGCTTAGATACAATGGGCTGGCAGTGAGGCTTGGCAGGATGGGGGAGTTAATTAAGGTCGAGGGAGCAGGAAAGAGTTTGTTATTCTCTATTGGCTTAGTACGGCCTATACATAATAGGGCCATGACGGTTTTGGCAAGGCCTTGAACTTCATATATCCCTTTTTACTCAATCCGAATACCGATAAAGTCAGATTGAATCATTTTGTCGACCTTTCCTTTGGATTTATTATCATAGGTAGTGTTCGAGATCGCCTGCATGCGGTGAGCAGCTCGAATGTAGCTAACATCAGTTTTGTCCTCGCGTGGTTGAAGGAGATGCTGCTGCTGGATGGAATGCTTCCGGCGCCATGATCCTTCTATCGTGAATAGAATAATCGAGGGCACCGATCGTTGCATCAATCATCGCTCGATGAGCTATTAATTGCCGCCAATAGCGCTTCGCTTGCATGCAAGGCGGCTAATAAAAGCGCCTGTAGACGCAGCGGAGATGCATTTTGAGTCTTGGTGGTCTTGGACAAGCTCTAGGGGAATAATCTCTTTCTTATTTCTTTCTTATTTCTTTCCCATGACGACTAGGAACGGGCAAATCAAGAATTTCACTTCAATTCGGACCTCAACATCCTGCTGCTCATGGTGTTTCACGATCGATATTGGAAATGAACGGAGAAGTGGTGGAACGTGCGGAACCACATATTGGATCACTCCGGTGCACGGCCTGAAGGGACGCTGAGTAGGCTCCTATGCCGCTAGCACGGTGGAGGTTCCATAGCGCGTCATGAGCACCGGGCAAAGGGACGGTTGAGCAACTCAAGCGAACCGCCCTACCCGACTTTGGATAAAGATAGAAGGGAGAAGGTTGTGAAGGTGGCCTCGTTATCCACACATCTGGTCGGAGGACCGACCGGTTTTCACGAGCGTGGCGGGTCTGGAGTGCCGTCAAGGGCGCTAAGCGCATACCGGGGTGATCATCACCACCGCACCTCACATCTCGGCACGATGGAACGTGTAACCCGCCTGTCCAAGTCAACCACTGAATTTCACTGTAATTCATAGCGCCCTAATGTAACGTAGCAGCAAGGGACAACCCACCCATACAGACTGACTGCGGGGAGGATGGCACTCTTGGCAAAGACCGTCAGCAACGCCGCAGCGCTGAGCGTGGTGGGCCTGCGCCGGGGAGCATAGGGAGGAAAGGGAGCCGGACGGTGGAAGAGCCAGGGAAGCCGGGTCATTTGACGGAAATGGAAGGTCCGAGCGGCTCATTCATTCTTGAAAAAGAGGGGAGCGAGCCAATGTATCAATGAATAGATACGATCAGCGGTATTAAGACAGTAGCGCCTACACGCGAATTAGCTTCCGAGGTCGAGCAGTCTCAATTTCACTACAGGATTTGTGAATGAATCTTGGGCTGGGCCACCTCAAATGGCGTGAGCCGCATGCGGGAGACCATACGTCACGGTTTTCAGGGGATCCGCCGGCCGGCGCCCACCCGACTAGAGGGACCGAGAAATTAATCGAGTACAAAACTTATCTTCAAGCTTTACCTTATTTTGATCATTTAGAGGGCGACCATGAGTCATCGAATGAAGTCCTCCTCCCTTTCTTTCGGAGGTCTTGACCATGAGGCAGATATGACTAAGTGACATATTGAATATGGCGGCGACTACATCATGTCGTAGAAGGAGATAAGAGGTGGAGCCAATGACCCACTAAGACTCACGTATCTACAACTACATTCCCGGCGATCAAGCGGAGGCGTGAATGCAAGATGCCGTGGAATGATCAACCGGACAGAGGCTAGGGCAGCTTTCTTCCCACCGTCCTTCCTTGTGTGTCGGAGATACAAAGCGAGTGCACCGGAAAAGAAGGGGAACTGAATCGATCTATTCCATGGCGAAGCATCCAAGCATAACTGCACACTCACACGATCTTTGCCGAGAGATAGGAGCATTCGGTGGAACCGTGAACTACACTTGCTTCTTGATAGATGTGTGGGACGGAGGGCTCGTGGTACTGCTGCCCGCCCTTCCTCCGCTTTGATAACCGTGTGAACGGAGAGTGGGCAGAGCAAAAGGGAAGGAGGTCCTCATCGGAGTCGCACACTTGAGCAGGCGGGAGACTGGAGAATGGGTCGAGTAAACTCCCTTAGGGCCGATTAAATCATAGACGAGGAACTTTTCTTTCTTTTTTTGCTTTTTGATTTGAAGGGTATGTTCTCAAAAAAGAAAGGCAGAGGTAAATACTTCGAAGAGGCGGCTCGGTAGGGATAGAATGGTCAATAGTCAAGTCAAGGATGACTTCTTTGTTGGCGAAACGATGGGGGAGAGAAAGCACGCCAGTGATTCTCGATCCGTCTTCATTTCCAATGCCTCGGGAAACAGTCGAGATAGATGACAGCACCTTTTATCCTCTTCCTTACCGGAAGGCGACTTCTCTTCTTCTTGGCCTTCACCTCCTGCCCGCCCGGAAATAGAACCCATCCCCTTTCTCGATCCATTCATTTACGCAAGCGGCGGGATCGAGCTAAGCCCCCCTCCTATTCAGTGGCCGGGTGTGGCCTCGCCCTTTTGCTCTTCCTTCGGTTTGGCTCCACGAAGGCGCCGCCTAGACTAGGAGCCCCACTCATATTCAAAAGGCGCCCAGCTTTCAAGACGATGATAATAATTAGTCAACTTTTTCCAATATCATGGAATAGCATGGCCCGGGCTAAGGTAACTCCGGTGGGAGAGCCGTGTTATGGGTGACCTTATTGCAGTTCAGAGAGCACTTGTGTATGTGATGCAAGTGAACGTGTACGAAAAAGCTGTCGTAAAAGTTTCGTTGTTCATTCCGTCGTAGACCCTATCTATGTTTCTACGATGGCCCAAGAACACGCTCATTATTCAGCCGTAGAGAGACTTTTGAATTGTGAGGTACCATTACGAGCTCAATATATAAGAGTGTTATTCTGTGAAATAACTCGAATTTCAAATCATTCACTTGCTTCAACTACTCATGCTATGGATGTGGGAGCATCAACTCCGTTCCTTTGGGCTTTTGAGGAGCGGGAGAAATTGTTGCATCAAGTTTTGAATGACTTTCTAGTCAGATCGTTCCTGCGTTTCGGATATTCAGTCTCATTCGAAGCTTTAGACAAGGGTGCTATTGAGATATTGGGCCCTTATGGTATCTCGTACACATTCCGACGATTGGCCGAGCGAATAAGTCAACTTCAAAGTGGATCTGTTGTGCGAAGAGTGCGTTATGAACCGTGGCCGCCTACCTGCTTTGGTTGGTGGGGCGGCTCCTCCGTTAATGGGTAAACGGAAACCCGACTCTGAACCCGAGGAAAGGCTGCACGACTTCCGTAGGGTCGTTAAGACCGGAGCTTTTTGTAGTGCTAGCAGGAATGCAAGTGAATGAATCCAATCCCATCCCCTTTTAAATCGGCGAGGTAATACCTTATTGAAGTAGGGCACGCTACGGCAACACAGGACTGACGGGGTGGGGGCTTGCTGTCTACTTGGCGAGCCTTCACTGCCTCTTCAGAACTTCCCTTCTTTCGTCCGTCCCACGAGGCAGTCAAAAGAAAGAGACAAAGGGCGGCTATAACGCAGGAGTCGTGGCGGTTGTATGCCACAAGGTCCCTATAGACAAGGGACAAGTGAATCATCGCTTTTGGGCGCAGGCAGCCCTCTACCATCCATCCCATTGCATTCCTCTCAGAGAGTACTGCACTGCCTCGCACGAGATACATCTATGGAAAGAAAGGATTTCATAGAAAATCTTCATTTTCTATTTTTTATCCCCATGCATTCCGTTATTCCCGTAACTATGGATTGATTGTCCCTACCTAACTAAATGGTAGTGGTCTAGGGAGCGCAATTGCTAGAGCACGGAGAATGAAGAGTAATGATTTAAGCAAGAGCAGCGGACGGACTACTATAGTCGGTCTAGTGACTACTATAGTCTTTTCTTTCTTTGTAGTTAAGTAATAATGTTTGGTATAGCAGCCTTCCGAGCGAGTCTCTGGGATCTCCTGTAAACCCCATGATGTGGTAAAGGGAGGATATTAGGGAAGCGGTGAGTGGAGATTCCCTGCGGAGAGCCGGATGAGGGAGACCCTCACGTCCGGTTCGGAGGGCGGGATATCCGACCCTACTATCATTATGCCTTTGCAATGTTACTTGGTTCAACTCCATTTGTGACCTTTTCTCGTATGTGGGACTCTCTATCTTCTTGGGTAGATTCTAGATCGCCTTTCATTTTGTTAGTGAGTAGTTTTCTTATTAATAAGTCAAGTCAAGAGTAATAAGAGAACTGTAGGAGCTTGCCAGACGGCTTGGTAAGCAAGCTACCCGTTATGTAGGCGCCAACTCCCGCTTCTTTCTCTTCTTTCTTTTGATTTTTTATTCTCGTTTTTTTACTAAACGTATAATCTCCTTTCCGGGAAGGGGTAACATAGACGGAGGCACATGTAGACAGAATCTGAGACTTTTTCAATCTTTTGCCTAAGCGAAGTAGTTGATCCCTCCGAGGTAAGGGCGAATCGAGACCAAAGCTACTAATAAAATAGCATAATCTGAACACATAGCTGAACACATAGTTTAAGTAGAAACTGTTAAAGCTCCCTGGTCTCAAACGGCCGGCTTTGGTTCAGCTCTCGGGGCCACCTTACACACTAATAAAATCGCCACTTCCTTCCCCACTCATCGCCCTCACTTTAAGACAAAAATCCAATTCGATTCAAAGATCGGAATCATACCTCCAATGGGCAAGGTCGGCTCAAGAAATGGAAGTTGTGAGATGGAAAGAAAACCACGAAAAAAGAACTGAATTAGGGATCAATCCATACGCGGCTTGCCTTCTCCCCTTCCCCATAGTAAGCCGACCAATAGTAAGTACCCTAACTTAAGAAGTTCTCTTAGCTAGCGCATGTCCATTAATGTGACCACCGCATGCTCCTCGCATGAGTTTCATGAATGGTTTGTTTTCAATCCTATCTCTCCGGGGAAAGGTATCTTTTTCAATTCGAACAACGGTATCCCTACCGGCAAACTATCCTCGTTTTTGAAGTCCCTAGTTTTGTCCTCTGCTTTGTAGTATTCGGTTAGTAGGCGGCTTCCTTCATCGGAAATCTAGCCAGTGCTTTCCATTAGGTGTGCAACGAAGGATAGACTTGCTTTTCTTCCGATTCGATTCAGTCCAAAGATAGAGACAAAAGAAAGGTAATTATGGAATCGGACTTGGCTTCTTTTTCGACATGGGCAAAGGTTTGGCAATTCCACCATTAGCAAAGGTTTAATCGGTTGACGGTATCCTTGGCGAAAGGCACTGGTGAGAGTAGCTGCTGCTGTGCTACCTCCAACTATGAAGTTCAAAGACATGAACAATACAGTACTTTGTTTCCAAAAACAATACAGAGAACAAGACCACAAGAAAACAATTTAAAAGAACTACTTTTAGGCAGTGACATCTGGACAACAGGCTTAAAAGCTTCCGGAAAAATGATAGCACAGACAGTAAAACAATTTTCCTAATATTTCTTTAACTTGACCTTTTGCAAAGTACATCTAACAACATATAGGGGAATGCCTTTTTTATATTACATTTGCACCAAACCAAGCTATTCTTAATACTAATTCCTTTGCATAGATACTTTCAAAAGTGCTGAGAATAGCAACAGAAAGAAAACGCTGCAGAAGATATCACAATTGAATTACTAACTTGGTACTTGTTCATAGATTTTCTAGCATCTTCAATAAGCTTTGATTCTTACTCAAGTAGTTTGGTTTGTAGTGTAGTTTTTTTTCTTGACTCTAGTAGTGTAGTTAGCATGCCTTCCGTTCCTTGCTTGCTTATGCACTTTTGAATTAAAGACGACCTTTCAATTCAATAATGACAGGATAAAGAAGTATTAGATAATATACGCTGATTCGGACAAATCAAAAATAAGAGACAGTCTTTTTCGATCTTTGTATCTTTGAGACAGACACGTAGGTGAGCACAAGCACACCAACCTTCCACCTCTTTATACTTATGTTTAGCAGTGTACCGGTCTTACTTCTTTTTCAGTTTACGCTTGTGTCCCAAGCTTGCAAGTTCAAGAAGAGTATTGTATTGACCTGAATCAAGTTGTTTGCCTACCCGCCGTTATGTCTTAGCTAGGAATGAGCTGTGAAAAAAATCGAAATATTTGTTACTTGAGTCGATAATGACTATGTGTCGGTTTGCTATTTTCTATAAATATGACTGGTACCATTTATTGTAACATAATCATTTGTATAAGAGCTGAGATGTAGTTAAGATTACACTTGATCCTCTCTCTGTTTTGTTGCTTCCTTCCATTATCTCCAACAACCGGTATCAACACTAGGAACCTTCACGGTCGGGGTTGATTTTATTAGACCACTATGAACACTTGTAATTGGTTCTTTCTACTTGCATGGTTCTCTCTAGTTAGTGGAAGAGTGTACAACATAGGGATTGGTATCAGTCACACATTTAGGAAAGAAAGTGAAAGGGGAGGGCAAGAGCGGTTCAAGGTCAATGAAATGATAAAAACCACCGTGCCGAAGTTCGCTTCTCCCTTCCTTTTGGTGTTTAGGATGTGAAGTTGATATAAGAAGAGAGGAAAGGGAACTGTGCTAAATGGATAATTTCATCCCGGTGATGGGCTATTCCAATGGGCATGCATCCGAGATATGGGCTTTGAGCGTAGGAACGCCCACCTTTACAAGAGCTCAGTTCTAAGATTGTTTGCTTGTGAGCACCACTACTATTACATCTTTTCTTGTTATGCATCCGGTCCTATAAATCTTTTTTTCCGACCGGAGGAAGAGAAATAAAACGTCACTACTTCGCCTTGGGGACCTAATTAGGAGCTGATTGATTTCTTTAATAGATATGAAGATGCCTTGAATGAACCCAAGCAAGCGAAATAGAATACTATAAGTATGAAGTGGACATCTATGGTTTAATTGGAAACATCTCTTTTCTATTTCGATTTTGCGGTGCCTCCCTTTGTGGCGGGCGAGAGCCTTGACTAAGATAGATTAACTCTTTCATTCTTTTTTTATTTTATTCTGGTTCCAATCGTTTGAGGAAAACCCCCTTTGGCATCAATGAAACTCTGTTATATAGGAGTTCAAAAACCTCATTTCGTTTGAGAGATAGTGGAATTTCTTCTTTCAACACGTACATCGACGAGGGTGTCGATGACTTGAGTGAGGAATGGTCATGTGCTAGAGGCCGTACCTTTGGAGTAAGACCTCAACAAGGGGGTGTCTTGATTTAAATGTAAATGACGAGCATGGAGAGGCCAAGGTCATTTGTAATTAGGTGTGGCTGATGCAAGAAGACTGGTGAGCTGTCCATGGTGAGAAAAGTTGTGATGCTACTGCAGGGGCATCCTGGTGTAGTTGAGGGCGCAGAACTTACGTGCGGGTACAACCGGCACTTAAAAGACCTTCCGTGTAGATGAGTTCTCTTGAGTGAGACTAATCGAGTTCTGAAGAAACCTTTGCGATGGTGCTTTGCAGTTGGGTTCTCTATGGAGGAACTTCGTTGTGGGGACCAAGGGTCTTCTTAAGAAGAGTTGCTTTGATGAAAAGAGTGTAGCCATGATGGCAAGTCAAGGTGGGGCCTGTGAAGGCAAGCCTTGTGTATGTTGGCGTGATGACGAGAGAAAGGAAATGCCTCGAACAATAGCTGTCCGTAGCACACCCTGCAATGACTTGACCAGCGGACCAGCCTATCCAATACCCTATGCCATGACCTTAGAAGTTCGTACCCCATGATATTCAATGACACCCTTAGACATTTGATCATTCATACCTCACAAGACGCTTTCTTTCTTTTTTTGGACTTTGAATTCCAAGCGAAGGAAGCTCGGTGAAAGATAGGGGATTTTACGGCAAGAAGAAAGCAATCATAGTACGCTGCACACACCGTGACGAATGAGATTGACGTCCCAAACCAACACAGGTTCAAGACTAAGTGCAAAACCAAGAATGCCGTGGATAGAAAAGTGAGTGCTTCCTCAAGCTTCATGAAGGAAGGGTCCAAGGACCTAAGCGACAACCTCTACGAAAAAGAAAAACCTATATATAGATAGTGGTATGTGTTCACGACACTAAATAGACTTGGCTCGGGCAGAACCGAGTGGCTAGGCTAAGTTCCCTAGTCTTCTATTGGCCTACCCACCCCTACGACATGGAGGCGCTTACCCTTCTCCAACAAGCGTTCCACCACGCGGCGATTGATTACCGCTTTCCGTCTCAATCCGTTCGGACCAAGCCCCTTCTACGATCGGGGAAGGTCATTCTAAAACATCGATCTCCCATTGATGCTGATCAAAATAAGTTTATCCACCTAGAATATATTCTAGGTACCGAAAGATTGGATGTCATTTCTCAACACCAAAGCGGACGAGCAGCCCTATACCACGTGTAGCCACACTCTAGTGTCCTTTTCTACTTAGTTGGACAGATCACTTGAGAAAATCGTATAAAAATCAAGCAAGAAAAGCGGATGCGCTTAACGCATAACGGCTTTCAGCGCTTAGTTGCTCAAAAATCGTATAAAAATCAAGCAAGAAAAAGGTTACGGCAGGCTGCGTGGGACTGTAAATCCTCTTTCATTGGCTGGGCCCTTTGGACTCGAAATCCAAACGGAGTGAGTGGTTCGATTCCACTCTCGTAACGAGACTGAACGAAAGAAAATGCAAGTGAAACGAGACGAGAATCAAATTGTAGGCTTCTTTCCTAAAAGCGGTGGTTCTCGCCTCCCGTGCCCAAAGCGGGGTGGGCGGCAGCTGCAGGTTCTTTTCTTTATCGATCGGGTAGATCCATATGTTCTTAGGGGACGAGGTGTAGCGATCTGGTCGCTTGATCTGTTTTGGAGTACTGAGAGGGCCATAGGTTCGAATCCTGTCACCTTGATGTGGTATTCACACAATGGGGCCGGCGTAAAGCCCCGCAGCCTATCCGTGGTCGGGAAGGCAGGGTATTCAAAGTGAAACTTGGCTTATGCGTGTGCCAAGACACAAAGGAGACTGAGTTGGATTGCAAATCCTCTGTGACGGAAGGAACCTGTTTTAAAAACCCCTTTCTACAATCTTGAGAAATCTCACGCAAGCAACTACACGCCGCAAGTCTTCGGTATTGTTCGCAAGGAATTGGAAAAGATTGACTCCGCTTTTTTTCTTTTCGAGCATGCCAAGCCTCCAAAGAGAGCGGAGTTCTGTGCATGAAGTAGGCGCAGTTTACAAACTAGTGAATGGTCAAATGAATAGGCTCGTTTCATCAGGGGTAACCAAGGAGTAAGAATGATTTGATAAAGTAAACATTCCTTTTGAGTGCGGTTCCTTGAACAAGCTCTTCCCTTTTCAGATTGCTTCTTTGAGCCACTTGAGCATCGACCGGGCAAGGTTGGATTCCCTCTACTTGGTGGCTACTATTTCTCAACAATGTTTTTTCATTTGATCCAATAGCCCTCCGTTAGATAGGAACAGCTTTGCTAAATCGAGAACTCTCGAATAGAATATGAGAAGGGAAAGATCCTTTACATAAGGAACTATTGATCATAGGCGTACACTCTGAAAAGAATTGAATGAAACTCTCTTGTTTCGTCAACTTTGATATCATTAGTCGTCTCTCGTAGCTGGCTCTCATATGCGGTGTTCCAAGTAAAAACTTTTCAACTAGCTGGGTCACCGCTGTTTTAAACCCTTACTTGGAATCGAGCCATAAACGCAGTGATTTGGTCGGACGGACGATTGAGTTCTTAAAGCTTGGATCGGCACTTCTTGTGTTGAAACAAACACGCTGTTGCTAAGCGCCCTCAACGCCTCTCTTCGATCCTTCGCAAACATAGCTCCTTCTCACGGAGATAACTTTCGATCACTTTCATCTCAATTCGTTTCATTGGCTGGTCGAGTGGATGATTAGACACGCGGAGTATTCAAGTTGTCCCTACTTCAAGTTGTCCCTACTAACTAACGGGTCTAATTATCGCTGGCTCACAGGCTCCTTCAAGCAAACATTCGCTGCGCCTCGCATTCAAGCTCTTGCTTTGTCCTGCGGCCTGCCCTCTAAGCAAAAGCAAGATCTAGACAAGAGTGAAAAGCAGTCGAGAATATTAATAATCTAAAAAGGCCTTCCTTGGTTGTGTAGCTAATCCCCTCCTTGACAAGAACAGAATTTGTGCATCTTCAAACTGGTTATGGGTGATACCCTCATTCCCCATTAACTTACTAGAAAGCCCTTTGAATAAGCCTCAGAACACCCATTCCTTTCGGATCGGGGGTGGTTGTTTTAACTACTCGCTCGGGGAACATTAGACAAAGTTACTTATTTGAGAAAGTAAATGAACCTGAAATAGGACCTATGTGATAGTTTGCACATGAGCATGTAGATGCTGGTTATGGTATCAGATCCGAGGACCAAGAATTTCAAAAGGATAGTATTAGACTCAATAAGAAGCTTTCAAAACATCACTTCTCATATTTGGTGCATGGGCTACCACGCTTAAGCTTTCTTATCTTACTCTTTCCACTAACGTTAGGACTTAGGCGAGTCTGAATACGAGACACTTCTTTCTCGGCCGTGCGTGGTCTTCCCTCGGGGATGGGAGAATATAGAAGGTGGGTGGGTGGATCTCTATTCTCCATCGGGATAGGGTTGATTTGATTGGCATTCACGCCTTTTAGAAAGAGCCACTCAATGCAATTCTCTTTTAGGCGAAGAGAGTATGCCCAACCGGAGTGGTTTCCGCCTATATTCCAACTAATGTCATCTCCAAGATGGACAAATCTTCTTATCTGCGGATCTATTCCATGCCGGAATTCGACCTGCTATTCATGTGGGTATTTCACTTTCCAGAGTAGGATCCGCGGCTCAAATTAAAGCCATGAAACAAGTAGCTGGCAAATCCAAATTGGAACTAGCTCAATTCACCGAGTTGCCCGACGTCGGACACAACAAACTTTCGAGCACCCTGTTCATTTAGCCTCTTAATCGATGGAAAGAAAATAGAGGTCTGCAGCAAACAAGAGCAAGCGACACTAAACTACAGTAGTGATAAATTGGCGGAACCTTCCGATAAAATGATGATTGGAAACCAACACGCCCGTAAAGTCTCAAGGATAAGGCTTCTCTCGTCCAAAGAACTGATCAAGGCGAAAGATACTCCAAAATATGTCATTGGATCCATTTGCAACAATGAAGAGCGCCGTCTTGAAGAAATCACTTGCTGCTTCCTCCACCATGTTCTCCAAAGATTCTGGTCTTTTCAAGTAGCTTATTAGCTGATAAGCACTAGCCGAGGCATCTAGTCGATGAGGTAATCTTCGCATATAATACCAACCAAGTTGGTTGTTGTTACTACATGTCATGAGCATTTGGGAAAATGACAGAAACATAAAATGGGTTTCTAGCTGCATAAGCACAATTATACGTAGCGCCTCCTTTATTCGTATCCGGGGAAAGGGTTGGTTCTCCAAATTCTCTTTAAAGAATGTTAAAGCAAGATCGTAATTTTACGGTGAAATGGAAAGTGGTTGCTACCATATTGTTTGTAGTGATTACATCATAATCCTCATCTTCAAAGCAAGGCTATCCACCGTGGCTTCCAATGCTAGGCTAACCTCGGCAAAGAACCCAAGGGATTTGCAAATTCTTGAATCGATAGACTTTCGTACAACGGCAAACAAGCAGACGCGATAGAGGGTTTTACGCTACTTCACAACAAGAAGCAAGAGTGGATGGTATAACTCTAGCCAAGAAAGCGGAGGGAACGAAGCTCTTTCCTCGATCTTGAGCTAGAATCTCGACGTTGGTTGATTTAGCTGTGGTGTAGCTTAGGATCTTAAAGCTATGCAAATTGGGTGATCCCTATCGATGGAATGGAGCTTATCAACTCATGAATAGCATGGATCGCCTTCTACTATACCGGGCTAAGGTGCAACAATGGAAGCATACCATGGATAATCCAGAGATACATCCTACCTATGCCGAGAGCACAAAGATCAAGCTAAGTAAACAGGTCTAGTTAAAGCCCACCGGAGTAAGGAAAATACAATAGGTTGCTTTTTTTCCCACCATACCGCAATGATTGGTATCCCTTGATATGTTAACACAAACTAACCAGTTGTCCCTTCCCTAGAGGGGTTTCCTATATGGATTCGTTCCTGAGCATCTTCCATGAATTGACGTATATGAGCGTAGTTATCAGTGCACGCCGAGCTGGATTCTATCCCCGGGATAGTGATTGATGGCATAGAGTTTTGATAGAAAACTCGTATCAAAATCATACCAAAAGAAAGTCTCGATTCGAGGAACGGAATACAGGTCCATGATAGAACACAGACCGGTAAGAGAAAGGAAAGTAAGCATAGTCTTCATTGAACCGGAAGAACAATTAGATTTTCCGTCAACAAAGTAACGTTGTGCAAACTCATCTCGATCCCTGTTTGGGACTTCTTCTTCATGTCACGAGCCGGAATCGAACCGGCGCTTTCAGATGCATGGTCCGGATAGATACCTATCGGATCGCGAATTTGATTCCTCGGTTCAAGAGGAGACCTCCCTACATCTGCGGTGGCGGTCCTGCCGCCAGCCGACACAAAATCCAATTCGAAGTTTTCAATACGGAGCCGTAAAGAGTTTTTCAATTCAATACGGAGCCGTAAAGAGTTTTTCAATACAATACGGAGCCTGAAAGAGTTTTTCAATTCAATACGGAGCCGTAAATAGTTCAATTAAAGATCAAATGGCGCAAAAGAGTTTGCTTAGAAGGGAAAATACCAAAACCGCATATAAAAATACATCAAAAATGAACATACATAGGTACCAGAGGCAAAAGCGGTGGCTGCTCAAATAATTAAAATGCATTTGATAAAACATTTGCATTTGATAAAACATTTGCATTTGGTAAAACATTTGCATTTGAGAGAAGTGAAAGTAATCCATATTTGCATTTGCGGCGACTAAATCCGAATCGAGAATAAGGGTTTGGATTAGGGGAGGAGGGGAATTTATTGATTCCTCCAACTCCATGTAGTTCGAACTCACACTTTCTACGCTAAAAGCCGCCCATTGACCGATTTTGGTTATGAAGACGATGGGTTTAATTCAACAATCATTCCGTCCTTGGAATCATTGATAAAAAAAGGATCCATCGTGACCCCCCATCTTTTTAAGCTCTGCTCCCAAACTAAAGAGAAAGGAAAGGAGACTGATCTTGACGTCGGTGTCGGTTTTTCCAACGAAACGAAGAAGTTTTGGATTGAGATTTCACATAAGCATTGCACAATGATCCGCATTAGGCGGGAGCAGCAATGATACCGCCGCCAGTGAATAAGTACCTATCCCTCTTATACTTAAGAAAAGAGAAGAGAAGCGGTGTTGAGAAATGAGAAGTGGGCTATATCCCGGGGACTTTTTAAAAGCGGTGAAAGGAAATGTCGCTGCCTTTCTATACGCTAATTCTTGCTTTGAAGAGATGTTCCGCATAAGGCATTCTTAAGTCCCACCTCACCTATATCCAACTTTAGGTATTCCATTGTTTCTAGTATAATAAGCAGGTTTAAGCCATGGAAGACATGAGTCACTAAAGTGCTGTTAACTAGATCGCGAAAGATGTGCCAAAGAGGTTTTTCAAAGACATGGAATAGCACTTTCATGAGGCATCTGTCGATCGCCAGGACATGCACATTTGAAAGAATTCCCACACACAATGGGAGCCGTTTCAACCATTTACGCTCTACGTTGCAAACTAGGGGCATAAGCTACCAAACCCTGGCTAAGAATCTATATCATACCGAGCAATCATTCCGTCTTCTTGAGAAGAAAGAACGCATGAATCCTCGCTTTGAGCTCACCTACGAGTGCACCTAACAAGGTTTTCCAGGACCTAATAAACGCGTTCATTGCAAAGAAATGTTGACCTCACGATTTAGAGAGGATCAACCACAGTTTGAGAAAAGAAGAGTGCACACCGGCATTATGCCTCGTAAAGCTACCCCCATTCATAGCTTTATTCACCGCATGCTCGAATAGCTTCATTTCAATGTTAGGATGACCCGCAAGGTCGTCTAAAATAGCTTCCACCTATCTAGTTTCCATGTGGCACGCCAACCACAATCACTTCATCCCTTGGCTTCTTTATCATAGCCGCCTACCTCTTCAGATCAAGGATCAAAGACTACAGGAGCTCAAAGTTATTGTCACACACTTCCATCTAGGAGATGCATGTTAAGCTATCCCTTGGATTATAGCCTAGGAGATCGATTGGCGAGGCCTTGTTCTATGAAAAGAGTATCCTTATGGTTTAGGAACCCCAACATCTATTGAAAAGTATGATGCACCCCTCGGTTTACCAACATTTCCATTCAATCTCATTTAGATTCTATTAACTAACAAGCCGGGATCCAATTCCATTTCAACCACCGAGGTCATTAACGAACTAGAAAAGAGCTAAGGAACTATTTCCGGATACCTAATCGGGTCTTGAGCGAACTACTACTTCAATATGTCATTGCAATTTCAAATGGGTTTCGATGGCACTCAAGCAGCCTCACTACTTCGATCTCAAGAACCTAATGATCTCCCCAAACCAACTCATTCTCGGAAGGAGACATGGCCAAGGGTGAACAAGATATGATGGTGAGAATCTCTATTCCTACAAAATAACATGATTCACATGCTCAATACCCAGGACGGTGGTTCCTCCCTACCGCGTGTCTAAGAATACAACCCCTACGATACGCTTGAAACCAATTGTCTCTCACTTCAAAGATGGACCCTCTGTTCCTTTGAAATGCCTTTGATACATCAATTCCGCACTTTTGAAAGTGAAGATCTAGGTCCAAGAGGAATGAAATGAGCATACCAGGAGTTGTCTATTCACATGTCATATGAAGAATACTTATTTTCAGAGAGTGCCTCCAGGTTCTCTAGTAGCTATATCAAACCACAACTCTGTACTAGCCAAGAGGCTTCGGTACTAACCAACACACCAGGATTCAAAGATGCAAAAGAAAAAGGAAGATAATACCACCGTCAGAGATGCACGCCCTTCTCTTAGTTGAGAAGAACACAGTAAGAAAGTCTAGAAAGTTACGAGACTGGGGTAGGTGAATCCATTGACCTTGACGTAGGGCTTTCCCTCCACCCGATGGTGATTTACTTATCAAGACCGCCCTAAGCCATTAATGAATTGAGCTCGGTGAACCATTGATATAGCACTCTGGGCGAAGGCTATGCTTATCACGATAGTTCTGAAGCTCTTTCCGACTGGAATAGACGAATCCTAACAAGATTCTAGACATACGCTGGATGAAACAACATCTACTCGAATTTCATTCACAAAGCCATCAAGGCGGCGCTCAAGAGAGGTTGTTGTCTACCTAATGCCATCCCTTCGATCAGATTGTAATGGCGGTAGCCCGGTTTCACGGGTTTCGATACCCCAAGACAATGTGCAAGAACATCCTCGAAAACGTCGATGTGACTTCACTGAAAGTGCATCTAGAACCGCTCCAGTGTTGATTTAGATGTCAGAGGAACGAACAAAGATTGTGGTCTTTGAAACAAGCGGACAACAGGATCTGTCCTCTATTGGCGTTTGATAGCTCATTGCTACCTCGCCGGAGGGATGGGGAGATAGACTCGACCCGAGATCTCGCTATAGCCGCCAACGGATCAATTCATTAAGGGCACACCAGGCAGGGAAGAATTCTCAATTAGTTCATTGAGTTTAGGAAAGGATGCCAGTTTGGAGCAGTTGGTGGAGCATGGTGAAAGCAGCGCTCATTTGGAGTGGCTGAAATGTAAACGTGCTCGAGAGCTACTCGTCTTCCTAAAAGCTCTAGCAATGCAAGACCTGTCCTAATGCAATAAATACGGTGCTCTCGAACTCAATCAAAGACAGTGCAGGGGCAGTGCTTCTCCAGCTCTTGGTACCGTCTCTTGTGCCCCACTGTATAGCTAGGGTTAAGTAACCCATTCAGAGAAGATAAGAGAAACACCATCTGGTAAGGTTGGATCTATAAAACAACGTTGGTTGTGAGCTATCTTTACATTATAGGTGGGGTCTTTGGATAGCAGGTATCTTTGTGTCGAGAGCATTGGTGAGATTATCCATCTTATAACCCCGTTAGACCGAAAGATGATAGATTCCTTCCAAGCCATTGAAACCTCGCTTTTCTTATCTAAATACAAAGGCGTTAGAATACGCTTTTTGATTGAATAGGTTCTATCTGCTTCCATTCATTATCCGTGTGCTTGTGAATTTATTAGAATCCATTTCAAGAGGACAACAGGGCTCTCGCCTAGCTGATTCTAAAGTGGAAGCTATTCGGTATCGCAGAATCTGGTACTAATTCACATTTACGTCGCTACCCGTGGTATTGGAGCTTGTAGTGATAAGGATTTTTAGAATAGATAGTTTGTTTTATCCTTGAAGTAAGAGCACCGAGAATAGCTTAGCTTTCCAAATCGAAAAGAAAGCATAGAGAACCATCAAACAAATCTTTGGATGGAGAATGCACTCTTCGTTGCCCAAAGGAAGGCGGAGGAAATGGCCCTTTCTCAGATGGATTTATTGATTCAACTCATCTAGATGATGATCTGTACCTAGTAACCTATAAAAACAAAGTGAGTGATGATTTGTTTAAGGAAATGGAGGAGACAACAAAGCAGCCGACTAATCGTGATTCAGCTCTCATTGCTATTGCTGCCTATGCCAGATAGTGTTATACCCTTTTATTAAAAGGGATGATTGCTATTATATGGACACAGACTCTATTGTTGTTCGAGCGAACTTCCGTAAGAAATGGTATCACCTAGCGAAATAGGAAAGTTTAAGAAGGAGCACTATGTAAAAGAGGGAATCTTTTGGCTCCCAAGTCATACTACATACATGCATTACATGAAGATAAGGAAGAAATAATCATGAAGCATAAAGGACCCGGTTAGAAAGGTAATCACTAAAGATTATTACATAAACCAGCTAGCAGACCCAACATGAAAACAGCAATTTTCATGTTCAAATGACTTTCATCGTGATTTTTAAAATTTATGTGTAGAGAAAAAAATCAATACGTACGTAGTTGGGATAGGAAATAGTACGAAGCGAGAATTAGTATACGATGAGGATGGAACGTGGATAGGAACTAAACCTCCTCATATAGGAGAGGATTCTATTGATAGTATCCATCCTCGCCCATAAAGTCATAACCGCATATTAGGCAAAATGAATAATCTAACGAAAAAATGCAATCTAAAAGATCATAAATCTGATGATGATAAGAAGATCAAAGATTATAAGAAGAGAGAATCTCATCGGACAAAAGAAGAAGAAAGCGAGATAAGAAGAAGCCAAAGTGAATAAGAAGAAGAAGCGGTAAGAGCAGTTAGGATGGATAGCGGGCGAAGGACGAGAGAAAAATGCTGATGTCGTTGAAACAGGTCATAATACTCCCTATGTCTTGACTACGAGGAGAGTGAGAAAAGACCATCTTAAGCATCGTGTACTGTGGTGCTTTCTGTAGGGATGACTTATGGCATGCGGAATGTCAAGTAAGCACGGCTTTCGATAGCTAATACGAGTTGGGATGACCGGCAACGTCAAGAGGGGTCAAGCAAAACGAGCTCTATAAGCTCTTTAAAACGAGCTAGAACCGCATCAATCGAATTCAAGGTAATAAATCCCAATCGATAAGAAATACATAGGCCTTACGCCCACTTACCACTTCAATGACGGACTTCTCCGATACCGATACCAAACCTAGCTTGAGAGAGATCACGGGCATGTGGTGAACGATCTGAGAGAAAGAAAGGACGGAGGATCGTACCATTCGAGCCTTTTTTCATGCTTTTCCGGCGGTCCGGAGAAAGCGCAATCAATAGGACTTTCCTAATCCTCCCTTCCTTTCGGAAGAACATGAAATTCTTTTTCCTTAAATGATTTTTGAGATAGAACAACTTGTTTATGGAATTAGCCCCGGTGGAGAAGCAAGGCTTCGGGCTCGCCATCAATCCAGCAAAGCAGTCTTCCCAAACTAACTAATTGTTGAATTAATACTTGCTATACTAATAGCTCTTCAATCTGTTTATTGCTTTGCTTCATTGTCCTTTCCCTTTGCTCTAGCGTTAGTCGCAGGAATCCCTCTTGCGTTAGTCGTAGTCATCTATTCGTAGAAATCGTAGGAAAGATCGTGGGAACCTACACGTACCTTTCGTAGTCAATACGATGAAACCAAAGCCTTAGCAGAGGAAGGAACCGATCTGATTCCCGGAACCAAAACAGGTATTTCCACTATTGCCGTTCTTGAACCGAGGACAAGGATACTGCCCGGGCGTAGATTTCATCCCGTTAGTGTGCATTGTTGAACCCAAAGACAAGTAGGGATTTTGATATTGATAGCTAAGGGTAGGTGTACTAATAACACCAGGCGATCTCTATATCTATAGGGACAACTATGATAGGGGTGCGTCAGAATCCAACAAAGTATGGTAGCTCAAGCGGGAGCAATGCATTTGAGAATGCTATGCTAGCGGTGAACCTAAATCTGACGATGAAGGGGCCACACTTAATGAGTCACGGAATTTCATAACCGGGTGCGAAAAGGAATGCACCGAATAAATCAATGAATGAAGCTCGGGCCACGAATTCTGGAATCTAAGAGCGGGTGGTGAAGTTGGGCACTCGAAACCTCTGTTATGACTTATTTTGTTCACCTTTTTGTTGGTTTTAGACTGGTCTCCTGGAGAAGTAGGCGACGGTAGAAAGCATTTTTATTACTCCTGTTGAAGGAGGCAGTGGTCCAATTGGCTATTGAAGTCGGTGGATTACGGAGTAATCTCTAAAATAGTGAAGCGGTAGCAATGACTTCGTTTTCAAGCTCTTGAAATGCACTTCAATGTTGAATTTTGATTAGCAAATTACACGAAGCGATCGTGACCATTAATATTTATCCCTTGAAATTCTTGTTTATATTCGTTGAACCAAGTTGGATCTGTGATACTGTGGTGGTGGCTTTAACAAATAAGCTCCAATTGATCCATTATTTGAGGTGGCCACGGTGGTAGCCCTTAGGAAGTTCTTAAGCTGCGCTAATTCACCTCTTATTTCTCTTACAAACCCGCCTCCGTAGGGGCTTCAAGCCAGCGTTTCGATGTCAACGAAGGTACGCCCAATTAGGGATTGAATTCTCTTATAATTCAATCAAAAGAGCATAACGTCTTAGCTAAATGTCGACATAGCGTCGATCCCGGTGAATTGGGTTAGTTAACCGCACCCTTTGGTGAAGAAGGGGTATTCCTAGGCACTAGTTATTTTCTTATGTGTGGACTTGACCTTACAAAGTATGAGTCCGTGCCTTCCTAAGTTGGTCCTGAATTTCCAATGAAGTTTTGATTTTCTCGAGGGACGTAGCAAACTGTTTGGTTGGCTCCGAGCATTCTAAAAATAGAGTCCTGCACGGACAATGTTGATAACGGGAAATCTCTAACCTCCGTGGTGGGTGTGAAGAAGGGTACAGCTAGAAAGCGAGAGAATATCTTTATGGATATGAGTCTGAGGCGAAGTCTCTGAATGCGGGCTGACGAACCTTTTTACCAGGATCATCACGAGACTACTGTTTCGTGGTAGATGACTCAATAGGCGGGGCCTAGAACCTCTAAAGAGGGTGTGACCGATCACCGGATCACGATCAAGAAGAGTCAAAGCTGTCTTACTAAGCGCGAGCAATCATCCAACTATGGTGGTTTCTCAACCGGTGGGTACATTTACATTTGCACATTGTGAGTTCATATTTTCTTTTCTAAGAAACAAAAGTTCGAGCAGATGTCGTTCTAGCAGGTACAAGAACTCCCGTTCGGTAGGCGTCTGCTTTAGCAATGTCTTTGATCCTTGATCAACAATTTGAGGAAGACGAGGCGAAGCCTTTGGATGAAACCAATGAATCTTCCGATCCGAAAGACTAAGGGCTAGGCGCTCACCTACTATCTACACATTTCCTCTTTGGCGTTGGCTCCACAGTTTTGATCATGAGTCGCTTTAGTTATCTCAAATCTTTGGCGGGAAGGGCCAAGCCAAATAGTGCTCTTTAGAAGCGTAATCCGTGCTTGAAACTCCTTCGCTAGGATCCAAAAACCTATGCTTCCGCTCTTCCTCACCGTGCAATGCTTACTCTTCTCGATCAAGATTTTGGAGACTTTGAAGCTCAAGGACACGACAGCTTGAAACAAATGCTTTGTTTTGGCACCTTCGTCTTCCTTTCTAACATTAGTAAATTCGAGCTAATGGGACCAGTTTTGAATTGCCTAGAGGGTGGAGAAGTCACATCATCCGAGGTTTGTTGTGGGTTCAATTATGACCCCGGTCTAGAAGACGGAGTGGTTGCACGTGTAAGTACATCATGTTACATATCTATTTTAAGCTAAGCTAAATGCCTAAACTAAACAATTTTCTATTAAGCGCGGCATCCTCTCTTGGGCGAGCCCTATCGATGATTTCATTGCGACAATGTGAAACCTGAAATACCAACGGTAGTTTCCAAGTGCCATCTCTATTCGACTCCCATGCTTATTCTTGAACGCTTGAAGGGGAAGTCCGGCTGGGTCAGCTAAAGGCGGAGCCGAGGCGGGATATGGTATTAGCTCTCTATGTGCTATTAGCTTAAGCTTATCACTCCGACTTATTACCCTAGGCGGAGGGGGTAGGGAGCATCACTAGAGAGTCTCCGCACCAGTACAAGATCCTGGCTTATATAAATTCATTCAAGGTTATGGCTGAACTGGTCTCACCGCTTCCTTCCTCAATGCAAGCGGGACCCTTGCTTTCCATTGCCTTTCAAGGGGACCGACCATATGCATACTTCTTTTTGTACAACTTTGCTCTGTTGGAGCCTTTGCAATAAGAAAGTGGATTAGGAGAGAGAGCTTCATGACGATGTTCCCTTCCTTCTATATATCCATATATCTATCGCCCCGGGCACTCGAGCCAGTGTGTGACATTCTATCTGAAATGCATGCATCTCACATTAGGTAGCCATCCATGACCCGTGTGTGTTTCCCAATTGCTCATCCAAACCATCATTTCTTTCTTCCATCCGGAACGGAGATCGACCCAAGGAAGGAATTGCCTTCTTTCTCATGCCAACCAGATGGATGCGGCCCAGAGCTGAGTGAATTCCCTCCGGGTGAGCACTATGGAGATAGGCCAGGATCAATGAAAATAACCGAGATCGATCGGTATCCATCGCTCGAGAGCTGCTTTCTCCCGATATCTGTATACCGCTTTCGGACGGCCAAACAAGCAAGAAGAAGGAAACTTCCATTTCGCATAGCTGCTAAAGTAGTCGTTTTGTCAAATCATACTTCCGACCAATAGTATCCGTGGCCTTCTGCGTCCGCAACCTAGTTTTGTATCTGCATAGTGAAGGAAAGAAAGAAGCATGTTAAGGTGACTTGAGGGAAAGACTGATCCTGATAGACAAGAATGGTATGGTTGGATTGCCAGTGAATAAGCAGCAAGTTTCTTCTTCGACGAGCTCGACTCAGATATATCTTCCGCCCGGGTGGCACAAGCAAAGAGAGATTGCGCTCTCTTTTCCGAGAGATTCTTTCCAAACTTGTCAAGTAGATGACTGGGTAGTAGCGAGTACTACTTTATTCGGTACTAACCTCCCTCAAGTCCCGTGAAGAGAGAAAGGATACCATATTACAAGTAGGTGGTTGCTTAGAGCTTATGGCAAAGAATGCCACCCGCTTACACACACTCGGATGAAATCATCCCACGTAAGAAGACAAAAGGGATAAGAAGAAAGCTTGGTCTAATGGAGCAGCTTGACCGCTAGCTTCGACCTCCCCATTTCTACTTACGTTACTATGGATCAAGCAATATTACAGGAATCTCGAGGCGAACCGGAAGGGACATCGTTCGAGCTTTAGTTAAGCGACTCATAAGAGGATCAATGGGCCTTCCCTTCTCCCTCCGTATGGATACAAAGATGGACATATTAGCAGCTTAACGTATCTCACGGCTATCTTGGCTCATACTACCACCTCCAATAATCCCTTTGGTTGAGGCGCAGCTCAGAGGAGAGAGATAGGTAGCAGAAAATAGGAGTAGGGGGAGACGGAGGCATGGCGGCGGGTCCTCTCCGTGCGCCGAAGTGGACTGTGGCCTTGTGTGAGGAAAAGTCGTTGGTCTTGTGAGCGGCAGCGTGATGGGAAGTGGGGCGGCGGCCGCGGTGGGGAGTGGGCGGCCGTGGCTGGATCCGTGACGACCACGATCGAGCCGAGGCGGCGGCCGCGGAGGAGGTGGCGGGCGGCCATGACGGGCGATGGCGCATCGCGAGACAGGTTAGCGTTTGAGGGAGGAAGATGGGGAGGGGTCAACGGCGGCTGCGAGGGCGAGGGCAACGGGCGAGGGATCTAGTGTTGCGTCGCTCGAGGGCACTGGAGGCTTTCGCCGCTCGCCGCTAGTTCGCACGCTGCTACCCAAGACGGGTATTTTTTTTGCTAGTTTTCTTTCGACGGTTTATTTTCGTCCGTTTTTTTGGCGTGGAGGGGAGTACCTGGAGGCATCGCTCCCTCGTAACATTGGTTGGTTCGATTTTTTTAGCGTGGAGGGAACTACGTGGAAGGTGGGAAGAAGTACGAAAGAAGTATCAAAAAAGACCGGGTGAGGTGGGACGAAAATAAAACCCGGAACGCGACCTACCAACTGAGACATTAGGAGTAGAGATGACCGAGACACATTTCCGGTCAATAACCAATACCGGAACCTGGATGCTCATATTGGCTCCTACATATTCTACGAAGATCTTTATCGGTCAAACCGCATAACAACATACGTTGTTCCCTTTGTCATCGGTATGTTACTTGCCGAGATTCGATCGTCGGTATCTTAATACCTAGTTCAATCTCGTTACCGGCAAGTCTCTTTACTCGTTATGTAATGCATCATCCATAACTAACTCATTAGCTACATTGCTTGCAAGGCTTATAGTGATGTGCATTACCGAGAGGGCCTGTAGATACCTCTCCAACAATCGGAGTGACAAAACCTAATCTCGAAATACGCCAACTCAACATGTACCTTTGGAGACACCTGTAGAGCTTCTTTATAATCACCCAGTTACGTTGTGACGTTTGGTAGCACACAAAGTGTTCCTCCGGTAAACGGGAGTTGCATAATCTCATAGTTGTAGGAACATGTATAAGTCATGAAGAAATCAATAGCAACATACTAAACGATCAAGTGCTAAGCTAACGGAATGGGTCATGTCAATCACATCATTCTACTAATGATATGATCCCGTTAATCAAATGACAACTCATGTATATGGTTAGGAAACATAACCATCTTTGATTAATGAGCTAGTTTAGTAGAGGCATACTAGTGACAATATGTTTGTCTATGTATTCACACATGTATCATGTTTCCGGTTAATACAATTCTAGCATGAATAATAAACATTTATCATGATATAAGGAAATAAATAATAACTTTATTATTGCCTCTAGGGCATATTTCCTTCAGGAGCATCACCATCTATGCCGAGGTCAAAACATGGTGCATTGCAGAACCCGTCACCATGATAAGACTTTGATCTTCGTATGGGTTCAAGGACCAGGGCATCTCCTTGCGGCACAAAAACGGGTGCATCGTTCACTGACTTGGTTCGCAATAGTGTTGTAGTTGGCGGTCTTGGAGGCTTGGACCTACTTATAATGTTGAACACCTCCTCTTGTGTTAATGGTTGCTGAAAGTCAGCTCTTGGTGATGCAGGCTTGCTTGGCTGCTGTGTGCTAGCTCTTGGGGATGGCACTTTGGTAGTTGGGTCACCTCCTTTTGTGTTTGGCATTGAAGCATCTCTATGAGTAGGCACCTTGGGGCTTGCAGTTGCAGTGGTGCCTTCTGAGCGATTGTGGTGGTTTTGATTGTGACCATCTTTGCTAATAGATGAATCAGTTGGCACACTGGTATCTGTAGTTGGCATCTTTCCCGTCTGAGTTGGCAGCAACCTAGCAGAACTTGGCACCCCTGCATCAATGGGTGCGGCTCGCAGTTCTCTCGTCTCTGAACCCCAAACCTTTTGTGGCATGTTCCCCCTTTGTGCCCCTGGCAAACTTGACAATCTTTTGCTACTTAGGTGGTTTTGGTGGGACTGTTGAAAGGGGAGTCTTCCCCTTGATCTGTTGAACTTCTGTGGTGGTGGTTGGCTCTCTGCTCACTACAATTGGCATATCAGTTTGAAGCACAACTTCCTTGACCATATTTACTTCAGCATCTGCACTCACCATCTTCTCCTTGGTTTGAGGCAACTGCAGATTCTTCTTCATTGAAACTGCTTTACGCTTCTGGACCACGTGAGGGTTTGCCATGGATGCTGCCTTGCTCTTCTTTGGAGCTTAGGTGCAGGAGCTGCTTCAAATATTCCTTGTATTTTTCCTTTGAATGAACCCAGTCAAGACCCTTTCCTGCTTCCTCCATGTCAATTTGATTCTTTCCAGCATCACTTGATAAGAACACGCTCTTGTCAATGGCAAAGTTGATCTTCTCACACATATCTTTGTCGCTAAAATCTGGCACATGAAAGGTGGTTGGCAAAGCTGGCTTCAAGTTGCAGAGCTTGAACATATCAATGCTGCCCTGAGACTCTGCTTCGTCATTTTTCTTTGACTTCGGCAAATCCTTGTCTTTCCAGCAAGTTTTGTCAATCAACATCTGTAGTGTGCTCCTGCTACTCAATGAATTGCTGCTGCTGGCAGGGGTGGCAGAAGTGCTGGTCCTCCTGGATGTGTTGCCGCCTGTACCACCAGAACTAGGGGCGTTTTCACCATCATCATCATCATCATCGCTGTTGTTGCTACCTCCATTGGATCCCCCTTTATCATCACCATAACCATCCTCGTCTTCTTCATCGTCGTCTTCTTCCCTCTCACTGCCATCAGCTGCTGCCCCTTTGTCCCCGTCCCCCTCTTTGGCCTCACCTTCTTCTTCCTCCTCCTTTGCCTCACTATATTCTTCCTTGTCCTCCTCCTCTCCTTTGTCCTCTTCTTGTTTGTCCTCCTCCTCCTCCCCCTCCTCCTCCTCCTCCTCCTCCTCTTCCTCCTCCTCCTCCTCTGCATCTTCTTCATTGTCATCCTCATCCTTGTCCTCCTCCTCTGATTCATCCGCATCTGTGTCCTTGTCGTCGTCAGCATCTATCGCTGCTTCCATTTCCTCATCTTCTTCTGACCCATCCTCAACAAACTCTTCTTCTTCTTGTATAGTTTACTCCCGTCTCTTTCTTTTTGGAGCATGGCGTGACGCCCCGGTTTGCATTGATGGCTGTTGTACGTAAGGATCAATATCCGGTTCCTCGTCATCGATCTTGGTAACTGCTTCAATGAAGGTGCCAACCTGTTCGATTCTGACCTTGCACAGGTCATTGACCACTTTCGCAATCTTTGCCTTTTTCTGCATCAACACAAAAAAAGATTCAGTTAGAAAAAAATTAAAAAGTAAAATGTCTGTAACTGACCATGATGTGATAAGCAAAAACCGACTAATACACACTTTCTGGCCAACTAAAAACATGATTCTAGCCAACTACACATGCACTGTGGCACAAACTAAAAACATGCATTCTGCCAAGTTGATGTCAATGGTTGTAAATGAACACTTTGTTGTCCAAAAGAACATGTGCAACTTCTGAGGAAGCTTATATGTGCAACTGAACATACATCACAGCCGACTGAATCCTGTATTCTCGCAACTACAAAAGTTATACATGTCCAACTGAACATACATCCCAGCCAAGAGAAAATGTTGGTAAATGGTACAAATTTCTATATGCAAAACACTAACGTGCGGATTGTAGGTTATTGGTAACTTGGATGCCACAAATGCTTCAGCTTGCAAAATTCCACCAAACAGTGGTGTCTGCTCCGTGCCTCTATACTCCTCTTTAAGCTGGTGTAAAAAAAAGAGAAAAAGAAAAGAACAAGGTTATCAAAACAGATTTGTGTGTTGAACGAAACCAAACATTACAACATGTGCAACTACAACAAGATACTGGGGTAGACAATTCAACTATACATATATGCAACTGAATAAAGACACAAAAACTGTGCAACCCACATGGCACCTAAAAAAGTTTCTACCAACTGATGCAACACATATGTGCAACAACATTAGTAAAATTGTGCAAATTTAAAAAGATGGTGTGCCAATTTAAAATGAACATGTGTGCAGATGCCAAACTTAAAGCTACAAGTTGTGCAACTACATGCATTGTTGTGCCAACTGATGACAGTTTTTTGTGCAATTTCCAAAAAAGTGACCAGACATCAAAAGAACATAAAAAGAAGACAGTTGAAAAAAAGAACTCACTTGTAATTTGCCGAACACACCAGGAGAGATAGTATCCTTCTTGATCACCTTGGCAATTAGAGTACTATCCCATGCATTCGATCGTATCGCGCAGTTGCTTACTGGGATGTCATGTACGAGCGCATCAAGGTATAGTATCTGCACCAGACCCAACAAAAGAAAAGCCAAGTTCAGTTATTGTTATGAGTATTTCAGCAAACTATAACTGCACAGAAGAACAAGAACAGATGGAAGTGGTCGTTTTCACTAACCATCAAGTGATACAAGCAGCAGCAGATAGTTTGCTTCTCCTGGTCCATGTTCCGGAAAGCTTCGTTAATGTGTTCTGCTACAAAGAGGTAGATGTTTGTGTTCTTTAGCATTTGATGATCTAGGACAAGTCCATAACACTTTGGGCTGAGCTTCAAGGCCATGGTTGGTGCTAGAAAAGTGTTGAAGGCAACCGCAAACCAGGCCATAAAGAATGTGTCATCCGTTCTTCCAGCCATATCCTGAATCATCTTGAGCCATGTAGTGATACGGGATGAGAATTTCCAGTTATGTTGAAAGCCTGTCTGAATCTCCTAGTGGCATCCTTGTCAACTAAATATCTGACTTTTTGACCCCTGTTTGGGAGATCAAATACCCTCTGAACAATGTCAGCATCGACACGGATCCTTCCTTCACAGGAAAACCATTTCGAGGTCTCGTGGCTGGTAGGACTGCACCAGGAACTTAGTGAGGTCCATTTGGAAGTGTGTCACGATAAGTTCAATAGACCCCCGAACAACCTCGAAACTAGCTCTGACTTCTGTAGTGGGGTTAGAGAGGCGTTGAAATTTGCAAACCGCGCTGGTGATGCCCTTATCCTGCCTGCTTGTGATGGTCGCTCCACATCTTCCCCTGCAGCCACCTCAACTCCTTCACCGGCCTTCTTGATGAGAAGATAAAAACATTAAGGAAACATTAAACACAAGAGAAAAAACAAGAATGAAAAAAACTAGCAATCATCATTTGGATCAGTATTGGAATAAGCTATATATTCATAAGATGGATCATGCCAACTAATATGATGTATTTGTGCAACTAATAAAGCTCACGGGGACAACTGCAAGACTGCCAGCAGCAACCTTCAAAAAAATAAGAAAAAATACGAGACCTGGCAACTACAAAAAGTTCTAGCGGATGTGCAACAATAAGAAATGATATTGCAAACAAGAAAAACAGCAACTAAAAAAAAGGTTTGCAAAGAACTATTCAATAGATCATAAACACACACAAAAAAACACACATACCTCAGCATCTGCTGCGGAAGATGCGACAGCTTCTCCAGCAACTGCTGCCTGCACAAAAAATGACCAGTGATGTCAACTATGAAAGATGCCAACTAGTCAACTACAAGGTGCCAACTAATGCCAACTAATGTCAACTGTATTTAAATCAAGATGACTAGAGATGTCAACTTCAAAGGTTGTTATTGACAAACTAAAAACAAAAATAGTGGTGTGAACTACTGCATAATTTCATCAGTATCTAAAAAGCGAGAAACGCTTATATTCGAGATTTTACTTACCCTAGAAGATGACTCAGCTCCCTTACCAAGTGTTGCACGTCTAGTTCGCTTTACAACACGGAATTGATCAGCATCCTAAGAAAAAATAAAAAACATGAGCATGGGAAAAAACAAAAAATGTTATATGACCCAAACAAAACCGAAAAATGGACTTGTGTCATCAGCATGCCACTTACCTCAACATCCTCTCCCTGCTCAACACTCTGTGCAGGTCGTGACTGGCGATTAGCAGGACGCTTCGAGTTCCGACGAAGCGGCTGACTTCCAGAACGCTGATTAAGCAACCAAAAGAAAACATGAAAAAAAGACATTAGCATACGTGCATAAGTTGAAAACAACTCAAAAACAAAAAAAATGAAAAAAATACATCTCCTTCATTTCCATTTGCATCTCCTCCTATTATAACCATTTTTGCCCTATGGGAGGAAATACAGCAAAAGAAAACATAGTTAGAAGATGCGGAAACAAACTAGAGAAATAATAGAAGGTTGCTTTTATCTGCAGAAAACATGTGGACAACCACCTATAAAACGTGTGGACAACCAACTACTACAGTGATGTAACCAACTAGGCAGTCAACCTTGTGCAAACTGAACAACATATAAGCCAACTAAGTTCAACTGTGGAAAGTAATAACTAGGCAGAAAATAGTTAACTAAAGGCAACAAGCTCATTATGATAACTTGTGCATAGCCAACGGAAAAAAAATTCAGCAAAACAATTGGGTATAATATATTGGAAATTGGCAAGCATTGGTACTGATTTGCACAAATAAGGGTCCCTATTTGCACACATCAGGTGAAAAACACATAAACAACCACATCCACAACAAAGACTGCAGATTCAGGTAGACAATATTGAAAAATTGGTAAGCATTGATACTAATTTGCACAATCAAGAGGCCCCAGTTGCACATGAGGGAAAAACACACGAACAACCAGATCCAGCACAAAAAGGCTGGCACAAAAATCAGTAGACTATATTGGACAATTGTCAACCATTGGTACTAATTTGCACAAGTGATGATCTCTATTTCCACACAGCCGAATAAAAACACGTGGACCACCACATCCACCACAAAGGCTGGCAGATTGAGTACACTATAATGCAAAAAATTGGCAAGCATTGGTTCTAAACTGCACAAACAAGGGTTCCTAGTTGCACATAGCAGCACGAAAACACACAGACCACCAGATCAATCACAAAGGCTGACAACATGTATAGAGAAAATTGGGAAATTGGCAATCATAAGTACTACTTTGCACAGGTAATGGTCCCTAATTGTAAACAAGAGGAGAAAACACATGACCCAGGAGAACCACCACAAGGCTGGCAGATTGGCTATATTATCTCAAAAATTGTCTACTACGCAAGGGGCAACAGAGTTGCACACCGCGGGGGAAAAAACACTCATCAAAAACTCCAGATCCACCGCGAGGCTTCAATCCACAGACGAGGCTCTATCGCCGCGAACCACTCATCCTCCCTGAACCACTCATACCGTACGTATATGCACGAGCTCATCCTCTACTGCAACGCAAAAACGACGGGATGAGCACAACCCTAACCAACCCCTGCCAATCCGGCGGTTTCCCAAACGAAGTAGTCCGCGGGGGAGACCTCAACCTCGCCGAAAAATGAGTTCGACCTCCCTAACCCCGACCGCGACCTCGACTTTGACCTCTACCTCGACATCCCTGACAACGACCGCGACCTCACCGTAAAACGAGCGACCTCACCAGAAAAAAGGACGGCGGGCGAGTGGAGAAACAAGCGGGGACGAAGACGAGGAGGCGTGTGAGGCGATACTGCTTGCGCCTGTGACGGCGACCCTCATGGCCCGCCCGCCGTCGACCACAACCCGGCGGATTGGAACCGCCTCGAGCACCAACCAACAGCCAAAAGCAAAGGGAAAGAGGAGGAATGGCGGCGAGAGAGGTAGGGGTGGGCAGGGGTAATGACACGAAATTGAAACCGCCGCTTTCACTTTCACTGACAGGCTAAAGCATTTGGAGAACTGCCTAATCCTCAATGACATGTGGGTCCCACGGCGGTTTATCTCGCGCGGCGCGGCGCAAATCGGACTAGGCGACCGGTCCACGCGCGGGTCTAAGCGGCATGGCCCCACCACCCGACCAGGGGACATCTGGACACGGCGCGCCGTCGATCGGGACGAGATCGAGCGGCTCTCGTTCGGCCGCTCGGTTCGTCTAGTTAGTGCGCGGCCACTTTTTAGATTTTAGGAAAGTTTAAATAAATATAAAATAGACGCGCTATTTATTGCACAATAGACTGGCATTTATACATTTCAATTATTGAAAATATGTTCAAATATTACAGATGGAGTTCTTGAGCATGCAAAAAAAGTCCGCGTATTCAAAAATAGTTCTGAATACACATTGAACATTTTCTTAGTATAGGGTGAACATTATTCAAAGAAACACATAACATTTTTTTAAAATACGCTGAACTTTTTTTGAATACATGCTGAACAAAATTTCTCTACACGATGAACATTTTTATACACACTGAACATTTTTTCAATGTATGGTGAACAATATTCAAATACACATAGAACTTTTTTTTAAAATATGATGAACTCGTTTTGAATTCATGCTGAACAAAATTTCTATACATGATGAACATTTTTTTATACACACTGAACATTTTTTCAATGTATGGTGAACATTTTTCTTCAATATGGTTAACAAAAAGCTGGAATTCAAAACTATTTTTGAAACTTGAACAAAATTAGAAAACATGAACAAAATTTGGAATATCGAAAAACATTTTTTGAAAAGTCAAACGGATTTCGAAAAATCTGAACATATTTTGGATATTGAAAATAGTTCATCCAATTCGAAAATAGTTCATCAATTTTAAAAAGTTCACTGGTTTTCAGAAAAAGTTCATTGAATTTGAAAAAAAGTTCATCAATTTTGGAAAAAGTTCATGGAATTTGGTGAGAAAAGTTCATCGATTTAGCAAAAATTTCACCGAATATGAAAAAAGTTCATCGATTTTGAAGAAAACTTCATCGAATTCGAAAGAAAGTTCATAAAATTGAAAAAAAGTTCGTCGATTTTGAAAAAGACAGAAAAAGGAAAAAGAAAAAGAAAAGGCAAAAAGAAAGAACAACAGAAAAAAAGAAAAAAGAAAAACACGTGAGAAGTAAAGAGGAAAAGAGGAATTAGATAAGCACAGAAGGTGGCTTGGCTGTTTTGGTTAGCGCGTTCTGTAAAGAACCCCGCGGCACGGGTTCGATTCCCCGTCATGCCCTTTTTTGTAGCAGCAAGTTCAGAAAACGAAAAACATGAAAAGGGGCCGGCCCATCGTGGAGAGAGGGTGTGCGCCCGTTTGTCGAAATAGAAGAAACGGGCGCAACGGGCGCCGTTTAGGAATTGCCGTGGGCTCGTGGCTGCTGCTTCCGTGTCTGGTGTGTTTGGATCGCTAGCTTTGGGCCTCCTTTTAGTGGGCTGAACCCCGGGCCCATGAAAAAATCTGTATAGATACTAGCTGGAAAAAATCCCACGCCCCAGGCCTGGGCCCTGGGTGCCCGGGGCCCAGCTCCGCCCCTGTGTATTGTGTATTATCAGCTTAGTAACTGTACTTGTCTTAACCATGGCAACCCATGATGCGTGTATGCAAGCATCGCAAGTGCATCTGAATTTTACCTTCTGCTTTGTACCATGCATGCTCACTTGCATTTGCCTGGCCTAAAAATTGTACTGTGTTTGCCTGATACCCTTGCTTAAATGGGTGTACTGTTGAAAGATATTTTTTTTTTGAAACAAGGCAAAAGACTTGCCATTTTCATTAATTAAGAAGAAGGTTTAGACATAAGCCGCGAGGCGGCAAAGAGAAAAAGGTCTACTCTCGCGACATAACAGTACTAAGCTGCTTGGCTCCCGCCAAAGACCAAAGATAGGCCTCCTCTTTGATTTTAGCGATAACCATGGAGGTCGGGGCGGAGACATTTTGAAATATTCTTGCGTTGCGCTCCTTCCAAATTTCCCACGAGACAAGCATCATCAAGGAGGCGATGGCCTTCTGCAATGACCTCCACCATTGACCGCCTTGAGCCACCAATCTCTAGCGAGTCTTCATGACGCCAAATCATTGGCGAGTCAAGGATGCCAAGCCAAGTGCAAATTTCAGTCCAAATCCGGACGATGAACCTACATTGGAATAGGAGGTGAGTAGCAGATTCTTGCACTTGCATGCAGAGAGGGCACAAATTGCAGCTTGGCCAGCCTTGTCGCAGCAAACGATCAGCTGTCCAAACACGATTTTGGAAGATCAACCAAGCAAAAATTTGCATTTCGGTGGAGCCCACATCTTCCAGATTGTAGCATTCGTTGGACATAAGGAGAGACCGGCAAATTGTGCCATATAAAATTTGAGGAGGCGGAGTAGTCGCCCTTTGTTTGTGAACTTCAGGTTATGGTGTCTTGTCTTCCTGGTTGAGGGTTACATCGACAAGCATCTCCCAAAGGGTTGCAAATTCCTGAATATGGGCCAAGGTAAGCCCCTGCTGAGTGTCAATCTGGCGGATCCAAAGGTTGTTGTCAAGAGCTTTCTTGACCAGGCATGTTTTCTTTTTTGACAGCTCGAAATTTTTTGGCGCAATGCCTTTAGGCCGGAGGCCGTCCAGCCATGAAGATTCCCAGAACTTAGCTTTGTTTCCATCTCCGATGTACACTCGTGTGGCAGCAGCGAAGAGATCTTTGTCTTTGCTAGTACAAGGTGTTCCTGAGCCAGACCAAGTCTTAGGCGGATCATCCCATTCGTGCGAGCCGGTCAAGCGTAGGGTCGCGAATTTCTGGAGGTTGAGCACTCCTAGTCCCCCATAAATCTTGGGCTTGCAGATGAGGTCCCAATTAACCTTGCACTTTCCGTCGGTCACCTTATCACAACCCGCCCAAAGGTAGGCACGCTGCAGGCTGTCGATCTTCTTCATGACTTCAACCGGAAGGTCAAGAGGCGTGAGGTGGTAAATGGCAATGGCAGTAAGCACAGCTGAGGAAGATACAAGATTGAAGACTTCGTCCCGTGTCCGGAAGGGACTTTCCTTGGCGTGGAAGGCAAGCTTGGCGATGCGGATATGTAGATCTCCTCCGATTGTAACCGACTCTGTGTAACCCTAGCCCTCTCCGGTGTCTATATAAACCAGAGGGTTTTAGTCCGTAGGGACAACAATCATACCCTAGGCTAGCTTCTAGGGTTTAGCCTCTCTGATCTCGTGGTAGATCTACTCTTGTACTACCCATATCATCAATATTAATCAAGCAGGAGTAGGGTTTTACCTCCATCGAGAGGGCCCGAACACAGGGTAAAAACATCGTGTCCCTTGTCTCCTGTTACCATCCGCCTAGACGCACAGTTCGGGACCCCCTACCCGAGATCCGCGGTTTTGACACCGACATTGGTGCTTTCATTGAGAGTTCCTGCGTGTTGCCGCCATCGGGAAGGATGCATCATCCGTCTTTAAAGACTGCACTTGTTGCTAAAGGAGCTTTGGCTACCGGCCAAACTCTCCGGCTAAGCGGTTTTCTTATGACCGCTTTGTTTGGCGCTGGCAAATGATGACTTCTCGGGTCATCGGAAGCAATCTTCACATCAACTCGGAACTTCGCCCGGCGGTTAGATCCGACGGAGCTCTCTTCCTTAAACGAGCTCTGGATCGCATCGCCGCCACAGGAGTCGCTCTGAGACTACGATCAGATTGGGCCTAAACCCGATCTGAGAGAGATTAACTCTCCCCAGGTCACCCATCACGTTGCCGTGGTGGAGGAACAATCGACGACCCTTCATCTATCTTAAGGACTAGCTATGTCCGGATTCCCGATCCCTCCAAGCCGGATACCCGCGGAGGGGAGGACGACACTCAAGACCTGAACTTAGAGTCAGGCAACGGGCTAGATTCATTGGACAACATCCAAGAATCCAAGCTTACGAGTTCGGAAACTCCTTGGCCCTTGAGCCTCAGATTGGGTGAGGTTTGGATCTAATTCCACCCACCCACCCGAACATAGGCGATCTATCCAAAATTAGGCAAGAGCCCGAGGAAACAAGACATCATTCTTGGGCGATTCCTCCCGATTATGAACAGGGATAAAGGACTGACGTAAGGAAGACGCAATTTCATTCTTTTCCAAAAATTGCACGGACAAGGGAATCCTCAATGCCATAGGTCGCCGTGGAATTACACGCATTGCTGACTTGGCGTCCATGGTACGAAAAGAAATCTTGTGCGATGGAAAGCGCCCGAAAACCGAAGTAAGATTTTGGGACAATCCGCCACGAATACAAACCAGTCTGAAATAAAAGGGTGCATTATCGCCAATCACCGGGTTAAACACCAAAAACAAAAACCCCTCTTGGGCATGGAACCGTCTTTGGAAGGATGGCTCAACGGACCTGTAAAATTCATAATCTGAGGACGCCACACCAACTCATAGCCTTAGAGCATGTTGGATACTCCGGCGGTGGCCAAAAGTGGCGAAGAGCTTCTAACCCCACATCCACGAGCACCAGCCACAGGATACCAAGACGATATTAACGATCTTGAGACTTCGCATCAAACAATATGCGAAAAGGAACACTCCATGACCTTGCGAAGTCTACCAAGTAGCAACAATAAATCCATGGAGGGACACGCCTATTACCTTTAATGCCAGTGATGAACCTAAATTCCGAACAGCCCGAGCACCAGCAGCATTGGTCCTCAGTCCAACAGTGGACGGCTTTCACCTTACCAAGGTACTCATGGACGCTGGCAGCGGATTGAACCTCATTTATGAGGAAACCCTTCGAAAAATGGAAATAGACTAGAGCCGCATTGAGCGAAGCAGCACAACCTTTAGAGGAATAATACCCAGTCGGGAAGCGTCTTTGCAGAAAATCACACTGGATGTGGTGTTCGCACGCCGGATAATTCTGGTCCGAGGAGGTCACGTTCCAAGTGGCCCGTTCAATAGCGGATACCATGCTCTATTAGGGCGAGAGGCATTCACAATTTTTCAAGCTATACCCCATTACGGGTACATGAAGCTCAAAATGCCCGGCCCAGCGGAATAATCACTCTTGCTAGTGACCGGACATAGCACTCCGCGCGAAAATAAGACAGCCGCACTAGCCCTTGAGGCACTATCCAAAGCCCTAGCAGCCGAGGCCGGCTGCGCTGCGCTCCACGGTGAGCAGGGGACGATGTGATACTCGATAAAAGATCCAAGTCCACCTCCTTTAAACCAATGGACGAAATAGTCAAATTACAAGTCCACCCAGCGGACCCTCTGAAGCTTGACCTCCATCGGGGCACAATTAAACCCTAATGTAGACGCTGCACTACGAGAATTCCTACGCGAAAATTGGGACATTTTTGCCTGGCACCCTTCAGACATGCCAGGAATCCCATGTCGGCTGGCCGAGCACAGCCTAAACATCCTAAAAGGATTCAAGCCAGTCAAACAGGCTCTTCGGCGTTTTTCCGAACCTAAGAGACAAGCAATGGGAGAGGAGCTAGCCAAACTATTGGAGGCCGGATTCATCAGAGATATAAAACATCCGGACTGGCTAGCAAACCTGGTGATGGTACCAAAGAAGGACAAATCCACAGGCGCCTATCGTCGATTTCAAGGACCTCAACAAGGCTTGCCCAAAGGATCCCTTCCCCTCCCCCGCATCGATCAAATTATCGATGCTACCGCAGGACACGATTCATTGTGTTTCCTCGACGCGTACTCCGGCTACCATCAAATCAAGATGGCGGAGCCTGACCAAGCCGCATAGCGGCATTTATCACCCCATACGGCCCATTCGCTTCAACACAATGCCCTTCGGGCTCAAAACGCCAGCGCAACATATCAGCGCATGATTCGGACATGTCCGCAAACCAGATCGGCAAAACGGTGGTGGCATACGTAGATGATGTGGTCACAAAACCAAGCATGTCGAAACTCTAGTAGGCGACTTGAGGCTCACATTCGATAATCTTGAACATATGACATCAAGCTTAACCGGAAAAATGTGTTTTCGGCGTACCAGCCGGAAAGCTCTTGGGCTTCATTGTATCCGGTAGAGGAATTGAAGCAAACCCAGCCAAAATCCGAGCTCTGTCACAATTGGATATCCCAAAGGACCTCAAACAAATACAAAAACTGACTGGATGCATGGCGGCTCTAAGCCGCTTTATCTCTCGTTTTGGAGAAAAGGCATTACCCCTCTATCGCCTCCTCCGGCGCACCGAACACTTCGAGTGGACGGATGCCGCCACTGCCGGACTCGAAGAAATAAAAGCCATATTGGCAACAAACCCGGTCCTGGCCGCGCCCAACATGGGCGAACCAATGCTATTATACATCACCGCAACTCATCAAGTTGTAAGCCGCGGTGCTCGTTGTCGAACGAGAAACGGACGAACACAAGTTTCCCCTTCAAAAACCAGTTTACTACGTGTCCACTGTCCTCACTCCATGCAAGTCACGGTATCCGCATTATCAAAAGATAGCGTCTGGCGGTGTTTATGGCATCCAAGCTGCGACACTACTTTCAAGAGTGTTCGATAACAGTAGCCTCCGAAGTACCTCTTAACGACATTATAAACAACCGCGAGGCGACGGGCCGGATTGCCAAATGGGCCATTGAGCTCCTCCCGTTCGACATAGCCTATAAGCCACAACGAGCCACTAAGTCGCAAGTTTTGGCCGACTTCGTCGCCGAATGGACTGAAGCCGAACTCCCTAAAGAGTACGACACATATTCCAACTGGATCTTGCACTTCGACGGCTCCAAAATGTTGGCTGGTCTGGGGGCTGGCGTCGTTCTGACGTCCCCAACAGGAGATCTGATCCAATACATACTCGAGATAATGTATACGGACTCCAACAACGCAGCCGAATCTGAGGCCCTTCTACATGGTCTCCGGATGGCGGTATCCATGGGCATTCAACGCCTACAGGTACGCGGGGATTCGAACCTCGCGATATCCAAAATAAATGGAGACTTCGATGCTAAGGATCCAAAAATGGCAGCTTATCGCAACGCCGTCCTAAATATGTCAGCTCAGTTCGAAGGGCTCGAATTTCACCATATAGCAGAAAACAATCGAGCGTGAGCGTCTTGCGCGCATTGGCGCAAAGCGCGATGCCGTCCCCAATATCTTCTTAGAGAGGCTCTTCAAGCCATCCGTAGTATGGGAAGGAGTCCGGAAATAATAGCCGGACCCAACAGCACCGCCTAACACCAAACATTACGACACAACCGGAGGCTCGCCAGCGAAGTAACATCTTCAAATTACGTAATAATGGCGATCGTTGCCCGTGGGCGGAACCATTCCTAGCCTACCTAACCAGGCAAGAACTTCCGAGGACCAAGCGAGGCACGCTGCATAGTGCGGCGATCTAAAGCCTATAAAGTCCATGAGGAGAGCTTTATAAGAAAAGCACGACCGGAGTCCTTCAAAGGTGTATCTCCGAAGAGGAAGGGCGGAATCTTGGTTGAAATTCATGCAGGACTCGGCGGGCACCTGTGCAGCCCGGGCCCTTGTAAGCAAGGCCTTCCGTACAGGATTTTATTGGCCGACGGCCCGGGCAGATGCTCAGGACTTAGTCCAACGATGCGTCGGTTGCCAGCTCTTTGCTAATCAAAGCCACATGCCACCCACCGCCCTCCAAACTATACCCATCACCTAGCCCTTCAGTGCAGGGGCTTGACATGGTTGGACCCCTTAAAGGAGGAACCCACAAGCAAAAATACCTACTGGTCATGGTGGATAAATTCACCAAATGGATAGAGGCCAAGCCTGTTAAGACGGCAGAATCCGGACCGGTGATAGACTTCATATCAGGGGTCGTACACCGTTACGGCGTCCCCCACAGCATCATCACTGATAACGGCATGAACTTCACGGCTGACGAGGTCAAACTCTGGTGCAAAAACATGGGCATCAAGCTGGACTATGCTTCAGTCTATCACCCTCAAACTAACGGTCAAGTCGAGCGAGCAAATGGTCTAATCATGAGCGGCATCAAACCCAGATTAGTGCGGTCCCTCAAGGAATCTAACACGCCTTTGGGTAGAGGAGCTCGACTCCGTACTCTGGGGCTGCGGACAACGCCGAATCGCACCACCGGATTCACACCATTCTTTATGGTATAGGACACAGAGGCAGTTCTGCCCTGCGACATAATTCATGACTCACCTCGCGTGCGCATGTACGAAGAAAGAGAAGCCGAGCTCGATCGGCAGGACAGTTTGGACGCATTGGAGGAGGAGCGTGACGTAGCAAAAGCACGTTCCGCATTCTATCAACAGCAGGCTCGAAGATATCGAAGCAGAGAAGTACGGGCCAAAACTTACAATGTTGGCGAGCTAGTTCTCGCTCACGGACAAGAAAAAGGACAAACTCAAGCCCAAATGGGAAGGTCCCTTTATTATCGACCAAGTCGACCGAGGGAAGCGTCTGCGTCTGCGAGATGCATCGGATAACCGACTCGAGCCGAACCCATGGAACGCAGCCCGTCTCCAAAGATTCTACGCCTCGCGCCGGATTCTGAGTTCGTCTCCTTCCTCTGTCTATTTTTTACACATTAGCTGTCTTATATTTCTCTCCTTCTCCCTCCTTTTCTCTTACAGCCTTTAAAGGCTCGTTCGCGCATTGTTCGCACACACTTGACGCGCTATCCGCGCTCATTATACCTGGGGGCTTCTTTAACAGAAGCTTATTTGTACGGGCTTCATGCCTAACACATGTGTAACGCTTCCGCATGTACCTTTTATTCACCATTATATGCATCGATATGACTTAAGTTTTGGCCAAGCTCGGTTGCTTGGCTCTGTGCTTACCCCTCGTTCCTGATTGTTCGGCTAGGTGGTAAAGGGAGCACCTCTGCGATTATTCTTTGTCGAGTCAGCGGATGTGTACCTCGGTGGGTGAAGCCGAAAGCTAAGCGTTCTTAAGGGAATATTCGGTCGGTGAACTAAAGATGATTTCTCACTTATTTATTTATCTGCCCCAGATGCTTTTACTGCTTTTTACATGGTCAGGACATGCACTTTAAGGCATGCCTCCTGTGGAAAGGAACCCCTAACGGAACTATTCTCCCTAGAAGATGTTTCTTACTAACCATGTAATATAACATAACTAGTTGGTCACTTATGCATTCAAGCACTAATGACCCCTACGCCTGGTCTCCACGCATGCCCCGGTTCTTACATAACCGTGAGGGTATTCGGACACACTCCGGACTATAGGGTCCCAAGGTTGAAGCGAAAAGGTACGCCATGACAAACGATCTATAATCCGGCTAGAAGGCATTTTTACATGTCATCTTCAATTACATAGTCAATTTGGTAGGTGTATTCCTCCTCAATACCATCTAATAGGCTGTCTAGTTTACTGATCCTGTTGTGAATACTTTATGCCAATTCTACTTGGTCGTACACTAAGCTCACAGGGATCTCCTTCTCATCGGCCCCACAGGTCCGACCTCGGCCATGTGGTTTGGGCCAACAACCGTGTACAGCGTCTTCACCATGGCCCATGCCTCCTGGCGCCTTGACGGCAGGCCGATATCTTCCATAATCGGCGCCGCCGCCTCCCCCTAAGCCTCTGCAAGCTCTCCAAGGCCTTGGCAGGGAGACAGATGGCCACAAGGCACAGGTGGCGCCTCTCATCACTGTCGAACTTCGTTCATGCAGTTGTAAGAGCTCGGGAAGAAGGTCACCCGTAGAACCGGGCATTTCCTCTGCGGGGCGACTGTGAGCATAACTACGAGACATAACTCGTTAGTCGACTTCCTCGCCGAACTCTTTTTCAAAGTTCGTTCAAGCACTTACTAAAAATGTCGCGTCGAAGCCGTCGATTCTCCTTCACAGAGTCCGACAGCTGGGCACGAACATCCTTTAGTTCCTCGCCCAGCTGGGTATTGGCATCTTGGAGATTATTCTTCTCCTGCCTCACCCTCGTAAGCACGCTCTCCCCGGCCTTTAATCGGCGCAAGAGTTGTTGCTTGTCCAGATCTACTCCGGCGCCATCTGCAATGATATTGTCAGATTTACACACATGCCGCACTTCACAACATACTTATCTTTCGAAGCGTATATTACCAGAGGGGGTCTCCTTGGCCTCCCCTGCAGTGGCTAGTGCGGCCTCAAGTTGGGCTTTGCACTCTTCCGACTCTGGGACAGTTGGGTATTCTTTTTGTAAGATCTGCATAACAAATGATCCTTAAATCAGTTATTCTAACTATTTCAAGTCTCGGGGCTCTTGGTATATATAACCATCAAATTTTCTCACTGTATGTATTTCACATCTTGCTCCGTGGCTCTGGCTAGACCATTTTGAGCGGCATGAGGTGCGCATCTCCCGAATTGAAGGCATCCAATGCCTCTTGGGAGAAACATGCGTCACGAAGAACTGCCCAATGACGCATGTGATTCATGGCACTCTCCACCTCGTAATCGGTGGCGAGATAGTCCGTCGGCATCCTCTGTCGGAGGAGTGTCCGACGACGCCTCGTGTTCGCCTCCGCTGTGGACTGGCTTTGGAGCACAGGTGGTGGAGGCTCGATTAGCGACCTCGCGGATATAGTCCGGCGGCGCTTTTTCTGAAGGGAGCACGAGCATTAGTATACCTTCCGGGAATAAAACCTAGGAATAAGATGGCACGCCATACCGTTCTTGGCGTCTCAATCTGAACCGCACTTCTTTTCACTCTTTGGGCCTTGCGCCTTGTTGGCTAGCCACCGCAGGCTCGGCCTTCTGCCTCAAGGGATCCCCCTGCAAAGCACCATTGATATACGGTGATCAAAAAGCATGGATGGATCATTTTCAAAGTATTGGGACTTCGATCTCAGTTACCTGTGAGGCGGGAAGTATTCCGGGGTAATCGGCCGTAATGGCGACCAGGGCATTGTCGATGCTCAGTTGGTAAAATACCCCATCGATCAGCTCCACGGATATGTCCGGATCCTCTTGGGAGGCCGGATCGAGGGACCGTTCCGGATCCTCGGGTTGTGGAGGAGGGCCGTTTATATCCTTTACGGCCCGGCGCAATTCCTGCGTCGAAATCACAAGATAAGGTACTTAACTATGGGAATATGAAACGGATGGGCATAAAGAAGTGTCCGCTTACCCAGCTTGGAGGATCGTACATAGAAAATCCGCCCTATGGATTGACGCGGAGGAATTCCTCCTCTTCTCCCTTGTACAATGCAGACAAGGCCTTCGTCAGAGCAGCAACCGATCCCGACCCCTTACGGCCGCAACGGGTGGCATCATCCTCCCCGTTGAAATCCCACATGGGGTGGTCTCTATACTGAAGCGGCTGCACCCCCCACATAATGCATGTGGCCATGACCCCGATCATGGTCAGTCCGAAATGAGCTAATAATCTTATCCGGCTCATCGGGTAAAGGACGTCCCTGTCGTTTTCCTTCTGAGGGCTCCGTGGGCGCCAGCTTAGGCGCTTCTTCAAAGGAGCTTTATTGAACTCAGGAAGGCCGATCCGAACAGGGTCGGCAGGGGACATCTTCTATATAAAACCATTACGAAGGCCGGTCTTGGACGCCTTCTTTGGGGTTCCGGATAGATATCCGGTCGGCGATGCGCCATAGTTCGGCTCCGCCACTTGATATATCGACCCCTCCACGAGAACGGGCACAAGGCGAACAGCTTCTTCCACAAATAGCGAAATGAGCCTCGACACCCAAGAACAGCTCGCAAAAGGCTCTGAAGCACGCAATATGGAATATGGAGGCAGCGTAAGGTTGTGCACCGGAGGTCAGAGAACTCCGGAGCCCCGAGAAAGCGGATGAATTGGAAATCCGAGCCCTCTTATTAAATAAGGGACAAGACATACCCGCTCTCCTTTGGAGGGATTGGGGACGCTCTTCGCCTGCTTTCCGCCATTATAGGTGACGAGTCCGGCTCTAACCGGGACCATAAAGGCTGGGGGAAGAAATCCCTTGGTTTGGAGCGTCACTAGCTCGCTGTGTGGGACGGAACATCTCTTCCAATCTCCAGGCTGATGGCTGGTAGGGCGAGAGGAGGAGCTGCATCGACTGGCCATGATGGAATGGATTTCTGTCGGATGCGCTCTGATGAATGCTCGCGAAGGGAAGATGGTGTGATTCGGATCTAAATCCTCGTCTCTTTTATAAGGCAGCTTATTTGCACAGCTAGGGGGTAAAAGTAAAAACACCCTGGCTTTTCGCATTCGTTTGACACGTGGAAGACGACCATTATTGGGTGTGGAAGCCAAGGAGCACTATATTAACGAGAAGCCGGACACTATTCAACAGGTACACTGAATTTGGAGAAGAACCCGCCTTGCAATGCCGAAGACAAATCTGCGCGCCGGACTCATCGTCATTGAAGCCTGGTTCGGGGGCTACTGAGGGAGTCCCGGATTAGGGGGTGTCCGGATAGCCGGACTATGACCTTTGGCCGGACTCCTGGATTATGAAGATACAAGATTGAAGGCTTCGTCCCGTGTCCGGAAGGGACTTCCCTTAGCGTGGAAGGCAAGCTTGGCGATGCGGATATGTAGATCTCCTCCCATTGTAACCGACTCTATGTAACCCTAGCCCTCTCCGGTGTCTATATAAACCGGAGGGTTTTAGTCCGTAGGGACAACAATCATACCATAGGCTAGCTTCTAGGGTTTAGCCTCTCTGATCTCGTGGTAGATCTACTCTTGTACTACCCATATCATCAATATTAATCAAGCAGGAGTAGGGTTTTACCTCCATCAAGAGGGCCCGAACCTGGGTAAAAACATCGTGTCCCTTGTCTCCTCTTACCATCCGCCTAGACGCACAGTTCAGGACCCCCTACCCGAGATCCGCCGGTTTTGACACCGACAACAGCCTTGACCAAAACAATGCGCCCCGGCGTAGCCACATGCATAGCCGACCAAGGTGGAAGCTTTCCCGCCACCTTGTCCTCCAAATACTGAAAGTGGACACGCTTTAGTCTTGTGACCGACAACGGAAGACCAAGATATCGCATGGGGAAGGTAGTCCGAACCACCGGGAAGGCCTGCAAAATGTCATCAAGGTCGATATTACCGTAACGAATGGGCGCCACAAGGCTTTTGGCGCAGTTGGTGACCAAGCCGGTAACCTCCCCAAAGGAGCTCAGAGTCGAAGCCAAGAAGTGAATATCTTCCCTGACCGGCGCGACAAAGATAGCAGCATCATCCGCATACAAGGATGCACAGATGGGCCGACCACGAAGAGGATGCAGCAGGCCTTGATCGGTAGCCTTGGCGAGGATGTGATGGAGCGTGTCAATAGCGAGGACAAAAAGCAGAGGGGAGAGGGGATCCCCCTGCCGAAGACCACGTCCATGCTTAATTGGATCAGCAGCAACACCGTTTAGCAAAACTCTAGATGAGGACGTGGATAGGAGGGCGGAGACCCAATCTCGAAACCGGCTCGGAAACTGGTGGTGACGAAGTAAATCCATCAAATAATCCCATCTCACTGAGTCGAAGGCTTTCTTGATGTCAAGCTTGAATAGCAAGGATGGAGCTTTATTGCGGTGCAGCCGACGAGCCAAGTTGCGGACGTACATAAAGTTATCATGGATACTCCTTTTCTTGATGAAAGCACTTTGAGTATTGGAAACGAGGTTGGGCATGTGAAGAGCAAGGCGAGTGGCCATCATCTTAGCTATGACCTTTGCAACAATATGAATAAGACTTATGGGCCTAAAGTCAGAGACGTCCTCCGCTCCATATTTTTTAGGAATGAGAGCAATGTTGGGAGAGTTGAGCCAATGAAGGCTGGAGACGCGGAGGGCAGAAAAATGTTGATCACTTGCATAAATTCAGGTTTTACAATATCCCAACATTCTTTGAAGAAAGCAGCGGTGAAGCCATCCGGACACGGGGCCTTGTCGCTAGGGAGATCATAGATTCCACCACGAACTTCCTCTTCCGTGAACGGGGCATCTAAATCCGAGAGGTCACAAGTTGAAGGGGGGATGCAAGACCAATTGAAGTCCTTGCTACGTGGGGGGCCTTTACCCATGGCTCTAGCAAAGTGAGATTGCACAATATCTTTCTTATCATCGTGATTTGTGACCCACCCAGTGTTATGCTTGAGGCGGTGAATAAAATTCTTTCTTCTTCGATGGTTGATCCGGAGGTGGAAGAAGCGCGTGTTAGCATCTCCCTCTTTGAGCAAGGTAATTCGCGAGGATTGTCTCTTTCGGGCCCTTTCCAGAACAGCCAAGGCCACGACCTTTCTTTTAAGCTCTCTTCTAAGGTCACGCTCACCAGAGCTAAGGGGCCTCTCCTCTTGTGCCATGTCCAGACGAAGGATGATCTCAAGGGCCATATGGAGTTGAACTTTGTGATTAGAGAAGATACTTCGACTCCATGTCCGAAGGCGTTGACTTGTTTTTTTAAGCTTGTGGAACAACACATGATAGGGCTCAGAATGGTTCACCCTTTCATTCCAAGCATCTTGCACTGTCTTCTTGAAGTTGGGCATTTTTATCCAGAAATTTTCAAATCTGAATGTTTTGGGTCTCGTCGGCCCCTTGTCACTAGCGAGAAGGAGTGGGCAATGGTCAGAGAGCGAGGATGAAAGCGCATGAAGGATGTGCGAGCCAAAATCCACGTCCCAGTCTTGATTGCAGAAAAAACTATCCAATTTGCTCATTGTCGGATTAGCCTGTTCATTCGTCCATGTGAACCTTATGTTATGTATTTGTATCTCCTTTAGCTCACAGGAATTGAGGGTGTTTCGAAAGCGCACCAATCTGTTACGGTCGACATTTGTGTGGTTCTTGTCACGGGCACGATAGACTTGGTTGGAGTCTCCAGTCACAAGCCATCTTGTACCTTGCTGAGGCTTTTGGCTCAGAAGCTCCTGGAAAAAAGTGTCTTTAAGATTGCTTCTTGTAGGCCCATAAACAGAGGTGAGTTTGAAGGGCGTGGTACTGTTGACTAGGGTGATCATAGCAGAGATGAAGAAAGTTCGGTGGAGATGCTATCAACTTTGATGGAATCGGCATTCCAAAGGTGAGGATACCACCTTTGGTGCCATTGGCGGCCTCAAAGCAAAGCTTTTAATCTTTGTCCACCAAGAAAGGAAGCCACAGATGGATCAACATCAGCTAATTTTGTTTCTGTAGACAAACAATGTTGCAAGGTGTCACGGCAATTGTCTCATGAACAGCAGAGCGGCGATCCGGCGATTGAGACCACGAACATTCCAATTGAGAATGCAAATGTCGTTTTCATTCATGGCAAGCAATGGCTACATCGGTGCTATCGGGGAGCACACGCAGGGCCTTGACAAGGCAACATCATCAAGAAGTTGCGATGGACAGCTACAAACAGGCGAAGCAACACAAACAAGCCTAACACGAGGCATGAGAACCATAAAGCATGGGCAGCTAATCATCAAAACTAGGCTACATCATCTGCGGTTGAGCAGCATCATCGAGCGGATGTCGAGGCATCGCTACCGGCTTGGGCTTGGAGCTCCGGTCCAGCATCACCACCATGGTCCACAAGTGCATTTTCAACGGCCGTTGTCGAGTCACGATCAAGTGCGAAGAGTGCTCGAAGTGCGGCAACGGCGATGTCGGACGGTGACCATGGAACAGGGCCACATATTGGTTGATGGCATTCTCGGTGATCGTCTCACCCTCTTCGACAATGCCCAACCTATGACAGAGCAACCACTCCGCCCGGTTAGGCGATGGGCGTAATGGTACGGTTCTTTGCTTTCGAAGTCTTGGGCTGCAGCGCCGACAAAGAAGCTGGTGATGCTCGCAAGCGTCTTCCTCCTTGCAGTGGGTCGCCTCGGGGGTGGAGCTTGGTGTTGGCGGCCGGCAGCCGTGTGTACGAAGATGGGGGTGCGTTGGGCATCCTTGGCCAGCTGGGAGAGGTGATGGCCTCTGTAGAACTTGGCATGGAAATGACAATTGCAGGTGTAGGACTTGGCGTCGCGATGATCTCACCAGCGAAGAGCTGTGCTGGCTATGATTTCTGCAGACAGCGAAGGAAGCGCAGTGTTGCGAGTTCGTTGTGATCTTCCCGAGCCGACGGCTTGACGCGGGCGGAGGTGGCGATCGAGGTGAAGTTGCCCATCTAGTGGAGGGGCAGGCCTTTGCACTCTGTAGCCACCGGGGTCGAGACATGGGGAGGATCTCGATGATGTCTTCGGAGGTGGTGCGGGGATGGCGGTGGCGGCGGACATGCGCATAGCGTCGCCGCCGTCTTTGGACTGCCCGACGCCCTTGCATTGTGAGAGGTCCTTCGGTTATCTCGGCGGCAGACTCCACGCACGTCGTTCGGGCCGGTCCCAGCCGCCCTAGCGACCCATATCGCCACGACCATCATCACGTCGGTGTCGGCCGTTGTAGTCGCTGGGCGGCGAGTGGCGCCACCTCTGCCCGATGCATTGGCGGGCCTCAACAGCAAACGGATGCCAGTTCGAGGCATTGAGGATGACGACGGAGAGTTGGTGCAGCCCCGAGCCCGGTGTCCGATCCGACGGCAATGGAGACGGGTAAAAGGGTTCATGTAGTCCGCCTTGCGGTGTCCCTTGAGCAGGCAGCGGTGGCAAGTCACGATCTTTGTGCTTGACGAAATCCCTCTTCCCGGGTGGAAGCGATGGCGCGGACCTGCAGCTCGACAGATGATGGTTGGAGCAGCTCACCCTCCACCAAGAAGGCGGCCAGACGAGGCGCCACCCATCCTCTTCGATGTTGTGATGGGAGAGCGCGGCCTTGAATTCGCGGCGGCAGCAGACTTGAAGGTTGAAGTAGCGAAGATTTGAGGCACGACCGATGAACGCCTTGGATGGGGAGGAGGAGTGCCTTCTAGCCGAGCAAAGACTGGCAAAGAAAGCGAACCTTGAGGGACGGCCCAGCCACATCGAGGCGGCCAGAGCCAGCGGACGGCGGAGCGGCAACCCGGACGCGCAGATCCGGCGAGATCTCCGCCAGCTGCGGAAAAAGAGAAGCCACCAGGCCCGACCTCGCGAACAGCGGCAGGGGGAACCCCGGGGGGAACCGCGGTGAGGATGGGGAGGCGCTGCTCTGCGGGAGGAGGGGCTGGCCGTCGGCTATGGTGGCCACGGGCGCCGGGGCGGCGCGTCGCAGGAGCGTTGGTGCGGAGCGAGGCATAGTATGTAAATTGCAAATCACTGTTGAAAGATAGGTTTCATGCTGCTGTCACATTTCCTTCCTACTAATCTTATGTGTGCTAATCAATAAAAAAATAGCTGCTAACCCTTAATCACACACTCATGAGTCCTCTGTTCATGACATGGGTCAAAAAAAAAGATGTGACTAACAGCACAATGCACACCCTTTCTTCTCTCCAAGCATGGGCGCGTACGCAGCACTGTGCCGTATAGTTTGATTTTTGACTCCTTTTGGAACTACCCTTCTACTGTGAGCCACCATCAAGTCTGCTACTACTTGAAGTGAGCCAATCTTTGCCACCTGCTCACAGTCTCTTCCCAGGCATATCTGCTTGCTGCCGCTAGCCTCCGGATCACTCCATCAGGCTGCCATGGGCGGGATATAGCACTGTACCCATGTAGTTTGATTTTGAATGCTTTTGCAGCACCTGCCCAGCATTGCCTCCTGCAGCTGCCTAGCTTCATTTGATGCTGCGATTTGCTGCTGGCCTGGATCGATTTGCGCCAGCGGAGGTGTCCTCGGTTCAAGCGAAGCCAGGTGCTCTGTGTAGGCTTCCTGCCACCTGCAAAAATCGCGTTCCACCTCGTCCCGGCTGCCATTGACTGGGGAAGCGCTAGTCGGCGAACTGACCGCGGCAGGCACGTATGTCACCACTACCCTGCCGCAATCCGGGCAGGGGACAGGCAGGGCGACTGGCGGCAGGGGAATACAGGCAGAGCGATCATATCTGCACCTTGGTTGGCGTTCGCCATGAGCTGTAGCTTGGGTTCTTCAGTCAAATTTGGGGAATCGAGTGAGCAGGTATGTGCGGGGTAGCTAAGTAAACGACAGGCGCCGATGGACCGAACAAGCGCCGCTTCCCACCATGTGTAACGGTGCCGCCGGTTGTAAACGGCAGGGGCGATGACCCGCCGTGAGAAACAAACAGCCGTCCGAGACCAAGTTCTGTATATAAGCAGCTCATTAGTACAGTGTAGACGTACACATACCCTGCAAGCCCTACAATACCACATACGGCCCACATCCCAAAACGAGTGAATGGATACAGGGAGCGTGCGCGCTCGTCCGTGCCTATCAATTTCCGGGCAGATGCAACGCATCGAAACTTCAATCAGACGGCCGTCCTTTTTTTTTGCGGGGTACAATCAGACGGCGGTCTCATGCCCAGCAGAACCAGTTTATTCAACTAATGATTTATACACTATAAAATAATAAGAATAATAACGAATGGTATACGACGAGAAGAGTAGACCCGTCTGTAAGAATTTGGTTGGGCCGTGTATCCCGCATGACAGTATCGTAAACGACATTCTATTAAAAATATATATTTAACATATAAAATTCATTCATAACTTTTAAAAAATGGTCATGAATTTTAGGAAATATTCAGGGTTTTAAAAGATGTTTTTTAAAATTTTAAAATTCACCAATATGGAGAAATATTAATGATTTTTATAAAATGCTCTCAATTTTTAATAAAACATTTATGATTTTGAAAAATGTTCAAAAATCTAAATTATCTTACTCATAAATTTAAAAAACAATACATGAATAAAAAAATCAAATATAGAATTGAACAGAAAAATAAAAGATGAAGAAAACCGGTAGAGAAAAAGGAAAAGAACCTTCCCAAAGCCAGAAGGACTGGCCTACATGGCAAACACAATAGCACCCGCAGGGGTCCATGTTTGCTTAACCGCCTACGCATTAATCACGAAATGTGAGTTGCCATAATAACCCTTGGGATAAAAAATAGAATCTATTATGTTTGAGTTGTTTTGTACTTCTGATGAACTTCCATAACAGATCTGATCTTTTCGCAAAACAAACAAATCGATATGCCAACAGAAAGGATGAAGGTCTATAATAGATATGATCTTTTCGCAAAATAAATAAATAGATATGCCAACAGAAAGGAAGGACAATGCGCGAGGTAGTAGCACCAAAAAAAATTGGACACAGCAGCGCGGCGCATCATTTCCGTTGGACGTCATGTGCCTGCCTTGTACACCGCCTTCGCCTTCCTCGCTGCCGCCGGCTTCCCTGTGGGTATGGCGCACCCCACGCGAGAGAGAGCAGTATTTACGCGAGGGAAAGAGGGGAAGGAAGACACACTCGACGAGAGAGAATTGCAACACCGTCAGAACAGTATCACAGTGCTCCAGTTTTTCTCATTATAAGACTCAAGCTTGTGTGGCTGCTCCGTCAAACATTCCATGGAAGCAAGGGCCAAATAAACGCTCAGCACTCTGCTGTTCAACATCCGTAACCAATGAATATGTCACTAACAGCTCACATTATGAGAGGGATGTTACATGCAGTTGAATGAAGCTTCAAGCTCTGGGTTTTTACTGGTGCTGTTTACCTAGGACGATCTTTCCCATGAGAAATAAAAGCTCCAGCTCAGACTAATTAAACCATCTTCACTGTAACTTTGGGGAAGGATGAACCCTGAATCATCGTCACTTGAGCTCAAAACTTGGTACCACACTTCCAGAGTTACATTAAAAATGTTCAGAGCAACAGGTAACTCTGGGTGCTTTGGGGAAGGATGAACCCTAGAAAATGTTGGGATCATCAACCTGGACTACTTCTCACATCAACATGCCTCGTCAATGACTGTTTTTCAGCATGACAAGTTGACAACATTTTGTCAACCAAAATATATTCGGACTCCGAACAGTAGAACAGCAGATGGCAAAATATTATTGTCTTGCTGGTAGAATAAATATGAAGAGTAGCAACTATTCCTAGAAGAAAGCCAGGTCGGGAAAGCTTAAAAGTAGCTGAATCGGAGTAAATGAGTATCAGAGAGACATTCACATAAGTAGTAGTAATCTTCCGACTTCGAGGAGATGCCCTAAACTGCATATACAAGGCATAACAAAGTAATCCTAAAATTTCAATTGTAATGACACAAATTGGGTGAACCTGAGAACAGACTACCAGTATAAGGGCACCACCTGAACGAAATTGACAACTGAAAGTTATACAAGGTTCTACTCCATTCTACTAATATCAAAGAAATTCTTTGGTTACATCTTATTAAGGACATCATTTATTCATTAGCACTCTTTTCGCTCACTATTCAAGGCACCTAGCCTCGAGAATGAAAGACTGAAAGCTGTTCAGTTTGTACTTGAGAGTCATCATGATTATGATATCCCAGTTTAGAACAATACAATGTCAAAAGAATCAAATGTTCAAAGTTCAGTTTTTAAGATCATGCTAAGTCACCGTGCCTTTCAAAAATCAGTCAAGGAGTACCAGTTGGTGTTTGTGCACGATTGACTAAGGATGACGAATCCAGTCTCTTAACTGCAATAAGCAATGAATAATGATGGATGATGGTCACTGTACTCACCAAAGCACAGCACCACCACACCAACTCCAAACTCCAGTCTCTTTAGGCAAACTTTCCATTTCAGTCATCAGATGGAAAAAGTAAGTGTATGATTGTTCAAGTTGTCTACTAATAAACACAATGCTTGACAAGTTGACATTGGTCATATAAATTGACATTTTGTTCAAACTTCCATTGTACTGCTGCCACTGGAGTTGCTCACATAAATTAGGATAGCAACTCTATGACACCAAGTGCACAACAATATTGAACTACATAGTCTACCTTCATATAGAAAATAATTGTGGGATAATGATTCATTTTGCTTGCCAAAATGAGCTATTTATTGTGAAAAGACCCTCTATACAACACTCTTTCGCTTATGTTGTAGTAGGAACCAAGAAATTGGTGGCAGTTAAGGTGAAATCCTCTGGAACTCAACTCAGATATATTAAGCAAAATGAACAAAACAAATAATTGCTTGATAAAAATTTGTCACGAGTTCAGAAACAAGAGGCATAAAATAGAGCACTGAATTAGGAGACGACCACCAATTTTTGGAAATTATAACATGTCAAGCAATCCAAGGTGTCAATGAGCTATACACTTAAACCCAATTATTCCCAGACAGCGGTCAATAATATACACACACAGTCAATAAACAAGAAACAAAGACACAAATTCACAATTACATAAACTGATACAACAGAGTCATATCGAGAGAGGGCGACGGAGTTCACCGCGATCTTACTCTGACGGCTCGCTGGCCTCGCTCTTCTTGGGCTGCGGCGGGGGCTGGGGGCGGCTGTCGTAGTCAACGACCTCGGCGTCGGTGACGGAGCGGGAGTGCTGCACGATGGATCGGCCGATGGAGTTGATCCACTCCTCCTTCTCCTTCTCGGCGTCGGCGATGAAGTACATGGTCTCGGCCGGGGTGGAGAGCTCGAAGGCGAACTGGCGGTTGAGCACGTCCTCGGCGCCCTTGACGGTGAGGCAGGAGGAGACGGGGATGATCCCCCGGGGCACCGACCCGCGCGTGACGGCGGCGTCCTTGAACCAGAAGAGCCGGCCCTGCTTGAGCACGAACCAGCGCCGCCGCCACGTCTTGATGTACTCGCCCTGCTTGGTCAGCCACCCCGCGCGCTCCGCGCCGTGCCAGAACTCCACGCCGCCCGCAGCGGGGTCGTCGCCGCCGCCCGAGAAGGAGGAGGAGGAGGAGCCCATCACCGCGCGCCACAGGCTGGCCGCCATCGCGCCGGGGGGGATCGGGGATCCGGGATCGGGTGGGTGCCTGCGAGCGCCGGGGGGCTACGACTGGGGAGGAGAGGGACAGAGTGGGTGGGGAGTATTGCGCCGCTGGATTCGGCCGGGCGGCGTTTTTGATGCGATCGCAAAGGCGTCGCTTGAACGGTTTTAGTTGGCGTTTTATATCCAGCTGAATTGATTCGCTTCAATCCAGTATTTATTCACAGAAAATCTTAACGCTTTTTCTATAATAGGAAAATCATAACTCTGATAAAAAATAGAAAATAAAAGTCATAACTGTTAAGCCGTGATTTCGTTTTTTTTTAGTGTAAGCTTTTTTTTAGTGAGCCGTGATTTCGGTTGGAAGCTATATGGACCCACCGGAAGCCCGTTTCGACTGCATCCACACAGAAAAGGCCTGGTTTTGCTAACGGCGGTTGGGCTTTATACCATCGTTCATTCACGAATCTGTACAACCGGACCCTTAAACCCATCTCAAACGCTCGGGCAGGCCGCCCGGTCACTGACCGGTCACGAAATTTCGCTCCAACCGAGCCTCTCAAACTGCCCTCAAATGCCCAGGCTGATCGGCACCCCCTCATATCCAGCCCAAATATGGGGCGGACATGGGGGTCCGAGCGCGTCCGGGCCCGCCCGCCAGGTCGACTTGACCCAGCCTGGCCCACGTCTGCCCCACAAATATCGTTGTCCGGAAAACCCTAGACCTCAGTCAATCCGAACTCCACTTTACTTCCCTCACCGTCCACTTCACTTCCAATCCCCTCCAAACGCATCCGATGGCCGGCGAGCGTAGGCACGTGATCCGTGGGGACTCGACTCCGACGACGATCGTCTAGCTCGCTACGAAGCGGACCCCGATGATGTGGACGAGGTCGCCCTCCGCATCGCATTGAGGCGTCCGGTCGTCGACCAAGGTGGATCCGACAGCGGTGGGTCCACTTCGGCCTTACGGCGCCCGTCGGCAATAAGCGCCATAACGCCGCCGGCCCTTCTGCCCGTGGCGGTGCTACCTCTTGAGCTTATGTTGGTTTTTCCTTGAAGAGGAAAGGGTGATGCAAAAGAAAGCGTAAGTATTTTCCTCGCTTTTGAGAACCAAGGTATCAATCCAAGAGGGAGACTACACGCAAGTCGCCTCGTACCTACACAAACAAATAAGAACCTTGCAACCAACATGATAAAGGGGTTGTCAATCCCTTCACGGCCACTTGCAAAAGTGAGATCTGACAGAGATAATAAGATAAATTTTTTTGATATTTTTATGATATAGATTGAAAGTAAAGATTGCAAAGTAAAAATAGATTGGAAACTTATATGGTAGAAAATAGACCCGGGGGCCATAGGTTTCACTAGTGGTTTCTCTCAAGATAGCATAAGTATTACGGTGGGTAAACAAATTACTGTCGAGCAATTGATAGAAAAGTGCATAATTATGAGAATACTAGGCATGATCATGTATATAGGCATCACGTCCGCGACAAGTAGACCGAAACGATTCTGCATCTACTACTATTACTCCACACATCAACCGCTACCCAGCATGCATCTAGAGTATTATGTTCATAAGAACAGAGTAACGCATTAGGCAAGATGACATGATGTAGAGGGATAAACTCAAGCAATATGATATAAAATCCATCTTTTTATCCTCGATGCAAACAATACAATACGTGCCTTGCTGCTCCTGCTGTCACTGGGAAAGGATACCGAAAGAATGAACCCAAAGTTAAGCACTTCTCCCATTGCAAGAAAGATCAATCTAGTAAGCCAAACCAAACTGATAATTCGAAGAGACTTGCAAAGATAACAAATCATACATAAACTAATTCAGAGAAGATTCAAATATTGTTCATAGATAATCTTGATCATAAACACACAATTCATTGGATCTCGACAAACACACCGAAAAAGAATTACATCGAATAGATCTCCAAGAAGATCGAGGATAACTTTGTATTGAGATTCAAAGAGAGAGAAGAAGCCATCTAGCTAATAACTATGGACCCGAAGGTCTGTGGTAAACTACTCACACATCATCGGAGAGGCTATGGTGTTGATGTAGAAGCCCTCCGTGATCGATTCCCCCTCCGGCGGAGCGCCGGAAAAGGCCCCAAGATGGGATCTCGCAGGTACAGAAGGTTGCGGCGGTGGAAATAGGGTTTCGTGGTGCTCCTGGATGTTTTCGAGGTATATGGGTATATATAGGAGGAAGAAGTAGGTCGGTGGAGCTACGAGGGGTCCACAAGGGTGGGGGGCGCGCCCAGGGGGGCAAGCGCGCCTCCCTACCTCGTGGCCTCCTCGCTTCTTTCTTGACATCCACTCCAAGTCCTCTGGATCACGTTTGTTCCAAAAATAACTCTCCCGAAGGTTTCATTCCGTTTGGACTCCGTTTGATATTCCTTTTCTGCGAAACACTAAAATAGGCAAAAAAACAGCAATTTGCATTGGGCCTTCGGTTAATAGATTAGTCCCAAAATTAATATAAAAGTGCTTAGTAAATCTCATTAAACATCCAAAACAAATAATATAATAGTGTTGGGGAATGTAGCAGAAATTCAAAATTTTCCTACGTGTCACCAAGATCTATCTATGGCGAAACTAGCAACGAGGGGAAGGAGAGTGCATCTACATACCCTTGTAGATCGCTAAGCGGAAGCGTTCAAGAGAACGGGGTTGAAGGAGTCGTACTCGTCGTGATCCGAATCACCGGAGATCCTAGTGCCGAACGGACGGCACCTCCGCTGTTCAACACACGTACAACCGGTGACGTCTCCCACGCCTTGATCCAGCAAGGAGAGAGGAGAGGTTGAGGAAGACTCCGTCCAGCAGTAGCACAACGTGGCGTGGTGGTGGAGGAGCGTGGCAATCCTGCAGGCTTCGCCAAGCACCGCGGGAGAGGAGGAGGAAGAGAGGTAGGGCTGCGCCAAGAGGGAGAGAAACTTCGTGTGTTGGGCAGCCCTAGACCTCAACTATTTATAGGGAGGGAGGGCTGCGGCCTCTAGGGTTCCCTCCCAAGGGTGGCGGCAGCCTCGAGATCCCATCTGGGTGGCGGACAGAAGGGAGAGAGGGAGGCGCACTGGGGTGGGCCTTAGGGCCCATCTGCCTAGGGTTTGCCCCTCCCACTTCCTGCGCCTTGGGCCTTGTGGGGGGCACCAGCCCACCGGGCTGGTCCCTCCCACACTTGGCCCAAGCAGCCTCGGGATGGTGGCCCCACTTGGTGGACCCCGGGACCCTCCCCGGTGGTCCCAGATGCGTTACCGATAAAACACGAAACTTTTAGGTGACCAAAACAGGACTTCCCATATATAAATATTTACCTCCGGACCATTCCGGAACTCCTCGTGATGTACGGGATCTCATCCAAGACTCCAAACAACATTCGGTAACCACATACAAACTTCCTTTATAACCCTAGCGTCATCGAACCTTAAGTGTGTAGACCCTACGGGTTCGGGAACCATGCAGACATGATCGAGACGTTCTCCGTTCAATAACCAACAGCAGGATCTGGATACCCATGTTGGCTCCCACATGTTCCACGATGATCTCATCGGATGAACCATGATGTCAAGGACTCAATCGATCCCGTATACAATTCCCTTTGTCTAGCGGTATTGTACTTGCCCGAGATTCGATCGTCGGTATGCCGATACCTTGTTCAATCTCGTTACCGGCAAGTCTCTTTACTCGTTCCGTAACACATCATCCCGTGATCAACCCCTTGGTCACATTGTGCACATTATGATCATGTCCTACCGAGTGGGCCCAGAGATACCTCTCTGTTTACACGGAGTGACAAATCGATCTCGATTCGTGCCAACCCAATGCAGACACCTTCGAGATACCTGTAGTGCACCTTTATAGCCACCCGATTACGTTGTGACGCTTTGGTACACCCAAAGCATTCCTACGGTATCCGGAGTTGCACAATCTCATGGTCTAAGGAAAAGATACTTGACATTAGAAAAGCTTTAGCATACGAACTACACGATCTTTGTGCTAGGCTTAGGATTGGGTCTTGTCCATCACATCATTCTCCCAATGATGTGATCCCGTTATCAACGACATCCAATGTCCATGGTCAGGAAACCGTAACCATCTATTGATCAACGAGCTAGTCAACTAGAGGCTTACTAGGGACATGGTGTTGTCTATGTATCCACACATGCATCTGAGTTTCCTATCAATACAATTATAGCATGGACAATAAACGATTATCATGAACAAGGAAATATAATAATAATAACTAATTTATTATTGCCTCTAGGGCATATTTCCAACAGTCTCCCACTTGCACTAGAGTCAATAATCTAGTTCACATCGCCATGTGATTAATACTGATAGGTCACATTGCCATGTGACCAACATCCAAAGAGTTTACTAGTGTCATTAAACTAGTTCACATCATCATGTGATTAAGACTCAATGAGCTCTGGGGTTTGATCATGTTTTGCTTGTGAGAGAAGTTTTAGTCAATGGGTCTGCATCATTCAGATCTGTATGTATTTCGCAATTCTCTATGTGATATTGCAAATGCTGCTTCCACGCTCCACTTGGAGCTATTCCAAATGGTTGCTCCACTATACGTATCCGGTTTGCTACTCAGAGTGACTCGGATAGGTGTTAAAGCTTGCATCGACGTAACCCTTTAAGCCGAACTCTTTATCACCTCCATAATCGAGAAACATATCCTTATTCCTCTAAGGATAATTTTGACCGCTATCTGGTGATCCACTCCTTGATCACCTTTGTACCCTCTTGCCAAATATGTAGCAAGGCACACATCGGTGCGGTACACAAGATAACATACTTGTAGAGCCTACGTGCGAGGCATAGGGGACGACCTTCGTCCTTTCTCTCTTTTCTCTGCCGTGGTCGAGCTTTAACTCTTAACTTCACACCTTACAACTCGTGCAAGAACTCCTTCTTTGGTGATCCATCTTGAACACCTTCAGGATTATGTCAAGGTATATGCTCATTTGAAAGTATTATTAAACATTTTGATCTATCTTATAGATCTTGATGCTTATTGTTCAAGTAGCCTAATCCGGGTTTTTCATTGAAAAACACTTTTCAAACAACCCTATATGCTTTCCAGAAATTCTACATCATTTCTGATCAACAATATGTCAACAACATATACTCATCAGAAATTCTATAGTGCTCCCACTCACTTCTTTGGAAATACAAGTTTCTCATAAACTTTGTATAACCCAAAATCTTTGATCATCTTATCAAAGTGCACATTCCAACTCCGAGATGCTTACTCCAGTCCATGAAAGGATCGCTGGAGCTAGCATACCTTTTAGCATCCTTAGGATCGACAAAACCTTTCTGATTGTATCACATACAACATTTCCTTATGAAAACTGGTAAGGAAACTCATTTTGACATCCATCTGCCAGATTTCATAAATGCAGCTAATGCTAACATGATTCCGACGGACTTAAGCATCGTTACGGATGAGAAAATCTCATCGTAGTCAACTCCTTGAACTTGTGAAAAACTCTTCGCCACAAGTCGAGCTTCATAGACGGTGACATTACCGTCCACGTCCGTCTTCTCAAAGATCCATTTATCTCAATGGCTTGCCGATCATCGGGAAAGTCCACCAAAGTCCATGCTTTGTTCTGATATATGGATCCTATCTCAGATTTCATGGCTTCTAACCATTTGTCGGAATATGAGCCCACCATCGCTTCCCCATAGCTCGTAGGTTCATTGTTGTCTAGCAACATGACCTTCAAGACAGATTACTGTACCACTCAAGTAGTACGCATCCTTGTCACCCTACGAGGTACGGTAGTGACTTGATCCAAAACTTCATGATCACTATCATAAGCTTCTACTTCAATTGGTGTAGGCGCCACAGGAACAACTTCCTGTGCCCTGCTACACACTTATTGAAGTGACGGTTCAATAACCTCATAAAGTCTCCACCATCCTCCCACTCAATTCTTTCGTGAGAAACTTTTCCTCGGGAAAGGACCTAATTCTAGAAACAATCCCTTTTGCTTCCGGAACTAAGACTGGAGGTATCCCCAACTGTTTTGGGTGTCCTATGAAGATGCATTTTATCCGCTTTGGGTTTGAGCTTATCAACCTGAAACTTTTTCACATAAGCGTCGCAGCCCCAAACTTTTAAGAAACGACAGCTTAGGTTTCTCTAAACCATAGTTCACACGGTGTCATCTCAACGGATTTATGCGGTGCCCTATTAAAGTGAATGTGGTTATCTCTAATGCCTAACCCATGAACGATAGTGGTAATTCGATAAGAGACATCATGGTACGCACCATATCCAATAGGGTGCAACTATGATGTTCAGACGCACCATCACACTATGGTGTTCCAGGCGGTATTAATTGTGAAACAATTTCCACAATGTCTTAATTGCGTACAAAGCTCAGAACTCAGATACTCATCTCTATGATCATATCATAGACATTTTATCCTCTTGTCACGATGATCTTTAACTTCACTCTGAAATTACTTGAACCATTCAATAATTCAGACTTGTGTTTCATCAAGTAAATACACTCAGTATCTACTTAAATCATCCGTGAAGTAAGAACATAACGATATTCACTGCATGCCTCAACACTCATTGGACTGCACACATCGAAATGTGTTACTTCCAACAAGTTGCTATCTTGTTCCATCTTACTGGAAAAAGAGGCTTTTCAGTCATCTTGCCCATGTGGTGTGATTTGCATATCTCAAGTGATTCAAAATCAAGTGAGTCCAAACGATCCATCTGCATGGAGTTTCTTCATGCGTATACACCAATAGACATGGTTCACATGTCTCAAACTTTTCAAAACGAGTGAGTCCAAAGATCCATCAACATGGAGCTTCTTCATGCGTTTTATACCAATATGACTTACATGGCGATTGCCACAAGTAAGTGATACTATCATTACTATCTTATATCTTTTGGCATGAAAATGTGTATCACTATGATCGAGATTCAATAAACCATTCCTTTAGGTGCAAGACCATTGAAGGTATTATTCAAATAAATAGAGTAACCATTATTCTCCTTAAATGAATAACCGTATTGCGATAGACATAATCCAATCATGTCTATGCTCAACGCAAATACCAAATGACAATTATTCTGGTTTAATACTAATCTTGATGGTAGAGGGACCGTGCGATGTTTGATCACATCAAACTTGGAAACACTTCCAACACATATCGTTAGCTCACCTTTAGCTAGTCTCCGTTTATTTCGTAGCCTTTTATTTGGAGTTACTAACACTTAGCAACCGAACCGGTATCTAATACCCTGGTGCTACTAGGAGTACTAGTAAAGTACACAATAACTTAATGTATATCCAATATACTTCTATCGACCTTGCCAGCCTTCTCATCTACCAAGTATCTAGGGTAATTCTGCTCGTTGGCTGTTCCCCTCATTACGTAAGCACTTAGTCTCGGGTTTGGGTTCAACCTTGGGTTTCTTCATTAGAGCAACGGTGATTTGTTTGTTTCATGAAGTATCCCTTCTTGCCCTTGCCCTTCTTGAAACTAGTGGTTTCACCAACCATCAACAATTGATGCTCCTTCTTGATTCCTACTTTCGTGGTGTCAAACATCGCGAATATCTCAAGGATCATAATATCTATCCCTGATATGTTATAGTTCATCACGAAGATCTAGCAGCTTGGTGGCAATGACTTTGGAGAAACATCACTATCTCATCTGGAAGATCAACTCCCACTCGATTCAAGTGATTGTTGCACTCAGACAATCTGAGCACAAGCTCAACGATTGAGCTTTTCTCCCTTAGTTTGCAGGCTAAGAAAATCGTCGGAGGTCTTATACCTCTTGACGTGGGCACGAGCCTAAAACTAGCTAAGAAAACCGTTTAACTGAACTATCACGTAGTTATCAAAACGTGTATGTCCGATGTTCGCAATATCCACAAACGACGTTTGGGGTTTAGCACACTGAGCGGTGCATTAAGGACATAAGCTTTCTACCGTCCGCATAATCGCTACTGTCAACTTTCAACTATATTTTCTCTAGGAACATATCTAAATAGTGGAACTAAAGCGCGAGCTTACGACATAATTTGCAAAGACCTTTTTGACTATGTTCAGGATAATTAAGTTCATCTTATGAACTCCCACTCAGATAGACATCCCTCCAGTCATCTAAGTGATTACATGATCCGAGTCAACTAGGCCGTGTCCGATCATCACGTGAGACGGACTAGTCATCATCGGTGAACATCTTCATGTTGATCGTATCTACTATACGACTCATGCTCGACCTTTCAGTCTCTTGTGTTCCGAGGCCATGTCTGTACATGCTAGGCTCGTCAAGTTAACATAAGTGTTTCGCGTGTGTAAATCTGGCTTACACCCTGTTGTATGTGAACGTAAGAATCTATCACACCCGATCATCACGTGGTGCTTCGAAACGACGAACTTTCGCAACGGGCACAGTTAGGGGGAACACTTTCTTGAAATTTTAATGAGGGATCATCTTATTTACTACCGTCGTTCTAAGCAAATAAGATGTATAAACATGATAAACATCACATGCAATCAAATAGTGACATGATATGGCCAATATCATTTTGCTCCGTTTGATCTCCATCTTAGGGGCTCCATGATCATCATCGTCACCGGCATGACACCATGATCTCCATCATCATGATCTCCATCATCATGTCTTCATGAAGTTGTCTCGCCAACTATTACTTCTACTACTATGGCTACTGGTTAGCAATAAAGTAAAGTAATTACATGGCGTTGTTCAATGACACGCAGGTCATACAATAAATAAAGACAACTCCTATGGCTCCTCCCGGTTGTCATAGTCATCGACATGCAAGTCGTGATTCCTATTACAAGAACATGATCAATCTCATACATCACATATCATTCATCACATTCTTCTTGGCCATATCACATCACATAGCATACCCTGCAAAAACAAGTTAGACGTCCTCTAATTGTTGTTTGCATGTTTTACGTGGCTGCTATGGGTTTCTAGCAAGAACGTTTCTTACTTACGCAAAACCACAACGTGATATGCCAATTGCTATTTACCCTTCATAAGGACCCTTTTCATCGAATCCGTTCCAACTAAAGTGGGAGAGGCGGCACCCGCTAGCCACCTTATGCACCAAGTGCATGTCGGTCGGTGGAACTTTGTCTCACGTAAGTGTACGTGTAAGGTCGGTCCGGGCCGCTTCATCCAACAATACCGTTGAAACAAGATTGGACTAGTAACGGTAAGCATATTGAACAAAATCAACGCCCACAACTACTTTGTGTTCTACTCGTGCAAAGAATATACACAATAGACCTAGCTCATCATGCCCTTTGTTGGGGAACGTGGCAGAAATTCAAAATTTTCCTACGTGTCACCAAGATCTATCTATGGAGAAACTAGCAACGAGGGAAGGAGAGTGCATCTACATACCCTTGTAGATCGCTAAGAAGAAGCGTTCAAGAGAACGGGGTTGAAGGAGTCGTACTGCCGTGATCCAAATCACCGGAGATCCTAGTGCCGAACGGACGGCACCTCCGCGTTCAACACACGTACAACCCGGTGGCGTCTCCCACGCCTTGATCCAGCAAGGAGAGAGGGAGAGGTTGAGGAAGACTCACCCAACAGCAGCACAACGGCGTGGTGGTGGTGGAGGAGTGTGGCAATCTGCAGGCTTCGCCAAGCACCGCGGGAGAGGAGGAGGAAGAGAGGTAGGGCTGCGCCAAGAGGGAGAGAAACTTCGTGTGTTGGGCAGCCCCTAGACCTCAACTATTTATAGGGGGGAGGAGGGGCTGCGCCTCTAGGGTTCCCTCCTCAGGTGGCGGCAGCCCCGGATCCCATCTGGGTGGCGGCCGAGGGAGAGAGGAGGCGCACTGGGGTGGGCCTTAGGGCCCATCTCGCCTAGGGTTTGCCCCCTCCCACTCTTCCTGCGCCTTGGGCCTTGTGAGGCGCACCAGCCCACCCGGGCTGGTCCCCTCCCACACTTGGCCCATGCTGCCCTCCGGGGATGGTGTCCCCACTTGGTGGACCCCCGGGACCCTCCCGGTGGTCCCGGTACGTTACCGATAAAACCCGAAACTTTTCCGGTGACCAAAACAGGACTTCCCATATATAAATCTTTACCTCCAGACCATTCCGGAACTCCTCGTGACGTCCGGGATCTCATCCGGGACTCTGAACAACATTCGGTAACCACATACAAACTTCCTTTATAACCCTAGCGTCATCGAACCTTAAGTGCGTAGACCCTACGGGTTCGGGAACCATGCAGACATGATCGAGACGTTCTCCGGTCAATAACCAACAGCAGGATCTGGATACCCATGTTGGCTCCCACATGTTCCACGATGATCTCATCGGATGATCCACGATGTCAAGGACTCAATCGATCCCGTATACAATTCCCTTTGTCTAGCGGTATTGTACTTGCCCGAGATTCGATCGTCGGTATGCCGATACCTTGTTCAATCTTGTTACCGCAAGTCTCTTTACTCGTTCCGTAACACATCATCCCGTGATCAACCCCTTGGTCACATTGTGCACATTATGATGATGTCCTATCGAGTGGGCCCAGATACCTCTCTGTTTACACGGAGTGACAAATCCGAGCCTCGATTCGTGCCAACCCAATGACACCTTCGGAGATACCGTAGTGCACCTTTATAGCCACCCGATTCACGTTGCCAGGACGTTTGGTACACCCAAAGCATTCCTATGGTATCCGGGAGTTGCACAATCTCATGGTCTAAGGAAAAGATACTTGACATTAGAAAAGCTTTAGCATACGAACTACACGATCTTTGTGCTAGGCTTAGGATTGGGTCTTGTCCATCACATCATTCTCCCAATGATGTGATCCCGTTATCAACGACATCCAATGTCCATGGTCAGGAAACCGTAACCATCTATTGATCAACGAGCTAGTCAACTAGAGGCTTACTAGGGACATGGTGTTGTCTATGTATCCACACATGTATCTGAGTTTCCTATCAATACAATTATAGCATGGACAATAAACGATTATCATGAACAAGGAAATATAATAATAATAACTAATTTATTATTGCCTCTAGGGCATATTTCCAACAAATAGCATGAAACAATCAGAAATTATAGATACGTTGGAGACGTATCAAGCATCCCCAAGCTTAATTCCTGCTCGTCCTCAAGTAGGTAAATGATAAAAACAGAATTTTTGATGTGGAATGCTACCTAGCATATTTCTCAATGTAATTTCCTTTATTGGGGCATGAATATTTAGATCCGAAAGATTCAAGATAAAAGTTTAATATTGATATGAAAATAATAATACTTCAAGCATACTAACAAAGCAATCATGTCTTCTCAAAATAACACTGCCAAAGAAAGTTATCCCTACAAAATCATATAGTCTGACTATGCTCTATCTTCATCACACAAAGTATTTAATCATGCACAACCCCGATGACAAGCCAAGCAATTGTTTCATACATTTTCAGGTTGCTGGTGCGTCACTTATCGTAGTGTTTTCCCTTTTTTCGTAGATTCGTTTGTTCAAAATATTTTATCTCTTAAATCGTGCTTTCAAATCCCGAACCTGAATTTCTCGCGTCGAAATCTTTAAAAGTAAAAAATATGTTTCTTTTTTGCTCTTGCAAGGGGCTTAAATTTACGTCTCGTGTAGACACCGATTTGCTTCCATGAAAGGCATAGCTTCGGCTCTTGGAAATAAAAAAAACATGTTTCTTTTTGCTTTCGCGAGAGGCACATATTTATTTCTCGTGTAGACACAGATTTGCTTTCGTGAGAGGCATTGTTGTGCTCTCGGAAATGAAAAAAAGACATGTGTTCTTTTATTTTTTTCTTCTATGAGAGGCACATATTTACTTCTCGTGTAGACACAGATTTGTTTCTGTGAGAGGCACAACTGTGGCTCTCGAAAATAAGAAAATATGTTTTTTTGCTTCCACGAGAGGCACAAATTTACTTCTCATGTAGACATAAATTTGCTTTAATGTGAGGTGCCTCTTGCGAAAGCAAATCTGTGTCTACACGAGAAATAAATTTGTGCCTACTGCAGAAGCAAAAAGAAACATACATTTTTCTTTTTTGAGAGGCACAATGTGCCTTTCGCAAAAGAAAATATGTGCCTCCACGAGAATTAAATACGGCAAGAAAATGTGTATTTTTCTTTCCTGTCTCTCGCGGAAGAGAAATATTTTTCCCCAATTTTTTTTACGGTCTGAAACCTTGGAAAAACCGGGCAAAAAGCAGAAAATAAATCATCCAAAACCAGAAAACCTGTAAGAAAAACAAAAAAAATGAATCCCGAAGAAGCGTCCAACAGACGACACATGGCGGTGGCTGAAACGTGCCAAGTGGCACACCCCTAGCCCACCAAAAGTGAGCCTTGAGAGGCTCCGTAAGACTAGCCACAGTGGGAGTAAGTTCAGCAGTAAGACTAGCTACAGTGGGAGTAACTTCAGCAGTAACTTCGAGTCAAACTTAGCAAATTTGCTTATGTGGTAATGAGTTAATGAGGAGAGAGGTAGTTGTAGTAACTTAGCTAGTTACTGTAATATCACATGTTCCAATGCAATATGAGTCTATAACCTAATAAATGAAGCTTTGCATGTTACCACACTTATGTTACTACCCATTATGAAGGTAGTAACATAGTCTAGGAATATGTGTATGTTACTAATGTATGTTACTCCCCATTGTGGCTAGTCTAACATCGAGTCCAACTCAACAAATTTGCTTACGTGGCAATGAATTAATGAGGAGAGAGGTAGTTTGAGTAACTTAGCTAGTTACTGTAATATCACATGTCCCAATGCAATGTGAATCTATAATCTAATAAATGAGGCTTTGCATATTACCATACTACCCACTATAAAAAATAGTAACATAGTCTAGAGATATGTGTATGTTATCCCTCGGCTAGTTGCTTTCTATGTTAACGCTACAATCTAAAAAACATTTGTAAACTACATAATAGTATATAGATCACGCTACAGAGTAGTATGTGGCATGTTATAGCGGGAAATGTCTGTTGGTTCCTGGGGACATCTGTCCCTGGAAACTCACCATTCATTACCCTCCCGATCTCCCCCTCTGCTATCAGTATTCTGACTTTCCTATATTCTGTCACACCTACTTCTTCCGTCTAGGTGTGTAAGTCATCTTACGAAAATCAAATAATCCCAAAATACTTAGGCACGGTACATTAACTTCCTCCTCGTTTCTTGTTTTGCGACATATCAACCAATAAGAGATGTGGGCCGTGCATGCTTTCAATGACTTGAGACTACCAAACATGACATGAAGTGGTTAGTTCATTGCATGCAATGCTATTAATTAGCAAAAAGACATTAAGTTTTCTCGTTTTCCTCTCCGCCTTGGTCGCGGAGCACAATGTAAGATGACTTATACACCTAGACGAAGAGAGTACATTTTATCAATTCATATTTGATTGCTGCCGTCCTGTACTTCTGACTGGGGGCCGCATCGCATTAAACCAGTGTCTCATCTACCAACTGCCAAATCCTTACACTCTGTACCTGTATCCTTCACTTTTGGTTTTAACTCGCTGTACCTCCAGATTTTGCACTTCGCGCCCGCAAAAAGAATTTAAGATTAACACTTCGGCACTCCGGTGCTTTATGGAGATTACTGAACCTAAAATTCTTGTATCTAATATTGGACAGTCAATTGTTCCTACACTAAACATTACTGAACTTATCATCTTAAATTTACATATTTTATTTCCAGTAATCTTCAGACAACTTCTCTCTGCGCGGCCAACATTTTGTTTAATAAAATGCTGCCTGTTCAGTAAAGGATTATGTAATCATGATAACGTGTTGTATGTACGTTCATTTTTTTAAATGTTGATCAAATCGAGTTGTTATTCATAGCGACACACTACTTACCTTAGTTTATTTTATTCCCGGTTAATAAATCATGTAGAAAGCCGGTTTACAATTTTCATTGCAAATACCCTTTGTTTCTCCGATTTATATATACCTGATATGGGGAAAAAGTAATTCTGACAAAAAGTCAAAAGTTTCAAAAACTGTTTTTGAAATAAACGTGATCTTCTTTTCTACTCGTATAAAAAGTTTTAAGAAGGAAAAACTGACATCAACTTTAGGGAAAAACAACAATATTTCAAAGACGAAAGTGTGAATAGTAACTTTTATATAGTGTTGATATTGTTTTTTCCCAACAAAAAATACCATGAAAGTTCTTCCTTGCCCAAACTTTTTATACGAGTACAACAAAAGGTCAAGTTTATTTCAAAAACAAAAATAACTTTTTTGACTTCTTGGTAATTACTATTCTTTATATAGGGTCTATATGCACCTGATATGAAAAAAAATAGTAATCACAAAAGGTCAAAAAATTCTGAAACTCTTTTGAAAATAAACATGACCTTCTTTTGTAGTTGTACAAAAAGTTTGACGAAGGAAAAACTCCCATTGATTTCTGGGTGAAGAATTTTTTTTAGGAAACAAAGTGTGAACAGTAACTTCTATATAGTGTTGATTTTGGTTTTTCTCCCACAAGTCAACAGGAGTTTTTATTTCGATAAACTTTTTATGCAACTACTGTACAAAAGAATGTCAAATGTATTTAAAAAATCAATTTTGTTACTCCTTTTGTATTTATGATTTTGTTTTTCCACCCACAAGTGTACGGGAGTTTTTATTTCTCCAAACTTTCTATATAACTTCTGAAAAAATAAAATTTATTTTTGAAAAGTTTCAAAAAAATTGACTCAAAGCGTGGAACCGACGCTTCTTCCTAGTACTAGGCAGTACACTCTCATTAAATGATGCTGACTTCCAGCTTTATTAACGAAAACATTTGAGGCAAGCTTTACAGTTTGTTTTATCTTAGCAACGTCCAGAATTCTGGAGAGACACAACTCTGACAGTAGTCAGTAGCAACCCAAGAACAGGAAGGAGCGTGTGTCAGTAAAGCAGCATTTGGCAAAATTTTGTGTTTTGACCCTTCTGCGATACAAATTCAGGATCTGACCCCGGTTGGAAAAAAATTCAGGATTTGACCCTTTTTCTTACCGCCGGGGTCTCTGGCGGTAGGGTTAGACAGCCTACCTCCACCCCGGCGGTAGGATACTAATCCACGTCAGCACGCGGACACGGCAGCCGTCCCCCTCCGTCGCACCCTACCGCCAGGTCCTCGGCAAGATGGTATCTAACCCTACCGCCAGAGACCTGGCGGTAGGGTCCAAAGCTTATTTCGCCCGAGACCTCAGCGCCCACGCCCATCTCCCCACCCCTCCCCCTCCCCCTGTCGGCAGTTTCATCTTTTCTCCCCCCAAGTCACCCCTCTCTCCCTCTCTCATCTCCTCCACTCTCCCCTCGGATCTTGACCGTTTCTTCACCGTTTTTGCGGATCGAGATGGCCCCGAAGAGAGAAACGTAAGCTCCTCCGATCCATCCAATTAGTTTTTGCAAACTTGGTTCCGATTAGACGCATTATTTTCTTGAAATCCCTTATATTTTTGAACTTAGATTGAATTTTTTTTCACCTAAGATTGTTTTAGCTTGATTGTAGTTCTAGTTCTTAGTTCTTTAGTAACTAGTGGTATTGAATATGAACTCTAATCAATAGTTCATATGTTAGTGTGAACATGAACCGTAGTTCATAATTTTTTTTGTTAAAAAAATTATGATGTTATGCATGTGGGAGGACTTGATTGTAGTTTTATGATGCATGTTGATATGATGATATGAAGATTTTATTTGGAAAAAAATGTTTAAAAATATGATGATATGATGCATGTTGGAGGATTTTTTTATATGATGAATGTTGATATGATTTGATCCATCATGTGTAGTAGTTGTTGTTGGAGGAATATGCTTAAGATTTTATTTTGATATGATGCATGTTGATATGATTTCATTTCCTTTTTGTTTATGTATGCTTATGCTTATGATGCTTTTGTTTATGAAATTTTATTAAGGCGGACACCTCTTGCGGACAACATCGGCCCATGGTACTGAAGGAAATATGCCCTAGAGGCAATAATAAAGTTATTATTTATTTCCTCATATCATGATAAATGTTTATTATTCATGCTAGAATTGTATTAACCAGAAACATAATACATGTGTGAATACATAGGCAAACATAGTGTCACTAGTATGCCTCTACTTAACTAGCTCGTTGATCAAAGATGGTTGAGTTTCCTAGACATAGACATGAGTTGTCATTTGATTAACGGGATCAAATCATTAGGATAATGATGTGATTGACTTGACCCATTCGGTTAGCTTAGCACTTGATCGTTTAGTTTACTGCTATTGCTTTCTTCATGACTTATACATGTTCCTATGACTATGAGATTATGCAAATCTCCCGATTACCGGAGGAACACTTTGTGTGCTACCAAACGTCACAACATAACTGGGTGATTATAAAGGTGCTCTACAGGTGTCTTCGATGGTACTTGTTGAGTTGGCATAGATCGAGATTAGGATTTGTCACTCCGATTGTCGGAGAGGTATCTCTGGGCCCTCTCGGTAATGCACATCATTATAAGCCTTGCAAGCAATGTGACTAATGAGTTAGTTGCGAGATGATGCATTACGGAACGAGTAAAGAGACTTGCGATAGCTAGATTGAGCTAGGTATTGAGATACCGACGATCGAATCTCGGGCAAGTAACATACCGATGACAAAGCGAACAACGTATATTGTTATGCAGTTTGACCGATAAAGATCTTCGTAGAATATGTAGGAACCAATATGAGCATCCAGGTTCCGCTATTGGTTATTGACCGGAGACATGTCTCGGTCATGTCTACATAGTTCTCGAACCCGTAGGGTCCGCACGCTTAAAGTTCTGTGACGATCGGTATTATGAGTTTATATGTTTTGATGTACCGAAGATAGTTCGGAGTCCCAGATATGATCACGGACATGACGAGGAGTCTCAAAATGGTCGAGACATAAAGATTGATATATTCGAAGCCTATATTTGGACGTCGAAAGAGTTCCAGGTGAAATCGGGATTTTACCGGAGTGCCGGAGGGGTTACCGGAACCCCCCGAGGTTAATGGGCATTGTTGGGCCCTGGTAAAGAGAGAGAGAGAGAGGGGTCGGCCAGGGCAGGCCGCGCGCCCCTCCCCCTCTAGTCCGAATTGGACTAGGAAGGGGGGGGGCTTTCCTTCTCCTTCTCCCCCTTCCTTTCCCCCTCCTAGTAGGAGTAGGAAAGAAGGGAGTCCTACTCAGTAGGACTCCTACTCCTGGCGCGCCCTACAGGGGCCGGCCGGCCTCCCCCTTGCTCCTTTATATATGGGGTTGGGGGGCACCCTAGAACACACTAGTTGATCATTGATCTCTCCCAGCCGTGTGCAGTGCCCCCCTCCACCATAATCCACCTTGGTCATATTGTAGCGGTTCTTAGGCGAAGCCCTACATCGATAACTTCATCAACATCGTCATCACACCGTCGTGCTGACGAAACTCTCCCTCGAGCTCTACTGGATCGTGAGTTCGCGGGACGTCACCGAGCTGAACGTGTGCTGAATGTGGAGGTGCCGTACGTTCGGTACCAAGGATCGGTCGATCGTGAAGACGTACGACTAAATCAGCCGTGTTGTCATAATTCTTCCGCTTAACAGTCTACGAGGGTACGTGGACTACACTCTCCCCTCTCGTTGCTATGCATCACCATGATCTTGCGTGTGCGTAGGATTTTTTTTTTGAAATTACTACGTTCCCCAACAGTAGCATCAGAGCCAGGTTTATGCGTAGATGTTATATGCACGAGTAGAACACAAGTGAGTTGTGGGCGATACAAGTCATACTGCTTACCAACATGTCATACTTTGGTTCGGCAGTATTGTTTGATGAAGCGGCCCAGACCGACATTACGCGTACGCTTACGCGAGACTAGTTCTACCGACGTGCTTTGCACACAGGTGGCTGGCGGGTATCAGTTTCTCCAACATTAGTTGAACCGAGTGTGGCCACGCCCGGTCCTTGAGAAGGTTAAAACATCACTAAATTGACGAACTATCATTGTAGTTTTTGATGCGTAGGTAAGAACGGTTCTTGCTCAGCCCGTAGCAGCCACGTAAAACTTGCAACAACAAAGTAGAGGACGTGTAACTTGTTTTTGCAGGGCATGTTGTGATGTGATATGGTCAAGACATGATATTATATTTTATTGTATGAGATGATCATGTTTTGTAACAGAGTTATCGACAACTGGCAGGAGCCATATGGTTGTCGCTTTATTGTATGCAATGCAATTGCCCTATAATTGCTTTACTTTATCACTAAGCGGTAGCGATAGTCGTAGAAGCAATAGTTGGAGAGACGATAACGATGCTATGATGGAGATCAAGGTGTCGCGCCGGTGACGATGGTGATCATGATGGTGCTTTGGAGATGGAGATCAAAGGCACAAGATGATGATGGCCATATCATATCACTTATATTGATTGCATGTGATGTTTATCCTTTATGCATCTTATTCTGCTTTGATTGACGGTAACATTATAAGATGATCTCTCACTAAATTTCAAGTTATAACTGTTCTCCTTGAGTATGCACCGTTGCGAAAGTTCGTCATGCCGAGACACCATGTGATGATCGGGTGTGATAATCTCTACGTTCAAATACAACGGGTGTAAGCCAGTTTTACACAGGCAGAATACTCCGGTTAAACTTGACGAGCCTAGCATATGCAGATATGGCCTCGGAACACTGAGACCGAAAGGTCGAGCGTGAATCATATAGTAGATATGATCAACATAGTGATGTTCATCATTGAAAACTACTCCATCTCACGTGATGATCGGACATGGTTTAGTTGAGATGGATCATGTGATCACTTAGATGATTCGAGGGATGTCTATCTAAGTGGGAGTTCTTAATTAATCATATTAATTGAACTTTAATTTATCATGAACTTAGTACCTGATAGTTTTTTGCTTGTCTATGTTGTTGTAGATAGATGGCCCGTGTTGTTGTTCCGTTGAATTTTAATGCGTTCCTTGAGAAAGCAAAGTTTAAAGATGATGGAAGCAATTACACGGACTGGGTCCGTAACTTGAGGATAATACTCATTGCTGCACGTAAGAATTACGCCTGGAAGCACCGCTGGGTGCGAACTGCTGCCGCAGATGCAACTGACAACGTTAAGAACGTCTGGCAGAGCAAAGCTGATGACTACTCGATAGTTCAGTGTGCCATGCTTTACGGCTTAGAACCGGGACTTCAACGACGTTTTGAACGTCATGGAGCATATGAGATGTTCCAAGAGTTGAAGTTAATATTTCAAGCCAATGCCCAGATTGAGAGATATGAAGTCTCCAATAAGTTCTACAGCTGCAAGATGGAGGAGAATAGTTTTGTCAGTGAACATATACTCAAAATGTCTGGGTATAATAATCACTTGATTCAACTGGGAGTTAATCTTCCGGATGATAGTGTCATTGACAGAATTCTTCAATCACTGCCACCAAGCTACAAGAGTTTTGTGATGAACTATAATATGCAGGGGATGGATAAGACAATTCCTGATCTCTTCGCAATGCTAAAGGCTGCCGAGGTAGATATCAAGAAGGAGCATCAAGTGTTGATGGTCAATAAGACCACCAGTTTTAAGAAAATGGGTAAAGGGAAGAAGAAGGGCAACTTCAAGAAGAACAACAAACAAGTTGTTGCTCAGGAGAAGAAACCCAAGTCTGGACTTAAGCCTGAGACTGAGTGCTTCTACTGCAAACAGACTGGTCACTGGAAGAGGAACTGCCCCAAGTATTTGGCGAATAAGAAGGATGGCAAGGTGAACAAAGGTATATGGGATATACATGTTATTGATGTGTACCTTACTAATGCTCGCAGTAGCACCTGGGTATTTGATACTGGTTCTGCCGATAATATTTGCAATTCAAAACAGGGACTACGGATTAAGCGAAGATTGGCTAAGGACGAGGTGATGATGCGCGTGGGAAATTGTTCCAAAGTCGATGTGATCGCAGTCGGCACGCTACCTCTACATCTACCTTCGGTATTAGTTTTAGACCTGGATAATTGTTATTTGGTGCCAGTGTTAAGCATGAACATTATATCTGGATCTTGTTTGATGCGAGACGGTTATTCATTTAAATCAGAGAATAGTGGTTGTTCTATTTATATGAGTAATATCTTTTATGGTCATGCACCCTTGAAGAGTGGTCTATTTTTATTAAATCTCGATAGTAGTGATACACATATTCATAATATTGAAGCCAAAAGATGCAGAGTTGATAATGATAGTGCAACTTATTTGTGGCAATCGCCGCTTAGTTCATATTGGTGTAAAGCGCATGAAGAAACTCCATATTGATGGACTTTTGGAATCACTTGATTATGAATCACTTGGTACTTATGTAACCATGCCTTATGGGCAAGATGACTAAAACGCCGTTCTCCGGAACAATGGAGCGAGCAACAGATTTGTTGGAGATCATACGCATCGATGTATGTGGTCCAATGAATATTGAGGCTCACAAGGGTATCATTATTTTCTCACCTTCACAGATGATTTGAGCAGATATGGGTATATCTACTTAATGAAACATAAGTCTGAAACATTTCAAAAGTTCAAAGAATTTCAGAGTGAAGTGGAAAATCATCATAACAAGAAAATAAAGTTTCTACGATCTGATCTTGCAGGAGAATATTTGAGTTACGAGTTTGGTATACATATGAAACAATGCGGAATAGTTTCGCAACTCAGGCCACCCGGAACACCACATCGAAATGGTGTGTCTGAACGTCGTAATTGTACTTTACTAGATATGGTACGATCTATGATGTCTCTTACTGATTTACCGCTATGTTTTTGGGGTTATGCTTTATAGACGGCTGCATTCACGTTAAATAGGGCACCATCGAAATCTGTTGAGACGACGCCTTATGAACTGTCGTTTGGCAAGAAACCAAAGTTGTCATTTCTTAAAGTTTGGGGCTGCGATGCTTATGTGAAAAACCTTCAACCTGATAAGCTCGAACCCAAATCGGAGAAATGTGTCTTCATAGGATACCCAAAGGAAATTGTTGGGTACACCTTCTATCACAGATCCGAAGGCAAGACATTTGTTGCTAAGAATGGATCCTTTCTAGAGAAGGAGTTTCTCTCGAAAGAAGTGAGTGGGAGGAAAGTAGAACTTGATGAGGTAACTGTACCTGCTCCCTTTTTGGAGAGTAGTTCATCACAGAAACCGATTTCTGTGACACCTACACCAATCAAAGAAGAAGCTAATGATATTGATCATGAAACTTCAGATCAAGTTACTACCGAACCTCGTAGATCAACCAGAGTAAGATCCGCACCAGAGTGGTACGGTAATCCTATTCTGGAGATCATGTTTCTTGACCAAGGCGAACCTACGAACTATGAAGAAGCGATGGTGAGCCCAGGTTCCACAAAATGGCTTGAGGCCATGAAATCTGAGATGGGATCCATGTATGAGAACAAAGTGTGGACTTTGGGTGACTTGACCGATGATTGGCAATCCATAGAGAATAAATGGATTTTCAAGAAGAAGACTGACACTAACGGTAATATTACTGTCTACAAAGCTCGACTTGTTGCGAAAGGTTTTCGGCAAGTTCAAGGAGTTGACTACGATGAGACTTTCTCACCTGTAGCGATGCTTAAGTCTGTCCGAATTATGTTATCAATTGCCGCATTTTATGATTATGAAATTTGGCAAATGGATGTCAAAACTGCATTCCTGAATGGATTTCTGGAAGAAGAGTTGTATATGATGCAATCGGAAGGTTTTGTCGATCCAAAGGGACCTAACAAAGTGTGCAAGCTCCAGCGATCCATTTATGGACTGGTGCAAGCCTCTCGGAGTTGGAATAAACGTTTTGATAGTGTGATCAAGCATATGGTATTATACAGACTTTTGGAGAAGCCTATATTTACAAGAAAGTGAGTGGAGCTCTATAGCATTTCTAATATTATATGTGGATGACATATTGCTAATTGGAAATGATATAGAATTTCTGGATAGCATAAAAGGATACTTGAATAAGAGTTTTTCAATGAAAGACCTTGGTGAAGCTGCTTACATATTGGACATCAGGATCTATAGATATAGATCAAGACACTTAATTGGACTTTCGCAAAGCACATACCTTGACAAAGTTTTGAAAAAGTTCAAAATGGATCAAGCAAAGAAAGGGTTCTTGCCTGTGTTACAAGGTGTGAAGTTGAGTCAGACTTAATGCCCGACCACTGCAGAAGATAGAGAGAAAATGAAAAGTGTTCCCTATTGTGACGCCCGGATAATTAAGCTACAACAACCCTCTGCTAATGATGCCACGTCACTTCAATTACTGTTGCTAATCTCACGTTAGTTCGAAACTGATTCAAATTCAAAATCCGGCAAACATCAAAAGTTTTCAAATATTAAAACTAAAGTGTTAATAGTGTGCCAATTAATGCTTAGGTATTTATGATGAAGGAACCACGCTTTTACAGAAGGCCTAAATATTTTATATTAAAACAGAAAAGAGGAAAATAAATTAAGAGAAAAGGTAAAACAGGGGGGCACCCCCTCTCGCTGGGCCATTCTGTCCCAACTCGGCCCAACCACATGCCAGACTAGCCCATCTCCACTCCCTTTACCCCCCCACTACCGAAACCCTAATCCACCGGTCGCCCCACTTCCCCCACTCCCTTGATCCACCTCTCCCCTCCTCTGCCCCCCTATTGGATCTGGGGGATCGACCAGCCGCCGCCGCTGGAACCACATCGCCACGCCCCACCGTCGTCGCTGTTGCCTCCTCATCCCCGCCGTCTAGCTCCGTGGCCGGATCGACCAAGGCCGCCCCAACGCCGCGCCCCGATCCCGTCGCAGCTCGACACCGACCGCCGCCCAACGCTACCTCGCCGCAGCTACGTCGCTGGCGACCGACCTCGACTCCTCCCTGAGCCCACCTCGCTCAACTATAGGGCTCGGTGAGCCTCGACTTCCTATCCCCCTTCTCTGCTCCGCTGCGCCCCTGTAGTACTCACTCCGGCCAGGCCACACCCTGACCGCGCATGTCATGGGCGCCTGTCAAGGCCCCTGCTAGCCCTGCCGCCATGCCAACCCCCGCTCTCCGCCGCAGAACCCATCCTGCACGGCCACACCCCGGCTCCTTGCCAAGACGCCCAGCCTGGCCTCGCATGCTCATTGCCGCCAAGACTGCGCCGCCCCTTGCCGCTATTCATGTCCTCTCCGGACAGCGCCTCAAGATCAGGCGTGTTCGACCCACCGCACTGCGCTGGCCCACTCCGGCCTCCCGTGGCTCTGCTGGGCTCGCCTCTGCGCCGGCCGGCTCGAGCCGCCGCCACGCCCGACCTCATTTTCATGGCGCCTGGTCACCACACCGCGCTATGCCACGGGCTCGCCTGCACCCCATGCCCATTAGCCCACACCATGCCCGCTAGGGACCCCCTGTTTATGACACAGGGGCCCCACCCCTAGAACATTAAAAAAAGAGGATATACAAAAAAGAATTAAAAATAAATAAATGAAAATATTAATTAATTAATTAAATTAATTAAAATCTACTGTATTACCCTAATAACCTAGTTAGACTAAATTAACTAGTTAGTTAATGTAATACCAATGACAAGGGCCCCACCTCGCTGACCACCAAACATTGATTGGTCAATTGGGATCCCCTGGCCCACCTGTCAGCCTCTGGTACACTTCTATGTACGCAGAGCTGGGTGCACCTAGCATTTAGCTATTTAAATTCGAATTAATAATGATTCTAGAATATTACTAAAACTTGGAAAAATCATAATAAATAAATCGTAGCTCGGATGAAAAAACTTTGTACATGAAAGTTGCTCAGAACGACGAGACGAATCCGGATACGAAACCTGTTCGTCTGCCACACATACCTAACATAACAAACACGCAACTTTCCCCCTCCGGTTCATCTGTCCGAAAACGCGAAACACCGGGAATACTTTGCCGGATGTTTCCCCTCTTCGCCGGTATCACCTACTACCGCGTTAGGGCATACCTAGCACCGCGTATTGCCTCGTTATGTTTTGTGATGCTTTGTTTGTTCAGATTTATCGCTTTCTTCCCCTTCTTCTTCTCTGGTAGACCCCGAGACCGGCGCTGATGCCACCGAGTATGACTACGTCACCGACGACCCTTCTTCCTGTACAATAGAGCTTCCAGGCAAGCCCCCTCCCCTTGATCACCAGATATCGCCTATTCCTTCTCTCTACTGCTTTCATTAGAGTAGTGTAGCATGTTACTGCTTTCGGTTAATCCTATTCTGCTGCATAGCCTGTCATTGTTGCTAGCTTGTTACCCTTACCGCAATCCTAAATGCTTAGTATAAGATGCTAGTATTCCATCGGTGGCCCTACACTCTTGTCCATCCGCCATGCTATATTATCGGGCCATGATCACTTGAGGAGGTGATCACGGGCATATGCTATATACTTTATAATCGTTACATTACTTATGATACTATTCGGAGATGGGGTGAAGGCGGTGGCTCCATCCCGTAGAGGTGGGCCTCGGGTTCCCGACGGCCCCGATCGTTACTTTGTATGAGCGACAGTGACAGGTTGAGACCACCTAGGAGAGAGGTGGGCCTAGCTCGTCGGTGTTCGCGGATACTTCAATTAACACGCTTAACGAGATCTTGGTATTTGATCTCGAGTCGGCCACCGCCTATACGCACTAACCAACCACTGTGAACAGCTTATGGGCACTCGATGTCGTGGTATCACCAAGCCTTCTTGACGCCGGCCGATCGAGTGGCGCGCTACCGGATTGGACTGGAACGCCTGCTCTTGTATTAGGGAGGCTAGGTCTGCTTACCGGCCGCGTACACAACATGCAGGTGTGCAATGGGTGATGGGCCCAGACCCCTGCACGCATAGGATTTAGACCGGCGTGCTAACCTCTCTGTTGTGCCTAGGTAGGGCTGAAACGTGTTGATCTTCCGAGGCCGGGCATGACCCAGGAAAGTGTGTCCGGCCAAAGGGGATCGAGCGTGTTGGGTAATGTGGTGCACCCCTGCAGGGAAGTTTATCTATTCGAATAGCCGTGATCTTCGGTAACAGGACAACTTGGAGTTGTACCTTGACCTCATGACAACTAGAACTGGATACCTAATAAAACGCACCCTTCCAAGTGCCAAATATAACCCGGTGATCGCTCTCAGACAGAGCGACGAGGGGAGGATCGCCGGGTAGGATTATGATATGTGATGATACTTGGTGAACTTACCATCTACTCTCTTGTATATGCTGCAAAATGGAGGCTGCCAGAAGCATAGTCTTCGACGGGACTAGCTATCCCTCTCTTATTCTGGAATTCTGCAGTTCAGTCCACCGATATTGCCCCTTTACACAGATACCCATGCATATGTAGTGTAGATCCTTGCTTGCCAGTACTTTGGATGAGTACTCACGGTTGCTTTTCTCCCTCTTTCCCCCCTTTCCATTCTACCTGGTTGTCGCAACCAGATGCTGGAGCTCAGGAGCTAGATGCCATCGTCAATGATGACTCCTACTACACCGGAGGTGCCTACTACTACGTGCAGGCCGCTGACGACGACCAGGAGTAGTTTAGGAGGATCCCATGCAAGAGGCCTGCGCCTCTTTCGATCTGTATCCCAGTTTGTGCTAGCCATCTTATAGCAACTTGTTTAACTTATGTCTGTACTCAGATATTGTTGCTTCCGCCGACTCGTCTATGATCGAGCACTTGTATTCGAGCCCTCGAGGCCCCTGGCTTGTATTATGATGCTTGTATGACTTATTTTATTTTAGAGTTGTGTCGTGATATCTTCCCGTGAGTCCTTGATCTTGATCATACACGCTTGCGTGTATGATTAGTGTACGATTGAATCGGGGGCGTCACAAGTTGGTATCAGAGCCGACTACCTGTAGGATTCCCCCTTCCACACTCCTTGGCCGAAGTCGAGTCTAGACATTGCAAAACTTTTTACTAACATGGTTGTGTGGCTTACGGGCCCACGTCGCCATTGGGTGGTATTAGGATCTTTTATTCCTCGACCTATACTCTGGGACTCCGATCTCTCTTCTATTAGGGTTAAATGATTTTACTAACTCTGACTCTAGGTTCTCGTAATTACTTTCTCCCGGAGAGCCCCTCACTCCAGATGATTGCTCCGTGTACCAGAAGAATTCGAAGATACTCTCTGATATTCTCTCGAGACCTTGTGCCTGTCGCTTTGGCAATTCCCTACCACTGAAACATCCCGATGGATAAATACTTACACCTGTCGTTCTTACTTTTATTCCCAGTCGATCTTGTTATTGGAAGATACCCCGGGAATACTTTGTGCCTACTGCCTTGCAGTTCTTTGCCACCTGAATACCCCTACAAATAATTTCTGGCACTTATCGAGTATCCACTCATCCCCAGTTGATTCAACTAATTCACAAAAATCTTCGAAATGCTATTTGAACTTCCGAAAATACCGAGCAGCCTTTTGTTCTTGAAATTCTTGCTTGCTTGCATTATGATTAATCCCATAAGTCTCGTAATCATATTGGCATCCCTTGTCATTATCATTTTGAGTCCATTGATTCAAAATTTTGCGAATGCTCGAAATCCTCAATCAGATCCTAGAATTCATCCTTTCGGCTCAGACATCATTTTAAACATGGGCTGAATCTCGACCAATCAAATTGTTGTCGATTTTACCCCTAAGCTTACTCAACTTATCCACCCTTAATCAGAGCGTTTGCTTCTGATCCTTTGATTTGGAAATCATAATTCCTTTTCATGTGAGCTTTGAACTAGCCAGTTGCTTCTATAATCCAATGCCTTTGCATTGTTTCTTCCTCTGGTTGTGTGCCGATACTCACATCAGCTTCGCTATGGACCATCGGATCCTTTATTGAAATATCATCCGACAGTGTCCTTCGTATACAAAAACCTCGAGAAGTTCCTTCCCTAATACATAATGCCTTCAGTAAATTGTATCCTCTCGTTTTGTCACCCATGCTCTACTATCGAGCTTGTGTTATTTACTATTGAAGCTTGTGGTATAAGTTCCCAAGATGCCCCTAAGGGTTGAACCTATGCCTTCCCAGATCCGGGTAAACCCGAGAACTATCACGAGTCATACTCTTCTGGTGTTTTGCTAGATAAATTTTAAACATTACAACTTCTTCGAAAAATGAGAAGTGAATGAAAGGTTATGCATTGGAGAAGTGGGAGTCGACCTTGAACTTTGAGTTCATGCCCATGGACACTATGTAGATCTTATCATTGAAGCTTCTCTTAAAGTAATTATTCCCTTGGTATAAGTTCATCTTATATCTTGGATCTGGTCTTTTGCAATCATGGTTCCGGCCATATTATTATTCATTAATTCCTTTTCTCGGACAATTTAAAGTACTTGTCTTCTATAGAGCAATACCCCAGTCCAACCTCTACTTTGATCTGTCGTCGAGTATTACCCCTGGTATCTCGAGATTATCGCTGAACATCATAAATTCTTATGAGTTCTTCATCAAGTACTACATTCTCACCGATTCCAATTCCCCCGGGTTCTGAGTTAATAGTCACTCGAGAACACCGATAAGTAGATCGATTCCGCACTCTGATTCAATAACTCTAAGTAATTTCCGTTGCTTACGAGTTTAAAAGTCCTTTAAGTCATTCCTAGCCTGATTGGCTATATCATTACCATGTTAAATTTTAACTGTGTTACCTCGTCCTTCTTCCCAAAGCACAAATTTTGATGATGAGTTAAGCTTACGCCACTCTTCCTCGTCATATCCTTTCGCCTTGAACAATGATCTTGGTTTCGAGTTTGTGTCGTACCCTAGGTTCCAATAACCTTTCGCTTCACCATTCCTTTGACTTGATGTCATTGCCGATCGATTACATCTTGAAATATCTTGACAAACGTGTCGTGATCATCATCAACATTCTGAGCTCTTCCAAGGAATCTATTGAATTCTTCATGGGAACTACCATCCTTGAACCTTGGTAAATTATGTTGTCATCGACTACTTCCTTGCCTTCTTTCCAACACAAACTTGCTTGTGTTGTGGCTGTACCTTGAGTTCCTGGCTATCCAGCTTGTATTATGTCCTACCATATTTTATGTCAAGAATGTCGTGACAATTTCACCACCTGTTAAGAATTCTTGATACAGGTGATACTTCTTGCCATATCCGTTCATTCCTTGGTCCATGTGTTGTTTCTAACCGGAAAACCGACAATTGAACTATGCTGTGCGACTTCAAAACTTCTAGCAACCCTGTCGCTTTGAAGTTAATGGTTGATATTTCATTCTTAGACCATTGGTTATTGAATCACCATTCTAACATTGATCATGCTACCTAAGCCCATATTATGGGTGCACCTTTCAACCAATGGTTAATGGTGTATGTTTGCCTCGAGCATACATCATTATACCATTTGATCTGACAAATGTTATCTCCTTGTTCACATAAATGTGGAAATCCATCTTGTTGGAAATCTTGAGGATTGTCACTGAGTCCATCAGCCACTCCCATCCTCTCCTTGGTTTAATGATGGACTCTTGTTTGAAACTCTCTTCCATAGTTCATTTCCCGAGAACCTTACAATGTCATCCTGTCAACTTGTGTTGCACCTTTTTCTTCTTAGGCATTCCGAGTCTGAAGTATCTAGACCCCAATCAGATCTGAATCTCGTTCAGATATGATGGTTGAAACCTAATTCCAAGAGTTATAACATTGGTCTCTATATGACCCGGTAAGGTGATGTCATGCCCAGCACACTTGGCCGGAGGACCTAATATTATAGTTTCCTTATTAGCAAGGTTATCCTTTCTTCCGTGAGGAAATTGTAAGACTTATTCTACAAGTTGTTCCTGATGGATCCTTCCTGTATCAAAAGTCTGACCTTTGCCTGAAGACCATGTCAATGCTATCTCGAAGCATGTATGTGGTACTCCGATTTTCAATAAGAACATCTGAAGCACCATGCTGAATTTTCTTTATCAAATTATCCAAACACCGTTGTATGGGTAAATTCATGAAATTTCTCCCCCCTTCCCTAAATGGTTTTCCACATTATATCCTGTCGTGGGTATCATGCACTTTTTGTCCTTGGGAAGGATATACTCCTGAATAATGTGTTTAAACACATTTTGCTTCCATTGTTCTATTTAATCTGATGATCACCTTTTCCTTTGCATTGTTTTGTTTAACCATTCTGGTGATCTGTATGATCTAAGCAGTAATATTCTTCTGCTTACGTAAACACCTAGGTGTACAATCATGTCGGTAAGACCTTGTTACTATTGTTAATGACATTCCGGTAGCCACCGATGGACGAGAACTTTGCCTATTGGTCCGCCTCGTTCAACGAGCAGGAAAATGGTTCTCTTCGTCCCTCGCCCTTGGTACCGACGTTGTTGCCGACATAATAGACAGGCTACCTACTGACATGCCTTGCTTGCATGATCACGCAAGACGTCTCCACCCTTCCAACTTTTAACCCACATGGTGGGCCCATAACCCACAGTTCCACAGGATCGAAGCCCGACTCTCCTGTACAACCCTGTTTCTAATGGTTATTCCCCACACTTGGCTTCGTATTTAATTCACGGGCCACCTTCCTAGTGCTTTATTCTAGTATCAGACACAATACTTACTCTCGCTGCTCTGAACCCCTTTCTCACTCTGGTTCAGACTTCGGGCAACTATCTATCCGCTTGGAACCTCTTATTGTACCTTCGTACCTTACTCTCGATGTATTTTATATGTTCAACTCGAGAGATAATCTTATGCTCATTCATGGGTTAACCCCAGATTGTTTCCCTCCTAAGCATTCTGTCGTAGCCGAGCTGCCCCTTACCTATTCGTAAGTACGTTGGACTTCCCGAAGAAAAGGATGACTTCATCATGATGACCTGAAGCAGAGAAATGAAGACATCAATGTAATGGATCGACCTCTTCGAGAAGAGCAACCAAGACCGAGACGATCCATTAGATTTCTCGTAACCAGACCTTTCCCCTTACTCCCGCTCCTAAATCTCGGGACGAGATTTCTTGTAGTGGAGGAGAATTGTGACGCCCGGATAATTAAGCTACAACAACCCTCTGCTAATGATGCCACGTCACTTCAATTACTGTTGCTAATCTCGCGTTAGTTCGAAACCGATTCAAATTCAAAATTCGGCAAACATCACAAGTTTTCAAATATTAAAACTAAAATGTTCATAGTGTGACAATTAATGCCTACATATTTATGATGAATGAACCACGCTTTTACAGAAGGCCTAAATATTTTAAAATAAATTAAAACAGAAAAGAGGAAAATAAATAAAGAGAAAAGGTAAAACAAGGGGGGCAGCCCCCTCTCGCTGGGCCATTCTATCCCAACTCGGCCCAACCACATGCCAGACCGGCCCATCTCCGCTCCCTTAACCCCCCCTCCCCCCACTATCGAAACCCTAACCAATCGGTCACCCCACTTCCCCCACTCCCTCGATCCACCTCTCCCCTCCTCTGCCCCCAGATTGGATCTGGGGGATCGACCAGCCGCCGCCACCGAAACCACGTCGCCACACCCCATCGTCGTCGCCATTGCCTCCTCATCCCCGCCATCTAGCTCCATGTCCGAATCGACCAAGGCCGCCCAGACGATGCGCCCCGACCCCGTTGCTGCTCGACACCGACCGCCGCCCGACGCTACCTCGCTGCAGCTACGTCACTGGCGACCGACTCCTTCCCGAGCCCACCTCGCTCAACTACAGGGCTCGGTGAGCCTCGACTTCCTCTCCCCCTTCTCTGCTCTCCTGCGCCCCTGTCGTACTCACTCCGGCCAGGCCACACCCTGACCGCGCATGCTGCGAGCGCTCCCGTCGCGTCCTGCTAGCCCTGCCGCCACGCCAACCCCCGCTCTCCCCTGGCCGCAACCCATCCCGCGTCGGCCACACCCCCCAGGCTCCCTTGCCGCACGTCCAGCGCGCCCTGGCCTCGCATGCCCGCTGTCGCCGCACCCCGCGCCTGCCGGCCCCTTGCCGCTATTCATGTCCTCTCCGGACAGCGCCTCCCCGCACTGTGCGCGTTTGACCCACCACCGCTGCCGCGTCCACTCCGGCCTCCCATGGCCCCCCTGCTGCGGGCCTCGCCTCTTGTTGACTTCGCTTTGAACGCCGTCGCCCGCCCGACCTCATTTTCCGCGGCGCCCCTGGGTCACCACACCGGCGCTTGCGCGCTCACGGGGCTCTGCCCTGGCACCCCCATGCCCATTAGCCCGCGCGCCCATGCCCGCTAGGACCCCCCTTGCCTATGACACAGGGGCCCCACCCCTAGAACGTTAAAAAGAGAATATACAAAAAAGAATTAAAACTAAATAAATGAAAATATTAATTAATTAATTAAATTAATTAAAATCTACTGTATTACCCTAATAACCTAGTTAGACTAAATTAACTAGTTAGTTAATGTAACAGTCAATGACAAGGGCCCCCACCCCCTGTTGACCAGTCAAACGTTGACTGGTCAACTAGGACCCCCTGGCCCACCTGTCAGCCTCTGGTACACTTCTGTGTACGCAGAGCTGGGTGCACCTAGCATTAGCTATTTAAATTCGAATTAATAATGATTCTAGAATATTACTAAAACTTGGAAAAATCATAAAAAATAAACCGTAGCTCGGATGAAAAAACTTTGTACATGAAAGTTGCTCAGAACGACGAGACGAATCCGGATACGCAACCCGTTCGTCCGCCACACATCCCTAACATAACAAAGACGCAACTTTCCCCCTCCGGTTCATCTGTCCAAAAACGCGGAACACCGGGAATACTTTCCTGGATGTTTCCCCTCTTCGCCGGTATCACCTACTACCGCGTTAGGGCATACCTAGCACCGCGTATTGCCTCGTTGTGTTTTGTGATGCTTTGTTTGCTCCGTATTTATTGTTTCTCCCCCCTCTTGTTCTCCGGTAGACCCCGAGACCGGCGCTGATGCCACCGAGTACGACTACGTCACCGATTTAATTCTTCTTCGCATAACAGAGCTTCCTGTGCAAGCCCCCCCTTGATCACCAGATATCGCCTATTCCTTCTCTCTACTGCTTGCATTAGAGTAGTGTAGCATGTTACTGCTTTCGGTTAATCCTATTCTGCTGCATAGCCTGTCATTGTTGCTACAGTTGTTACCCTTACCTGCAATCCTAAATGCTTAGTATAGGTGAAAGTGCAACTATCCCTAGGTGGTTTTGGTAATTCATAACAACATATAGCTCATTGAGCTAATGCTATTCCAAGACAAATATTTCAGGAAAGCTCAATGAATGGCATGGCATGGATGATGAAAGTGGATCCTCAAAATATCAAGGATAAAGGATTGGCTCAAGCTCAAAAGCTCAAGACTCTACATTTTACATTTTAGTGATCCAAGATCACATTGAGTCTATAGGAAAAGCCAATACTATCAAGGAGGGATGTGGTGTTGCTTAATGAGCCTTTTGCTTCATGTGCTTAGTGATATGCTCCAAAGCCCTCCACTACTTTCTCACATCCACATATGACCTAACCCTAAAGTCAAACTCGGCCCTACTGATTCTTTCTATCCGGCGCCACCGAGTTTAGATGTCATAGCCACTGCCACAAAACCCTAGGCAAATCGGTCTCACCGATAGGGATCTCGGTCTCACCGAGATGGGATTGTAATCTCTCTGTTTCCCTTCGTAATATTTCGGTCTAACCGAAGTGAGCGATCGGTCCCACCGCGATTGCAATGTAAACTCTCTGTTTCCCTTTCGTAACTTTTCGGTCTCACCAAAAGAGTGAATCGGTCCCACCGAGTTTACCTGACCAACTCTCTGGTTAGCTAATTACCAAATTCGGTCTCACCAAGTTTGTGTAATCGGTCTCACCGAGATTACGTTATGCCCTAACCCTAACCATATCGGTCCTACCGAATTGCATGTCAGTCCCACCAAAAATCCTAACGGTCACTAGGTTTACTAAATCGGTCAGACCGAGTTTGTTGATTCGGCCCACCGAGTTTGGTAAATTGTGTGTAACAGTTAGATTTTGTGTTGAGGCTATATACCCCTCCACCTCCTCTTCATTCAGAGAGAGCCATCGTAACAAACCTACACTTCCAACTTACCAGTTCGAGAGAGAACCACCTACTCATGTGTTGAGGCCAAGATACTTCATTCCAACCATATGAGTCTTGATCTCTAGCCTTCCCAAGTTGCTTTCCACTCAAATCTTCTTTCCACCAGATCCAAATCCTATGAGAGAGAGTTGAGTGTTGGGGAGACTATCATTTGAAGCACAAGAGCAAGGAGTTCATCATCAACACACCATTTGTTACTTCTTGGAGAGTGGTGTCTCCAAGATTGGCTAGGTGTCACTTGGGAGCCTCCGACAAGATTGTGGAGTTGAACCAAGGAGTTTGTAAGGGCAAGGAGATCGCCTACTTCGTGAAGATCTACCGCTAGTGAGACAAGTCCTTCGTGGGTGACGGCCATGGTGGGATAGACAAGGTTGCTTCTTCGTGGACCCTTCGTGGGTGGAGCCTTCCGTGGACTCACAAGAACTGCTACCCTTCGTGGGTTGAAGTCTCCATCAACGTGGAGGTATGATAGCACCACCTATCGGAACCACGACAAAAACATCCGTGTCTCCAATTGGCGCTTTGAATTCTCCAAACCCTTCCCTTTACATTCTTGCAAGTTGCATGCTTTATTTTCCGCTGCCTATATACTCTTTGCATGCTTGCTTGAATTATGTGAAGATTGCTTGACTTGCTTAAAGATAGCTAAAATCTGCCAAAGTCTAAAATTGGGAAAAGGTTAAGTTTTTAATTGGTCAAGTAGTCTAATCACCCCCCTCTAGACATACTTCAAGGTCCTACAAGTGGTATCAGTGCGTTGGTCTCCATTTGCTTTGATTTCCATAGCTTTTGGTGGTCATAGCCTTGCTTTCACAACCTAGGAGAGTATGGCATCTAGCGAGGGAAATTATCACCATAGAGGTCCTTACTTTGATGGCACTAACTTTGCTAGTTGGAAGCATAAGATGAAAATGCATATTCTCGGACATAACCCCGCTGTTTGGGCTATTGTGTGTATTGGCTTGCAAGGTGAATTCTTTGATGGGAGAGAACCGAATCGTGAAGCTAGTCTTGCGGAAGAGTTGAAGATGTTGCAATACAACGCTCAAGCTTGTGATATCCTCTTCAACGGATTGTGCCACGAAGAATTCAACAAAATCAAACATCTTGAGAATGCAAAGGAAATTTGGGATACTTTGATTGATATGCATGAAGGTACCGACTCCGTCAAGGAATCCAAGTTGGATGTGCTCCAAAGTCACTTGACAAGTTCAAAATGAAGGATGGTGAAGGTGTCATTGAAATGTACTCTAGGCTTGCTCTTATCACAAATGAGATTGCGGCTTAGGAAGTGAAGAGATGACCGATGATTCATCATCAAGAAGATCCTAAGAGCATTGGATGGAAAATATGATACCGTGTGCACATTGATCCAAATGATGCCAAATTACAAAGATCTCAAGCCAACGGAAGTCAATGGAAGAATTGTTGCTCATGAGATGTCTCTCAAGGATAAGGAGGAACTTCACAACAAGTCAAGTGGTGCTTACAAAGCCTCATGTGAAGCCCCCACATCATCAAGTGAGAAACAAACCTTCAATGAAGAATTGAGTTTAATGGTGAAGAACTTCAACAAATTCTACAAGAGTAGAAGCAAAGAAAGAAGCTCCAAGTCAAGGTCCTACAATGACAAAAGATCTTCTAGTCGAGAGCGCAATTGCTACAATTGTGGGAGACCCGGACACTATTCCAATGAGTGTACGGCACCCTACAAAAGAAGAGAAGATTCTCCCAAGAGAAGAAGTAGAAGAGAAGAATCACCACCAAGAGAGAGAAGGAGTAGAGATGATCGTTATGAAAGAAGACCCTCACGGAGAAGCAAGGATTCGGAAAGAAAGGACTAGTCATCAAAGAGCTACACAAAACTAAGACATCAAGCTCATGTTGGTGAATGGGTATCCGGCTCCGACTCTGACAATCACTCCGAGAGAAGCTATCACTCCGACTCCGAACACACTCAGGATGAAGGTGTTGCCGGTTTAGCACTTGTGTCAACCAACTCCTACGACATATTTGAATCACCAAATGAAGGAATTGGAAGATGCTTCATGGCCAAAAGTCCTAAGGTAACACACCCCAGTATGTTGATTTTAATAGTGATGAAGATGACTTGCTAGGTGATGATGATTTACTTGTTGACAACTCTAGTGATGAATACTATGATGAAACGTCAATTAATCATGCTAATCAAGATGAAACGAATGACAATGATAAGGAGAAAATTGAGCGCCTAACTAAAGAACTAAACACTCTTAAGTTAGCTCATGAAACTATCTTCGAAAATCATCGAGAACTTTTAAGGGCTCATGAGAAGTTACGCTTTGAAAAGCTCAATCTTGAGCAAGAGCATGAGTTCCTAAAAGCGATCAATGATGATCTTCGTAAGAAAAGTTCTTCTTACATTGCCAAGCGTTTACTCTTATCTACTTACATGCCTCAAGTCAAGTCTTTTGTAACAAGAACAAGAAAGATTCTTCTTCTAGTAGTAACAATAACAATGCTAAACCCAATATTGTTGCTTCTAGTAGTTCTCTTGATTCCAGTAATGATTCTCTTAGCCAAGATACACTTGAGCAAGAAAACAGCTTATTGAAGGGAATTATAGAGAAAGGTGTATACAAGAGCCTTGCCGGGAGTAAGCAATTTGAGGAAATTGTACGCAAGCAAGGAAGGCACCGGAAGAATCAAGGTGTTGGTTTTGAACGAAAGTTCAATGCCGATGGAGTTGAGTGGGAAGAAGATCAATACCCCAAGACAAAGTTTGTTCCTCAACAAGAGAAGTATGATCCTACTTCCTTCAAGGGAACACAAGCACAAGATGATCTTCCACCACAAGACCACAAGAACAAAGGCAAGGACAAGCTTCAAGGGGAGATTGATGCATTTGAAGAAGCACCTAAGGCCTTGGTCAAGTGGGTTCCCAAGACTACGTCAAGTTCTACTTCATCAAGCACAACTACTACACCAAGGATTCCCATCAAGATGATGTGGATCCCAAGAAGAAGAACTAGAGAGTTCTTGAGGGTGATTCCGCCAACATTTTTCACTCATATCATTATGGCGAGGACAAGTGCAATCAACTTCCATATCTTGCACTAGTTCAAGGAGTCACAAACCCTCATGTTGGTAAGGCAAGGGACAAGGTAACCAAATGTTTTCATGGACATCATTTTGTGTGTGCATCACTCTATGTCTATGGATATTCTTGTTTGTTCCTTGTGGGACTAACCCGTGTAGGTATTGAAAGTGCAACTCACTCCAAAGGATTGCACCAGAAGATCTACATCAACATTGAGCATCCACATCTTCAACACCTACATGAAATCGACAACCCAAGGTTAGTTTATCCGTCTAAGGGGGGATCTCACATCTAGGGGGATCTTAACTCTAAGAATTGAGTCAAAGCAACTCTAATGATGTGAACACATAAATGCTTTATGTAAAAGTGGTAACCCCACTTGAGCTTAAACGATGAGTATGACCTATGATCAAATGTTCTCATTTGACTCCTAAGTCAATATACTCATATATAGATGACCTAGTCATCGCCAATTGTTTGATAGATGCTAGAATTGGTTGTGCATGCTTTGACACATATTTCATTTGTCATTTTATTGTGTGAGCATGTTGGTTGCATATTTTACTCATTCGAGGACATCCACTTGTCGTTTTGATTGGTTGGTTTCTTTTTCTTTTGCCAAGTGGATGGACAAGAATGCCTAAGAACCTTCTCTAGCTATCTATGCTTTTCTCGTCTCAAACTCTATTCATGATACATCACAAAATTTGATCAAGTCAGATTCGAACCACTCTGTGTGAGGAGCACTGGAGTCCCCGATTCGTCATAGACTTAAACTTCCAAAACTTCTTTGTGATTTTCGGTCTGACTGATTCCTCCATTTCGGTCATACCGTGATCACGAAGTCGATCTAGGTTTTCAATCTCGGTGCAAATGATTTTAACTTTTTCGGTCACACCGAGTTGTCAGAATCAAGTATCAGTTATGCATCTCGGTGCCACCGAAGTTGTTCAACTCGGTCACACCTACAGTGTCGGGCTATATATACACACGGGCAAATTTTTGGAAAACTTTCTCCGAGACTTCTCGCCCGCGCATAGCTCACTCTGCCTACCAGGTCTACGGATCGTCGACTTCGTCGTCAGCTGCCTCCTGTCACTGGTCTCCGCCGCCTTCAATGGAATTCTCCTCCACCGTTGCTGCCGTAGCGAGTTCACCGCCGAACTAGGGTATGAACTCGATCACTGTGCTATCCTCGTCCGATTCTCAGCACATTGTATTCGTAATGCATCTTTCCATGATTGAAACACTTCTATCTAGTCAAAACAATCCTTAGAATAGGTATGATTCGAAAATTTAGGGTTAGGTTTCCGCCGAAACCATCTCGGACCCACCGAGTTGAAAAACTCGGTCCCACCGATTTAGCTAACACCATTGCACTAGTAAGTCTCGGTCTGAACGAGAATTACAAATCGGTGTGACCGATTTTAGAACTTTGTGAAACCCTAGCAGTCTCGGTGCCATCAACTGTGACTGGTCTCGACCGAGTTCACTAGTTCAGTTCCAAAACTGCTTCGGTATCACCGAGTTTGAAAATCGGTAGATCCGAAATGCTTCGTGGAAAACTAAAACTAAGTTTTTGAATCATTCTTTACAAAAATCTCTGCATTTTGTGATGCTCATCCACTCTACCTCATCTATAACTATTCATGTGGTCAAGAACAAGGTGAGCAAAGATGTCGACCAAAGTGACAAATGTTTAATGTGTCAAGAGCAGATTCACATGAGTGAGGGCACTAGTCCCTCTAGCAGCTCGGATGAGGGGAGCAAGCACTCCCAAAGCAACTTGCCTGGGCTGCCACAAGGACAAGGAAGAAGAAGACCTCAGTCCGAGGATGAGGATTATGTAGCAGTGAGGATGAGGCCGCCCAAGAAGAAAGTGCTCAAGAAAGAGTACAGCTCAACAGCAGTTAATCCTGGAATGAAGACCAAAAGGCTAGCAGGTAGACAACCAATGTCCAAAGCCAGAGTCTCCACTCAAGCTTCTTTGGAATCCCAACCCAAAGAACCTGTTGCTGCTGAAGGAAAGAAAAGGAAGGAAAGGGTCAAGAAGACCATGGACAGAGTGATTGGGAAACCATCTATGATGGAGAAAGAGGAAGAAGAAGAGGTCGCTGAGCCTGCACCCAAGGCACAAAAGCTGATGGGTGATGCCATAAAGTCAGGGGCTGCAACTTCAAAGCCCAAAGCTGCCCCTAAGCCCATGAGTGCACCAAAGAGGAATACCAGGAGTATACCAGCAGCTGAGAAGAACAAGGCTCCAATGCCTGAGGCTGATGCTGAGGAAGATGAAGAAGGGCAGGTCCTAAGGAAGCTCAAACCCAAGATTCCAGACCACAATGATGCTCGTCCTGTGGCTGAGAACATGAAGATCAGGAGAGATCAAGGGTTGAGGCTATGGAGAGAGTCAGATCCATATGCCACCAAGAGAAGGACTGATGTGGATTACAGGTTCCACACCAAGGAACAACAGGACTTCTATGAGACCATCTTATTGGATAAGAAGCCCATAATTTGTGATATGAGGTGGATCGACTGGACCTACATTCAGGAGAATGCAGAACACTATCCTGGAGTGTATGACAGCTTCAGTGCTTGTGGAGTTGCAGACTTTGTTGGGCAGAAGCTCACAAATTGGAATGATGAGCTCATAATGCAATTCTACCCCACAACACATTTCTATCCAGATGGCAGGATAGTTTGGATGTCAGAAGGAACGAGATACCACCAACCATAGAGGAATGGGCAAGTCCGATCAATGCCCCAAAGGAAGATGAAGATGACACGACATTTATGCCAAGAAGAAGATGGGTCACAACTCAATGTCACATATGTACAAGGAGATACTGATGATGCACTTGAGTCCTTCAAGTTTGGATCAGTTCATTTTCTTCCGCCGGGGCTGCCTACAATCAATTGGATCCTAAGGCACACTCTTTTGCCCAAATCAGGTGACCACAACATGATCAGAGGGCATGCAATCAATTTGCTTCACATTTTTGATGTGCCTCAGAAATTCAAAGTCATGAGCCTCATAGTTGAAACTATCAAGAGGACAGAGACTGGAAGAGGAGCCGTGGATATGCCCCATGATTCAAGAGTTGATTAACTCAATAAAGATGGGCACAGGAAAGTATCTGTTGGATAAGGAACACATGGTTCTCTATCCTGACTTTGAGGACAATCAAGTTGTCATGACTGAGAATGAACCATCATCAGTACAAGCGCAAGAGAAGAAGGACACACCAAGGAAAGAGAAGGCTGCCAAGATGCCAACTCAAGCAGAGGCATCTGAATACTTTCTGAAGAACAAGCAGGAGCAGCTTGGTTACTTGATAGCATCAACTCTGCGGATTGAGGAGGGGTTGGCCGCCTAACTCAAAACCAGGAGAGCACTGGAAAGAATCATGGAACAAAAATTCTATGATCTTGATGTCAAAGTAACTGAGATTGGCCACCGTGGAGCAGCTACAGGATGACATGTAGGAGAGGAAGGGCAGGACAACGACTGATGCATTTGCCAGAGTGCCACGAGCTCAGAGATCAGCTGCAGAGCTAGTTCAAGACACCAGAGTCACTTCATCAGCTCCAGCTACAGCTCCAGCACCACCAGCTCCAGCACTAACTCCTTCAGCTCCTACTACATCGACTGAAGCCTTCGTTCTTGGAGTTCTCCGGACACCACCACCACCAGAAGACCAAGCCTGAGAGACGATATAGTCCTATGCATTTTCTAGGAACTTTTTGGTAACTTGTTGCCAAAGGGGAGAAAAATGTATAGATCATAGGCTTCGAGAGAGAGAGAGAGATTTGCTTTTGTTCTCTCTTGTCTTTTTGGTTGAACTTTATTTGCCTTTTTGATTGTTTGAGATACTACGCAATTACCTGTGAGACATTGATGATCATGTGTTTGATCATAAGCTACACTTATGCTCGTTATGATATTATCTTACTTATCCTTATATGATCATTCACTTTGCTTGGTGATGAGTGCATGTATTCAATCTTTGTTATTTTGAGCGCTCCACCAAGATGTATGTGACATGGAAGAGTAACCCATGAGCCTAATTCCTTGTGCATTTGCAGTCCAAATCAAATATTACTATGCACAAATTTAGGAGGAGCTCTTGCTTATCACATACTTCTCAAAGCGACGATGTTTTTCAAATTTTATTATCATTTGTCGAAGCTTTGATCTATATGTTGTCATCAATTACCAAAAAGGGGGAGATTGAAAGTGCAACTATCCCTAGGTGGTTTTGGTAATTCATAACAACATATAGCTCATTGAGCTATTGCTATTCCAAGACAAATATTTCAGGAAAGCTCAATGAATGGCATGGCATGGATGATGAAAGTGGATCCCTCAAAATATCAAGGACAAAGGATTGACTCAAGCTCAAGACTCTACATTTTACATTTTAGTGATCCAAGATCGCATTGAGTCTATAGGAAAAGCCAATACTATCAAGGAGGGATGAGGTGTTGCTTAATGAGCCTTTTGCTTCATGTGTTAGTGATATGCTCCAAAACCCTCCACTACTTTCTCACATCCACATATGACCTAAACCTAAAGTCAAACTCGGCCCTACCGATTCTTTCTATCCGGCGCCACCGAGTTCAGATGTCATAGCCACTGCCACAAATCGGTCTCGCCGATAGGGATCTCGGTCTCACCGAGATGGGATTGTAATCTCTGTTTCCCTTTGTAACGTTTCGGTCTAACCGAAGTGAGCGATCGGTCCCACCGAGATTGCAATGTAAACTCTCTGTTTCCCTTTCGTAACTTTTCGGTCTCACCAAAAGAGCGAATCGGTCCCACCGAGTTTACCTGACCAACTCTCCGGTTAGCTAATTACCAAATTCGGTCTCACCGAGTTTGTGTAATCGGTCTCACCGAGATTGCGTTATGCCCTAACCCTAACCATATCGGTCCTACCGAGTTGCATGTCAGTCCCACAGAAAATCCTAACGGTCACTAGGTTTACTAAATCGGTCAGACCGAGTTTGTTGATTCGGTCCCACCGAGTTTGGTAAATTGTGTGTAACGGTTAGATTTTGTGTGGAGGCTATATATACCCCTCCACCTCCTCTTCATTCGTAGAGAGAGCCATCAGAACAAACCTACACTTCCAACTTACCAGTTCTGAGAGAGAACCACCTACTCATGTGTTGAGGCCAAGATACTTCATTCCAACCATATGAATCTTGATCTCTAGCCTTCCCCAAGTTGCTTTCCACTCAAATCTTCTTTCCACCAGATCTGAATCCTATGAGAGAGAGTTGAGTGTTGGGGAGACTATCATTTGAAGCACAAGAGCAAGGATTTCATCATCAACACACCATTTGTTACTTCTTGGAGAGTGGTGTCTCCTAGATTGGCTAGGTGTCACTTGGGAGCCTCCGACAAGATTGTGGAGTTGAACCAAGGAGTTTGTAAGGGCAAGGAGATCGCCTACTTCGTGAAGATCTACCGCTAGTGAGGCAAGTCCTTTGCGGGCGACGGCCATGGTGGGATAGACAAGGTTGCTTCTTCGTGGACCCTTCGTGGGTGGAGCCCTCCGTGGACTCGCGCAACCATTACCCTTCACGGGTTGAAGTCTCCATCAACATGGAGGTACGATAGCACCACCTATCGGAACCACGACAAAAACATCTGTGTCTCCAATTGCGTTTGAATTCTCCAAACCCTTCCCTTTACATTCTTGCAAGTTGCATGCTTTATTTTCCGCTGCCTATATACTCTTTGCACACTTGCTTGAATTGCGTGAAGATTGCTTGACTTGCTTAAAGATAGCTAAAATCTACCAAAGTAGAAAATTGGGAAAAGGTTAAGTTTTTAATTGGTCAAGTAGTGTAATCACCCCCCCCCCCCCTCTAAACATACTTCAAGGTCCTACAATAGGGTGCTAGTATTCCATTAGTGGCCCTACACTCTTGTCTGTCTGCCATGCTATACTACTGGGCCGTGATCACTTCGGGAGGTGATCACGGGCATATGCTATATACTTTATAGTGTTACATTACTCATGATACTGTTCGGAGATGAAATTTGAAGGCGCGTGGCTCCATCCCGGTAGAGGTGGGCCCGGGTTCCGACGGCCCCGATTGTTACTTTGTGGCGGAGCGACAAGGCAGGTTGAGACCACCTAGGAGAGAGGTGGGCCTGGCCCTGCTCGGTGTTTGCGGATACTTCAATTAACACGCTTAACAAGATCTTGGTATTTGATCTGAGTCTGGCCACTGGCCTATACGCAATAACCAACTAGTCAGGAACAGTTATGGGCACTCGACGTCGTGGTATCAGCCGAAGCCTTCTTGACGTCAGCGACTGAGCGGCGCGTGCCGGATTGTACTGGAATGCCTGCTCTTGTATTAGGGAGGCTAGTTCTGCTTACCAGCCGTGTACGCAACGTGCAGGTGTGCAATGGGCGATGGGCCCAGACCCTTGCGCGCATAGGATTTAGACCGACGTGCTGACCTCTCTGTTGTGCCTAGGTAGTGTTGCGACGCGTTGATCTTCCGAGGCCGGGCATGACCTAGGAAAGTGTGTCCGGCCAAAGGGGATCGAGCGTGTTGGGTAATGTGATGCACCCCTGCAGGGAAGTTTATCTATTCGAATAGTCGTGATCATCGGTAACAGGACGACTTGGAGTTGTACCTTGACCTTATGACAACTAGAACTGGATACTTAATAAAACACACCCTTCCAAGTGCCAGATATAATCCGGTGATCGCTCTCACACGGGTTGACGAGGGGAGGATCGCCGGGTAGGATTATGCTATGTGATGATACTTGGTGAACTTACCATCTACTCTCTTCTACATGCTGCAAGATGGAGGCTGCCAGAAGTGTAGTCTTCGACAGGACTAGCTATCCCCCTCTTATTCTGGCATTCTGCAGTTCAGTCCACCGATATTGCCCCTTTACACAAATACCCATGCATATGTAGTGTAGATCCTTGCTTGCGAGTACTTTGGATGAGTACTCACGGTTGCTTTTCTCCCTCTTTCCCCCCTTTCCATTCTACCTGGTTGTCGCAACCAGATGCTGGAGCCCAGGAGCCAGACGCCATCGTCGACGATGACTCCTACTACACCGGAGGTGCCTACTACTACGTGCGGGCCGCTGACAACGACCAGGAGTAGTTTAGGAGGATCCCAGGCAGGAGGCCTGCGCCTCTTTCGATTTGTATCCCAGTTTGTGCTAGCCATCTTATGGCAACTTGTTTAACTTATGTCTGTACTCAGATATTGTTGCTTCCGACTGCCTATGATCGAGCACTTGTATTCAAGCCCTCGAGGCCCTCGGCTTGTATTATGATGCTTGTATGACTTATTTTATTTTAGAGTTGTGTTGTGGTATCTTCCCGTGAGTCCCTGATCTTGATCGTACACGTTTGCGTGTATGATTAGTGTACGATTGAATCGGGGGCGTCACACCTATGCTTCAGCCATAGGCTCTATCATGTATGCAATGCTGTTACCAGACCTGATGTGTGCCTTGCTATTAGCTTAGCAAGGAGGTACCAAAGTAATCCAGGAATGGATCACTGGACAGCGACCAAGAACATCCTGAAATACCAGAAAAGGACTAAATGTATATTTCTCATTTATGGAGGTGACAAAGAGCTCGTCGTAAATGGTTACGTTGATGCAAGCTTTGACACTGATCCGGACGATTCTAAATCGCAAACCGGATATGTGTTTACATTGAACGGTGGAGCTGTCAGTTGGTGCAGTTCTAAACAAAGCTCGTGGCGGGATCTACGTGTGAAGCGGAGTACATAGCTGCTTCGGAAGCAGCAAATTAAGGAGTCTGGATGAAGGGGCTCATATCCGATCTAGGTGTCATACCTATTGCATCGGGTCCAATGAAAATCTTTTGTGACAATACTGGTGCAATTGCTTTGGCAAAGGAATCCAGATTTCACAAGAGAACCAAGCACATCAAGAGACGCTTCAATTCCATCCGGGATCAAGTCCAGGTGGGAAACATAGAGATTTCCAAAATACATACGGATCTGAATGTTGCAGACCCGTTGACTAAGCCTCTTCCACGAGCAAAACATGATCAGCACCAAGACTCCATGGGTGTTAAAATCATTATTGTATAATCTAGATTATTGACTCTAGTGCAAGTGGGAGACTGAAGGAAATATGCCCTAGAGACAATAATAAAGTTATTATTTACTTCCTCATATCATGATAAATGTTTATTATTCATGCTAGAATTGTATTAGCCGGAAACATAATACATGTGTGAATACATAGACAAACATAGTGTCACTAGTATGCCTCTACTTGACTAGCTCGTTGATCAAAGATGGTTGAGTTTCCTAGCCACAGACATGATTTGTCATTTGATTAACGGGATCACATCATTAGGAGAATGATGTGATTGACTTGACCCATTCCGTTAGCTTAGCACTTGATCGTTTAGTTTACTGCTATTGCTTTCTTCATGACTTATACATGTTCCTATGACTGTGAGATTATGCAACTCCTGATTACCGGAGGAACACTTTTGTGTGCTACCAAACGTCACAACGAATCGGGTGATTATAAAGGTGCTCTACAGTGTCTCTCGATGGTACTTTTTGAGTTGGCATAGATCAAGATTAGGATTTGTCACTCCGATTGTTGGAGAGGTATCTCTGGGCCCTCTCGGTAATGCACATCACTATAAGCCTTGCAAGCAATGTGACTAATGAGTTAATTGCAGGATGATGCATTACGGAACGAGTAAAGAGACTTGTCGGTAACGAGATTGAGCTAGGTATTGAGATACCGACGATCGAATCTCGGGCAAGTAACATACCGATGACAAAGGGAATAACGTATATTGTTATGCGGTTTGACCGATAAAGATCTTTGTAGAATATGTAGGAACCAATATGAGCATCCAGGTTCCGCTATTGGTTATTGACCGGAGACATGTCTCGGTCATGTCTACATAGTTCTCGAACCCGTAGGGTCCGCACGCTTAAAGTTCTGTGACGATCGATATTATGAGTTTATATGTTTTGATGTACCGAAGATAGTTCAGAGTCCCGGATATGATCACGGACATGACGAGGAGTCTCAAAATGGTCGAGACATAAAGATTGATATATTGGAAGCCTATATTTGGACGTCGGAAGAGTTCCGGGTGAAATCGGGATTTTACCGGAGTGCCGGAGGGGTTACCGGAACCCCCCGGGGGTTAATGGGCATTGTTGGGCCCTAGTGGAGAGAGAGAGAGAGGGGCCGGCCAGGGCAAGCCGCACGCCCCCTCCCCCTCTGGTCCGAATTGGACTATGAAGGGGGGGGCTTTCCTTCTCCTTCTCCCCCTTCCTTTCCCCCTCCTAGTAGGAGTAGGAAAGAGAGGAGTCCTACTAATACTAGGAGGAGGACTCCTCCTCCTGGCGTGCCCTACAGGGGCCGGCCGGCCTCCCCCTTGCTCCTTTATATACGGGGGCAGGGGCACCCTAGAACACACAAGTTGATCATTGATCTCTCCTAGCCGTGTGTGGTGCCCCCCTCCACCATAATCCACCTCGGTCATTTTGTAGCGGTACTTAAGCGAAGCCCTGCGTCGGTAACTTCATCAACATCGTCATCACGCTGTCGTGCTGAAGAAACTCTCCCTCGAGCTCTACTGGATCGTGAGTTTGCGGGACGTCACCGAGTTGAACGTGTGCTGAACGCGGAGGTGCCGTACATTCGGTACCGAGGATCGGTCGATCGTGAAGACGTAAGACTACATCAAACGCGTTGTCATAACGCTTCCGCTTAACGGTCTACAAGGGTACATGGACTACACTCTCCCCTCTCATTGCTATGCATCACAATGATCTTGCGTGTGCGTAGGAACTTTTTTGAAATTACTATGTTCCGCAACAGGTACTCCATGCTTGACTATGCATTCAACAAGGGTTATCGTGCCCGTTTCATAGAGATCGGAGAGGTAAGTAATATGAAGGAAATATTGATCAAAGTTTTCGGATTGATGAAAATAATCTCCTAACTTTTGGCGTTCACTTTTTGACATATGCTCCAGCCACTGCACATGAGGGGTCACGGGGTTCATGGGCATATGGACTGCGACGAGCGCTACGCGCCGTTCTTCAAGAAACCCTGATACATCTCCGTCGTATCTATAATTTTTTATTGTTCCATGCCAATATTCTACAACTTCCATATACTTTTTGGCAGCTTTTTATACTATTTTTGGGACTAACGTATTGATCCAGTGCCCAGTGCAGTTCCTGTCTGTTGCATGTTTTTGGTTTCGCAGAATATCCATATCAAAAAGAGTCCAAACGGGATAAAAACGGACGGAGCTTATTTTTGGAAAATATGGAAAATTCAGAAGGAAAATCAAGGCGAACCAGTGCCCGAGGTGGTCACGAGGCAGGGGGCGCGCCCCCTACCCTCGTGAGCCCACCGTAAGGCGGTTGATGCTCTTCTTTTGCCTCAAGAAAGCTAATATTCATAAAAAAAATCACGGCGAAGGTTTCAGGCCAATCGGAGTTACGGATCTCCATATATACGCGAAACGATGAAACAGAGCCGTAATGTAACGCTAAATGAGAGATAGATCCAATCTCGGAGGGGCTCTCGCCCCTCCCAAGCCATGGGAGCCAAGGAACAGAGGGGAAACCCTTCTTCCATCTAGGGAGGAGGTCAAGGAAGAAGAAGAAGGAGGGGGGGCTCTCTCCCCCTCGCTTCAAGTGGCGTCGGAGCGCTGCCGGGGGCCATCATCATCACCGCGATCTTCACCAACACCACCGTCATCTTCACCAACATCTCCATCACCTTCCCCCCTATATCTACAGCGGTCCACTCTCCCGCAACCCGCTGTACCCTCTACTTGAACATGGTGCTTTATGCTTCATATTATTATCCAATGATGTGTTGCCATCCTATGATGTCTCGAGTAGATTTTCGTTGTCCTATCGGTGGTTGATGAATTGCTATGATTGATTTAATTTGCTTGTGGTTATGTTGCTGTCCTTTGGTGCCCATCATATGAGCGCGCGCGTGGATCACACCATAGGGTTAGTTGTATGTTGATAGGACTATGTATTGGAGGGCAAGAGTGATAGAAGCTTCAACCTAGCATAGAAATTGATGCATACGGGATTGAAGGGGAACCAATATATCTTAGTGCTATGGTTGGGTTTTACCTTAATGAACGTTAGTAGTTGCGGATGCTTGCTAATAGTTCCAATCATAAGTGCATAGAATTCCAAGTAAGGGATGAAATGCTAGCAGTGGCCTCTCATGATACTTGCTATCAGTCTAGTAAAGTAGTCAATTGCTTAAGGGACAATTTTGCCACACCTACCATCACTTTTCCACACTCGCTATATTTACTTTAGTTGTGTCTTTACCTTAGCAGCCCCTAGTTTTATTTTCGCGTTCTTTACTTTCTTGCAAGCTTATCCAAAAACACCTACAAAGTACTTCTAGTTTCATACTTGTTCTAGGTAAAGCGAACGTCAAGCATGCGTAGAGTTGTATCGGTGGTCGATAGAACTTGAGGGAATATTTGTTCTACCTTTAGCTCCTCGTTGGGTTCGACACTCGACTTATCGAAAACTGCTATGCGATCCCCTATACTTGTGGGTTATCAAGACCTTTTTCGGCGCCGCTGCTGTGGAGCAATAAGCGTGGGGTGAATATTCTCGTGTGTGCTTGTTTGCTTTATCACTAAGTAATTTTTATTTGTTGTTCTTAGTTGTTCTCTATCTCTAGTTATGGATATGGAACACGAAATACCAAAAAAATTAGGTGTACTTGCCACTCATGGAGATGGGGAACCTCCTAAAACCCTCGATGCTGGTTATGTGCCTGAGAAAACCCCATTCAATTATGTAATGGGAGTAACGTTGGATCAACGTGAATACTTTAGGGATTATCGCTTGACACAAAAAGGGAAACTATTATGGGATCAAATTCATATATTGAAGTGGTATGCTTGGCAACTATGCGTGGAATATGATTATACTTGTTGCTCTAGGATGAATTCTCCACACCTTCCCTTTTCATGCAAATTTAATGGTAATGAAACCTTAGCTTCTTATGCTAGAGGTATATATGATTACTATGATGTGGAACAAATAGAAGAATTTGTTGCTTTTATGGGTGCTTATGAAATTGAAGCTATGTGTAAAGAGTTTGAGGATTTTGATGATGCTGTTTATAGATCTAAAAATTTAGCTATCCTCAAATATTGCTATGAGAATTACAAATACAATTATGAAATTAATGCACTTATTAAGAAAGTCTCCGCTGTCCAAGAAGAGATTAGTATTTTGCAGGAATCTATGGAAGAACAAATTGATGAAACTGTGAGCTCATTGGATGAAAAGGATGATGAGGAGAGCGAAGAACAAAAGGAGGAAGAGCGGATTAGCTACCCGTGCCCACCTTCTAATGAGAGTAACTCTTCAACTCATACATTGTTTAATTCCCCTTCGTGCTTACCGAAGGATGATTGCTATGATGATTGCTATGATGATTGCTATGATCCCGTTGATTATTTTGAAATACCCCTTTTTGATGATGCTTGCTATGCTTGTGGCCAAGATGCCAATATGAATTATGCTTATGGAGATGAACTTGCTATAGTTCCTTATGTTAAACATGAAATTGTTGCTATTGCACCCACGCATGATAGTCCTATTATCTTTTGAATTCTCCCGATTACTCTATATCGGAGAAGTTTGCACTTATTAAGGATTATATTGATGGGTTGCCTTTTACCGTTGCACATGATGATTTTGATGAATATGATATGCATGTGCTTGCTGCTCCTACTTGCAATTATTATGAGAGAGGAACTATATCTCCGCCTCTGGCTGTTTCACATATGCTGAAATTGCAAGAAACCGCTTATACTATGCATTGGCCTTTACTTGGTGTGCCTGAATTGTTCTTTTATGACATGCCGATGCATAGGAAGAGAGTTAGACTTCGTTGTTGCTTGATGTATGTTACTTTGTGCTCACTACTAAATTACAAATCATTGCTAATTAAAATTGGCTTTGATATACCTTAGGATCCGGTGGATCCATTACTTGAGCACAATATGCCTAGCTTAATGGCTTTAAAGAAAGCGCTGCCAGGAGACAACCGGAAGTTTTAAAGAGTCATTTATTTCTGTTGAGTGCTTTCATATAGTTTAAAAACAACAAAAATAAAGAGGGAACCCAAAACTTTTCAAAAAGAAAAGTGAAAGTGAGAGAGACGAGCATTGTGAAAGTGGGGGACGTCCTTAAACTTGTTCAGGCCCATGGGAACTTTGTGAATCTTAATTACAGAAACTTTTAAATAAAAATAATTATCCCCTTGTACAATTCCATTGTATTATAAAAATAATGTGCCAAGGTTTGCCTTTAGGATGTTTACAATGCTTGTTGATTTGTGCGGTGCAGGACAGAAACTTTGGCTGTAGTGCGTGAATTTTAAATTTTTACTGGAACATCAAATGGTTCTGATTCCTTTTGAACTGTCTTTATGTACAAATTTTTTATTTTTTCAAATTTTGGCAGAATTTTTCAAGTACTAGAAGTATGGTGAATGTTCAGATTGCTACAGACTGTTCTGTTTTAGACAGATTCTGTTTTTGATGCATAGTTTGCTTGTTTTGATGAAACTATCAATTTATATCAGTGGATTAAGCCATGAAAAAGTTATATTACAGTAGACACAATGCAAAAACAAAATATTAATTGGTTTGCAACCGCACTTAGAGCGCAACCGCACTTAGAGTAGTGATTTGCTTTATTATACTAACAGATCTTACCGAGTTTTCTGTTGAAGTTTTGTGTCGATGAAGTGTTCGATGATCGAGAAGGTTTCGATGTGAGAAGAAGGAAGAGAGGCAAGAGCTCAAGCTTGGGGATGCCCGAGGCACTCCAAGTAAATATTCAAAGAGACTCAAGCGTCTAAGATTGGGGATGCTGGGAAGGCATCCCCTCTTTCTTCAACAAATATCGGTATGTTTTCGGATTCGCTTGCTCATGCGATATGTGCAAGTCTTGGAGCGTCTTTTGCAATTAGGTTTTTATTTTATTTTATGCACCATGCTGGTATGAGATGGTCCTAGGTTGATTTATAGAATGCTCTTTGCACTTCACTTATATTCTTTGAGTATGGCTTTATAGAATGCTTCATGTGCTTCACTTATATCATTTGAAGCTTGGATTGCCTGTTTCTCTTTACATAGACAACCGCCATTTGTAGAATGCTCTTTGCTTCACTTATATTTGTTAGAGCGTGGGCATATCTTTTGTTGAAAGAATTAAACTCTCTTGCTTCACTTATATCTATTTAGAGAGATGCGGAATTGGTCATTCACATGGTTAGTCATAAAATCCTACATAAAACTTGTAGATCGCTGAATATGATATGTTTGATTCCTTGCAATAGTTTTGTGATATAAAGATGGTGATATTAGAGTCATGCTAGTTGAGTAATTGTGAAATTGAGAAATACTTGTGTTGAGGTTTGCAAGTCCCATAGCATGCACGTATGGTGAACCGTTCTGTAACGAAGTCGGAGCATGAGGTGTTTATTGATTGCCTTCCTTATGGGTGGCGGTCAGGGACGAGCGATGGTCTTTTCCTACAATTATATCCCCCTAGGAGCATGCGCGTAGTACTTTGTTTTGATGACTAATAGATTTTTGCAATAAGTATGTGAGTTCTTTATGACTAATGTTGAGTCCATGGATTATACGCACTCTCACCCTTCCATCATTGCTAGCCTCTTGGTGCACTGCATTGCCCTTTCTCACCTCGAGAGTTGGTGCAAACTTCGTCGGTGCATCCAAACCCCGTGATATGATACGCTCTGTCACACATAAGCCTCATTATATCTTCCTCAAAACAGCCACCATACCTACCTATCATGGCATTTCCATAGCCATTCCGAGATATATTGCCATGCAACTTCCATCATCATCATATACATGACTTGAGCATTTATTGTCATATTTCTTTGCATGATCGTAAGATAGCTAGCATGATGTTTTCATGGCTTGTCTGTCCGTTTTTTGATGTCATAGCTACGCTAGATCATTGCACATCCCGCATTACACGGGAGGCATTCATATAGAGTCATATCTTTGTTCTAGATATCGAGTTGTAATATTGAGTTGTAAGTAAATAAAAGTGTGATGATCATCATTATTAGAGCATTGCCCAGTGAGGAAAGGATGATGGAGACTATGATTCCCCATAAGTCGGGATGAGACTAGGACTTTACAAATATATATATATATATATATATATATATATATATATATATATATATATATATATATATATATATATATAAGAGGCCAAAGAAGCCCAAAAAAGAGGCCAAAGAAGCCCACCAAAAATAAAAAATAAAAAAATAAAAAATGAGAGAAAAGAGAGAAGGGCAATGTTACTATCCTTTTACCACACTTGTGCTTCAAAGTAGCACCATGTTCTTCATATAGAGAGTCTCTTGAGTTATCACTTTCATATACTAGTGGGAATTTTCATTATAGAACTTGGCTTGTATATTCCGATGATGGGCATCCTCAAATGCCCGAGGTCTTCATGAGCAAGCAAGTTGGATGCACACCCACTTAGTTCCAGTTTAAGCTTTCATACACTTATAGCTCTTAGTGCATCCGTTGCATGGCAATCCCTACTCCTCACATGGATATCTATTGATGGGCATCTCCATAGCCCGTTGATACGCCTAGTTGATGTGAGACTTTCTCTCTTTTTGTCTTCTCCATACAACCTCCACCATCATATTCTATTCCACCTATAGTGCTATGTCCATGGCTCACGCTTATGTATTGCATGAAAGTTGAAAAGGTTTGAGAACATCAAAAGTATGAAACAATTGCTTGGCTTGTCATCGGGTTGTGCATGATGTGAATATTTTGTGTGGTGAAGATGGAGCATAGCCAGACTATATGATTTTGTAGGGATGAACTTTCTTTGGCTATGTTATTTCAATAAGACATAATTGCTTGGTTTGTATGCTTGAAGTATTATTATTTTTATGTCAAAGGATAGACTATTGCTTTGAATCTCTCGTGTATTAATATTCATGCCATGATTAGACATATGATCAAGATTATGCTAGGTAGCATTCCACATCAAAAATAATCTTTTTTATCATTTACCTACTCGAGGACGAGCAGGAATTAAGCTTGGGGATGCTGATACGTCTCCGTCGTATCTATAAGTTTTTATTGTTCCATGCCAATATTCTACAACTTCCATATACTTTTTGGCAACTTTTTATACTATTTTTGGGACTAACATATTGATCCAAGACCCGGTGCAGTTCACATGCATTTGCATGTTTTTGATTTCGCAGAATATCCATATCAAACGGAGTCCAAACGGGATAAAAACGAACGGAGCTTATTTTTAGAAAATATGGAAAATTCGGAAGGAAAATCAACGCGAACCAGTGCCCGAGGTGGTCACGAGGCAGGGGGGCGCGCTTGCCCCCTGGGCACGCCCCTACCCTCGTGAGCCCACCGTAAGGCTGTTGATGCTCTTCTTTTGCCGCAAGAAAGCTAATATTCGGAAAAATATCACGTCAAAGGTTTCAGGCCAATCGGAGTTACGGATCTCCATATATACGTGAAACGGTGAAACAGAGCCAGTAATGTAACGCAGAAACAGAGAGATAGATCCAATCTCGGAGGGGCTCTCGCCCCTCCCAAGCCATGGGAGCCAAGGAACAGAGGGGAAACCCTTATCCCATCTAGGGAGGAGGTTAAGGAAGAAGAAGGAGGGCTCTCCCCTCGCTCGGTGATGCCGGGCTGCCGGGGCCATCATCATCACCGCGATCTTCACCAACACCACCGTCATCTTCACCAACATCTCCATCACCTTCCCCTCTATCTACAATGTCCACTCTCCCGCAACCATTGTACCCTCTACTTGAACATGGTGCTTTATGCTTCATATTATTATCCAATGATGTGTTGCGATCCTATGATGTCTCGAGTAGATTTTCGTTGTCCTATCGGTGGTTGATGAATTGCTATGATTGATTTAATTTGCTTGTGGTTATGTTGCTGCCCTTTGGTGCCCATCATATGAGCTGCGTGGACCACACCATAGGGTTAGTTGTATGTTGATAGGACTATGTATTGGAGGGCAAGAGGATGAAGCTTCAACCTAGCATAGAAATTGATGCATACGGATTGAAGGGGACCAATATATCTTAATGCTATGCTTGGGTTTTACCTTAATGAACGTTAGTAGTTGCGGATGCTTGCTAATAGTTCCAATCATAAGTGCATAGAATTCCAAGTAAGGGATGACATGCTAGCAGTGGCCTCTCCCACATGATACTTGTTATCGGTCTAGTAAAGTAGTCAATTGCTTAAGGGACAATTTCGCCACACCTACCATCACTTTTCCACACTCGCTATATTTACTTTAGTTGTTCCTTTAACTTAGCAGCCCCTAGTTTTATTTTCGCGTTCTTTACTTTCTTGCAAGCTTATCCAAAAACACCTACAAAGTACTTATAGTTTCATACTTGTTCTAGGTAAAGCGAACGTCAAGCGTGCGTAGAGTTGTATCGGTGGTCGATAGAACTTGAGGGAATATTTGTTCTACCTTTAGCTCCTCGTTGGGTTCGACACTCTTACTTATTGAAAACTGTTGCGATCCCCTATACTTGTGGGTTATCAAACCCCGACTGTTGGGTTTCGTGTTGCAGTTCAAGCGTCAGTCGTCGATGCTTGTCCATGCAGCTCTGACAGCTTTGATTGACCGGTGGTGACCGGAGACCCATTCTTTCCATCTGCCATGTGGGGAGATGATGGTGACCCTCGAGGATTGGTCGATGATTACTACCATGCCGATCGAGGGTCATGCACTCACCGGGCGCGTGGAGAGGACCAACTGGCAGCAGAGGGTTACCACCCTCATCGGCGATTGCCCGGTGCTAAGGGTAACCGTACATCCGGTGTGTCGTTGCCCTGGCTCTCGGAGCACCGGAAGACATGCCCCGAAGACGCCGATGAGACGACTGTGGAGTGGTACGCGAGGGCCTACATGTGGTACCTTCTCACGGAGGTCGCGTTTCCAGACAGCTCCGGGAACTTTGCCAACTTGTCGTATCCGTTCTTCCTAGCGGACTGGGATGCAGGGTACAGTTGAGGGACCGCATCTCTCGCCTACCTATGACGTTCGGTAAGAGAGTATCTAATTGCCTACCTACGAAATTATGTCCATGACATTTTGTTATATCTGATCCTCATTTGATGTTTTGCATCTTGACGACGCAACGCAGAGGACGGGAGACAAGTCCAATATGGGTGGCTTTGTCTGGGCCTTCTCCATTTGGATGTGGGAGCGGCTACCGGTGGGGCGTCCGGAGAAGATGCCAAGACGCCCATGGGGTGCCTATAGCGAAGACGCGACACCCCACCGTAGCTTACGAGTGGGACGTTTTCAAACTCTACAGGAGCCTAAACAAGACTTCATACAAGACCTACACCAACGAGTTGGACGCTTTGACGCATACGCAGGTCTATGAACTCGCTCAACACCTTTCTCTTTGATTCCACTTTTGATCGAGAGTGGGAACTTACCAATGTATATGTAATAGGTAAACTGGTGGTCGTATCATGACCGAGAGTGGGACTTTGATCTGAATGTGATGTGCGATGTGGACCGTGGTCTCTGGCGGTGCATCGTGCCCATGATTTGTGTGTACGCCGTCGAGTGGCACTTGCCACACCGCGTGGCCACACAGTTTGGGATGTATCAGCATACCCCACCGGGCCCGCCCACCGATACCGGCGGCCACGCGCTCCACCTGTGATCGCTTTGTTCTCCGCGCCCATGATTTCATTGCGTGGCAACTTTATTATGATGTTTCCTGTGGCCTATGCCTTGTAGGATGAGCCGGCAGAAGAATCAGTCGATCACAGACTGGGGAGAGGAGCATAAAACTCATGTGACGGAGTGGAACCGACGAAGGTACCGGAAAGACGTGGAGAGGAAAGTGACTGACTGGGATGCTTACCTCTCGGAGCACATGAGGTGGTACGATGATGGCCAGAAGCACCGTCTTCATCTCAGGCCTCGGTGGACGGCAGAAGACATCGCGGAGCTGGAGAGGGATGACCCCGAGGAAGAGGCCTACTAGACCGACATCAGAGACATGCACTGTGGATTTAGGGAGTTTGCACCCCTCATCAACAGAGTGGTAAGTTTGAACCGACAGTTGTATTTAAATTATTTTATTCGTCATCGTGACTGACTTATGCCGTTGCAGTCTGGTGAGCTGAACAGATGCATCTTTGAAGCCTCAGATGCACTAGGTGATGCCCCCGGGAGCATACAATCTGAGAACAAAATGAGGGGGACGATGAAGGTACAATTTCAGCCTCCTCGGAACAGATGCATCTTGTTCACTTGCAATCATAAACCTGATACTTATTATGCCCTTGTTTCACTGTGAGTGCAGAAGTTCGTGAAGCGTTGTCGCAAGCTAGTAGGGTTGCTTGGGTGTGCTGGAGCTGGCTCGGTTGAAGCTTATCAGCATGTAGACACACAGGGTCTCATCGGCTCATCGAGCCATGTTCCCTCGCCGTCTAGGTTGGTTGATGATGATGAGGATGAGGAGGAGGAGGAGGCCACACATGAAGAAGGGGAGGAGGAGGATAAGAGCAACGGGGAGGAGGAGTACGATGAAGATTATGGACCTCCACCAACTCAATCATCTCAACCACCTCAGTTGCCGAAGAGGAACCAGAAGAAGAAGGATTTGCTGAGTCTGGACCCTTTCCAGAGACCGGTTACTCGACGGTCCAAGAAGAATACTAAAGAGACTCGTTCAAAGAGTAACGAGGACCGTACCTCCAAAAGGGGAAGGAGCAACAGATTCTGCTCTTGGATACTTGGCTCTTGTAGTTGGGTTGTCTATGTGTTTGCTATTTGGTTGAACTTCGTTTGGTTGAACTTGTCTAGTGGTTGTGAAACCATTGGAACTATGTGTTTGCTATTTGTGGATCTATGTGTTTGCTATTTGTGAAACTATGTGGAACTCCGTTAACTAATTAGTTGAAGTTCGTTTGAAATGTTCTATGCACTTCAAGTTTTATTAATGTGTATGGGATGCCAAAGTTTAATTGTTTAAGATCTGTGATATTGCCGTCATATTTGTGAAACTTGCTGTGATATTGTTTTTGAAAAGAAGCAAGCAAATGAACTTGAAACAATAGAACACAGGACCCTACCACCAAGGATCCTGGCGGTAGGGTGAACGTACCGCAAGGGCACTTCCATATTTCGTTACAGAAACTTTACGAAGGCAAAACCCAACCACACCCTACCGTCAGGGGCTCTGGCGGTAGGGTTAGACGGGCTACCGCCAGGTGCCCCAGCGGTAGGGTACTCATCCACGTCAGCCCGGGCAAACGGCCGCCATCCCCCTCAGTCACATCCTACTGCCAGGGTCCTTGGCAGTAGCCTGTCTAACCCTACCGCCAGAGCCCCTGGCGGTAGCGAAAGGGTCAAATCCTGAATTTTTTCCCAACCAGGGTCAGATCCTGAATTTGTATCCAAAAAGGGTCAAAACACGAAATTTTGCCGCATCATTTATCCTTTGCCTGAATGGAGCGCGTCAAAACACTGTACCAGATCCTCTTTCAGCCTGTACTTCTGACGGTATTGTACTATCGTAGCAATGTATAATGCGCTTTATCACTCCAGGCGACTGTCCGTATTTCTTTATTCACTACTTTACGTCCAGATCACAAAGCCCCTAGGCACGCTGTGGATATCGGGGACATATGTCTCCATAGACCAAACGTCCGCCTTCATGTTATAGAATGCTTCACTTTGATGAATAAGAAGTTGTTCATGAGGCTAGGGAACACAACTTTTAAGATCATGATTTCGCAAAGGCTTCAACCTCTCTTGCCGTTGGACGACATATTTGGTCATCCACCATTCCTATTGTTCTTTCTTTCTGTACTAGACATTATTGATTCTTGAATAAATTTTTTTGCAGGTATTGATTCTTGAATAAACATGGTGGAAACCCCTAAAAGACTATGTTATCACTATGTGTTAAAAAAATGGATTTGCTAATACTCATGTAGGAGAATTAAAAAAGTCAATATATTACCGCAAGTCAGTAGTCACATAGGCATCGAGTCATTTTCCTAATAGTAACACAATCATGAAGTTAGCTATACAACTACTTTTTCTGGATTTCACTGCAATCGAACGTTCGAGATGGCAAATTATGTTATTACGAGAATGGCAATTTTCTTCAGCAAGCATGGCAAATTATTCTCATGTTTAGGCCTTCTTTGGTTCTTTGGTTCATAGGATAGAAAAGTCATAGGAATAGGAAAGTCATATGAAATGAGATGACATGTATATCAAATTCTATGAATATGAATAGAAAAAGAGATGTCATTTGATTCACATCATATGTTTTTTTTTTCATTGTGTCTATACTAATGTTTAGTTTCCTACTAAATACGAAGAATATGAAGAATCCTTCATTGGAATATGACTCTATTCCTACAATCGAAAGAACTCAAAAGATAATTTTCCTATAGAAATCCTATCCTATAGAATTCCTACAAAATCTCGCCAAGTCGAAGGAGGCCTTAGTTTTTTTCTAGGAATTGCTCTGCTTGCTAAAGGAAAGAAGGAATTACCCTGCTTGCTAAAGAAAATTATCATCCCTACTACAACATAATTTGCCATAAAAAACATTCGATTTGTCATGCTTAAAAAAATCAATGTCAGGTTTTTAGCATTTTCGTCTTTCTTACGTCACCAACACAAGCACGTTGGTAATAAGAGAAATCAGACAACTAAAATCATTGGAGGGTTGCAAGGATGGACTTATTTAAAATCTGCTCTTTATGTTTCTCTGTTCTAAGAGCATAATTGGTTTGCTGCTAATATTTGACTTGTCAAATGTTGGCATTGCCAAATATTGGCAATACCAAAACTTGCCAACTATTGACAAATTTATATGAGATAGGTAAGAACCAACCAAGTAGTAGCCAATATTTGGCACAATGCCAAACATTAGCATGCCAATTTTTGGCAGCAAACCAATTATGCTCTAAGTTTATTAGAAACGGAGGTCCACCATACAAACCCCCAAGGGGCCGATGGCTCAACAGCCGATACAAACCCAAGCGGGCCCTTGTCTCATTAGCCGTAAACACACACCACAGACGGAGGCGGGCAGTGCTCACTTGCCATGCCCATGGTTCCATTTCAAGATTCTAAAAAGGAAATGTCGCCACTAAAACATCCACTCAAAAGAGACGAACATAACCCTTACAAGGGCGGACCAAGTTAGTTAAAATGACCTCTAAAAACAATAATAACTTATCTTAAATGGATAGATGTGTTGTTCGTTGCTTTCCCCAAAGCTATCAAATTGCGGTAATGGGCTCCGGCCACTACAAGTGCTTTAAAACTCTCATATTCAATAGTATTTGCTTTACATCATTATGTTTCATTGTTGTCTAAAATGAACAAAAACAAACTCTGTGAGGTTTACCTCTTTATTTTTGGCACATTTTTTTTTCAACCAAACATCTTGGCTTTTTAGAGCTTAATTTTCGCTTTCTCGCTAGGCGGCTACTAGGCGCCGATCGGCCAAACTCAAATCCCGATCGCGCGCGTGAGCCGTCAGATCCACCAACTATTGACCGCCTGATTTTTTCCTTTCGCCCTCTTACTTCATCTTGCCCAACGCGTGCAGGAAGAAAAAAAGAAGAGGAGAGAACGCCACCCAACTTCTTTGGGATCCCCACACGTCGCTACCCCCTCCTCCCTCCCCTCGCCAACATTTTCCTACCCGTATGCCCTCCCAGCAGAACCCCGCCATCGACGGGCGGTGGTTTGGCCATGGCTGCTTGCAGCTTCAGCCGTGGATGGGCGCAGCCGCATGATCGTTGACGCATAGCCTCGACCGACAGGGCTTGCAGCTCGCCGCCCTATTCAAAACAATAAAGTGTGCATCAAGGAGGTTGCTTGCGCGTGCCACGTGGGCGGAAGTGGAAGGAGCGGAGGTCTCGCGCTATCAACATCTCGAGAGAGAAAAAAGGGGTAAGAGCGCCAGCCCCACCAGCCCCAGATTCGTTCCCCATCCCCTGATTCCTTGCCCTCTCCCTCTCTCTGGACGACCTCCCCCGCCGCCGCCGCCGCCGCCGACGCCCTCTCGCACAGCCTGCGCCCCCACGCCTTCTCTTCTCCCCTCACCTTTCCCCATCCACCAGCGACCTCCTCCCATTCCCCTCTCGCAGATTGAGCAGCAGGCCCGAATCAATAGCCACGGTGGCGCGAGCGCCACGATGCACCGCGGCCGTGCGAGGAGGAAGCTCGACGTGGCTCTGACCCTGGTGCCGACACCATGAACAAGGTGCCCTCTCCATCTCTTCTTCTCTTTGTGTTCGTGTATGTTCGGCTTTCAAGAGTCATCAAATCCAACCTCGCGCCCGCGCCGGCTTTATGCACACCCTTTCGTTTGTCTCATCCTTCCTCTCCTTTCTGTGATTGCTAAACAGGCGACGGCTGGGTCAGGGCGGGTGCAGAAGGCCGTGGCGAGGCGGGCACCTCTAGGAAGAAGCAGCAGGCTTGGTGGAGCGGCGGATGCGGGCGGGGCCAGCAGTTGTGGGAGGCTGGCCAGCCGGCCGGAGCGACAGGAGCAGTCCGGGAATCACATCGCAAGGCTGCCCTGGTTTGTTTTTCTTTGCTTTGTTCCTGTCATCCTCGCCTCTGGTACCGGAAAGATGAACAAGGAGGTCGAGCAGTGTGTGGCGTCGTCTCTATCGTCCTTATCCGGTTACATGCTGCTCTACTAGGTCGAGTTTGCTGACCGCATGGGGCATGAGTGTGGCCACAATGAATCACATGGGCAAGTTCAACTTCTCCATGACTACATCCATCGTTTTCTAGCTACTTTGCATTCTTCAGATATGCAGTTTCGTTTTATATCTATAGACCTCATCTTGGCATGAGTGTTTCCAAAAAAAAATCACTGCTGCTGCCTTAACTCCAGTATATGCATTTCTGCAGGTTTCATCAGCGATGCCTTTTTGTGATATGATTGCTTTGTAGCATGCTCATCAATTGTTTGTGAAAGTTACAACCCTCAACTGGGATTTCTTATCTGACTAGTAGCATATTTGTATGTATGTGGCTTTATGTCTTCAAGCTACGTTATGCCAACAAATTAAATTGTGCAGATGTAGATATATAAATTAAGGTACTAGCAAATCGACATGTCGACATGTGTCTCTTTCATCCTTCCACATTGATAAATCATACCAACAGAACTGAAATTTTGATTGTCCCTCTCCTTCAACTCAACAATTTGAGTTCTAGCATGCTAGATTGACACCCATTCATCATGCCATCAAATTCTTAAGGCATTGTTCAGCATTCAGTATTATTAAAAATTGATCTTATATTATTTGTATCTCCTTGGAGATAATCATATCGTTTCAGTTTGGTATTTATTGTTTTTGAGTAAGCGAAGGTATATATCTGTTCACCCTTCTAAGGTGTAGAACGAGATCATCCACTTCGTATTGTCCAGGAGTGTTTGGGAGAAAATCTTCCATTGCTTAGTTATGGTACTGAACCTTGGCATGTCTTGGTTCTTCTTTAGGATTCACCTATATTAACTGTGGTGAACATCATTGCTGAGAAGAAGACACATTTAAGCTATCAATTCTAGATCTCTATTTTTTAGGCTATGCAGCTGATACATTTCTTACTTTTCTAGCTTCACTATTTGTATCGGAAAAGACTCTTTCATGATCGGTCATTCCAACGCTCGAAGCGATCCTTCCGCCCCCAATCAGTTTCCGATCTGGATTTCTCCCTTTCCATATCAACAACGCTGGCCGCACCTACTCCTTGGACCATCCAAGCAGCCCATCCATCCATGTACGGGGTAATATGCACGTAATCTCTCTCCCCCTTGATTTTCAGGGGTGGGGGTCGGGGACAAACCCAACTTTCCTTCTAAATCCTTGACAAAATCCTAATAAAAAAGCGCCGCACTTTCCTAATTAGCTAACTGCTTCCTGTCAGAAAGCGAGTGCTCCAGTGCGCGAGCGCGCATTAGCCATGCCCATTTGTATCTCAGGGCTGTGATGTATATTCTTTCTTTTCCAATGCACATGAGTTAGCATATTTAAGTACAACGATGCTGAATGGGAGACAATTTTTTTTCATTCTGTGTGCATGTTATGTAGGTTTTTTTCCCAATGAAATAAGCCATCTTTTCTTTCCTATATATTGGCTTCAAACTGGTGCTGAACAGACCCGTGTCATAATTATTATGAGACCCGCGTCATAATTATTATGATGGCCCCTCTACTCTATTCTGATACGTGTTTTACCTCCTTTGGTCTTAACGTCAATTGGTTGGCTTGGAACGATGGCAAGAGCAACCATGGCCTGCAATCCTTTCCTTGCGAGTTCTTTGTGAGCTAATCTTCACTTGGATGCCTTTTCATAAATTGTTTTGGCCATCAACTTCTTTTGTGCTTTGTAGCACCATTAGTGTTATGTGCATACTAGGTGTTTAATTAAAAGCTCCTGTGCAGGGCCTATGAGGGTCCCTATTCATCTGTTTAAGGTTAGTCTCATTGTTTGTTGGGTTGGAGCGCCTCTACCTCCCTTATTTATAGTGAATTATGTACAACATTGCAGGTATAAAATGGTAGAGCAAGGTCTCGTTAGCAATCTTGTTTTCTCGTTCTGGTTGAACGCTATGCTGATGTAGAAGGTGGTGAAATTATATTTGGAGGAATGGATCCTAAATACTACATAGGTGAGCACACATATGTCCTAGTCATCCAGAATGGATATTGGCAGGTTAGTCTTGTTCTTGTGTAATTTCAGTAATATTTGGTCGTCTGGCTTAAAATGCACACTTCCTTGCTGCAATTTGACATGGGTGATTTCCTGGTTGGAGGAAAGTCCACAGGTACTGGAACAGGATTTTGTCCTGACGGTTGTGCCACAATTGTTGATTCTGGACCTTCATTGCTTGCCGGTGCCACGGTATGTTCTGATCTTCATATCTATGTTTATCTTCAGAGTGCCGGAGTGACATCGACCTTTTCAATTGAAGTTTTTGTTTTGTATGGCATGATCTACTAAAATATTGCAATATTTTTTACCAAATTGATTTATTATTTTGGAGCAATTATCTTACAAATGATCAAATTCACACTATTTTTGTATGATCTTCCAGACTTGTAGGCTAGACACATGTTATGTGCTTAAGAAATGCGATGATATAACACCTGATCTTTTTACTAACAAATCACAATACTGGAAGAGCATTTTGCTTGATTTCATGAGTATCATTCCTCAAACTTTTAGCTTATATTAAAGTCAGATACATGGGAGGTGTCAGCATTTAGTGAAAAAAGTTTCAGCAATCTTCGAGATTCTCAAGCTTGATTTTAAAAAGAAAAGATGTCCCCTTCTTTCTCTTAATCCTTTTGTCAATTAAGTTCAAATTTCCGTTGCTAAGATAACGGATGCAACACTTATTTTACCAGTTTTGAAGCAGAACCATATATGGAAAGACCAGACATAAGTGCTATTTTCTCGTGTAAACTTCTTTTGCTTGTCTATATCCCACCAGTATACATTTCTTTAATTGATAGTTTATTATACATACTTTGATTAACATAATTTTAAGAAAAAACGATGAACTACGGATAGTGTCCTACTAGAATATTTGCAAAATGAAAATGAGTTGTGGTTATTCACTTATACTAGCAGAATCACTATCAAACTAACTTTTTCTGCATGTGTGTGACACCAATATACTTCTAATCTTAGTATTGGGTTCTTCTTAAGGATAATTTCCTTCTCATACTATTGCTGGAATGGTCAAAATAGGTGCCCTCAAAGTCACTTTTCTTCTTCATGCTTACTTGTTGTCATCGGATATTATATAGAGATTAAGACTACATATCAAAGTCATTTCATAAGATTCAGAGTTTCAGTAATAAGAAGGAAAATGTGCGATATCATGTTTCTTACTCTACTGGGTGTTGAGTAATGAACCAATTGATATTGGATATAATGTAAGTCTTAATTATCTTAATTGCAGTATCACATTATTTTACTCTGTTAATACATTGGGTTTGCCATCAGTATTTTGATTGTGAAGAACATCTGTCTTCTCTGCAGTAGATCATTCTTTCTGCTACCTTATAGCTATACCACCAATGTATCTTAATCTATGGATCATTCCAATAGGTGCACGATCCACACAATGGTTTTCATGGTCAGTTTAAGTGGAGTGCTGAGAGACTCGGTGATGAGTTCGGTGCTTCTGCTGGTGCATACGTTGGCCTTGGTACAATAGCTATTTAGCTAATTATTTGTTCTGTCGCATAAGTAGAATGATCCATTGATATTGATTGTAAATTGATAAATAGATGCAGCAGACTAGGTGAGTAGCTACATAGCTAATTATTGATCTTGTCTTGGGTGAAAGGGTGCGTTTGTTAACTCAGAGACTAAAAGGTAACCCAGACTACTTTTTTTGTTTACTGTCCTTCTGAACCCTTATTTGTTTAGCTTTTGCGGATAAACTCAACTGCATCTCAGTTTTCTCTTCCCTTTTCTTGGATTGCAGGTTCTGATGCGCGAGATTCTTCTGGTTGCTGTGGCGCACGCAAGCCTGGGCGACCACGCCGCCAACTGGTTTACATTGGATCAGTCTATGTACCAGTGGGCTCTCAATGACTACTACGATAGCACCAACAAGGTTCGTACCTTTTGATTTCTCCTCTACTGTTTCACTATAACTTCAAGGAATCAGATTCCATCTGTGTCCTCTCCGTTATCATTCTTATTGTTATTCTTAGTTAGATCTGCGACTGTGAGAACAATTTGATATTAGAGTTCCATAGTAGTTTTGTAGTCTTCATTTTTATGATGAAGATTTGGTGGGTGAATTGCACCTGTGGTTGACGCTGCCGTTGTTATGTGTTGAGGTTCACATGTTGATCAGTGTCTTTCAAATTTGATAGATGCTCATAACTCTGTCCTTTGTCGTATGTGTGGTTATTGATTTGGGCCCGATAGGCATATATACGTTGTGGTGTGTACAGATGGCTAAATTCAATCTCATCTTGTAATATCTGTAAAGCTGGAAGATGAAGATGACTAGGCCTGAAACACAAGGCAAAAATAGATGCCTTATCACATGTTTTAGCTCCTATAGGTATGACAAAGAATTTTCCTGGGCACTAGGCTTGTCATATCGTATAGAGTAACATGTTTTGAAGCTTTTGTAAAGTTGTTCCTTTGTTTGTGCTTTGGGTGCACCGCCTTTTTCAATTGATTATGGCTTCTCAACATACTTATATCCGCCTTATATGTTTATTCTTGACAATCATGACTGCCAAGTGGGTGAAGTGACAAGTTTGTCTTTGTTGCTATGTTATTTGCATCATTCAAGTGCTCGTGTCACTAATCTCATGATATCCTTTAACCTTTAACATATGTTGAAATGCAAAGATGGCACTAGAGTGATAGGAGGTGTGATTGGGAATTGGGTAGAAACAAAGCATACTACTAGCGTGTTTGTTACTTACAGTTCAAAATAGATGTATTTCCTACCATACTTGATTTGTATATATAAGGGCCTGTTTGTTGGATAATAATCATCTTTCACACATCATCCACTTTGTCATTTCTGTTATCTATTTTGGTTTACTTGTATTCCTAAAGGTATATCTTCTTCCTGAACGTATCTCAACGGGGCTTTCACATCCAGGTTCAGCTGCCACAAACATAAATGTGGCTATGTTGGAAGATGGTACAGAAATGTTCATGCCGCTCTACGTTATTTGCATAAAGCATTATTATTAGTAGTTATGTTTGTATATTCACCAGAATAGTCACCTAATTGCAGGAGTTTACCACAGATGGAGTGCAGTCTAGAAGTTAGAATGATGGAACGCTATTCCTGCTATACTGGGTATGCAAGAATAGTGGGATTTCTATTACCGGAAGTATTACATATGCTTTGTATCTTTGCAACCTTGCCCCCAGTCATGAGTTATTGGCAGGAGATCTTTGGTTATGAGTTCTAATAATTAAAAATTTAAATGTAGTCATCAAGCCTTACTCAGACACATGTTTTTTCTGCAAATGATTTGTGGTATGAGCATGGATGCCATTCTTTCCTGAATGAACATATATTGGTGATCAGCAGATGCTTTGTGTTCTACAAATGGAGCTACCTAGAGATAGTTGTATAATACTAATTGTTACTCCCTCCGTCCCATAATGTAAGATGTTTTTTGATACTACACTAGAGTCAAAAAACATCTTACATTATGGGACGGAGGGAGTAGTTCTGAACCATCTGTCGTATCTATAATGAGTCGTCTAAGCTACTCCCTCCGTTCCTAAATAATTGTCTTTCTAGAGATTTCAACAAGTGACTACATACGGAGCAAAATGAGTGAATCTACACTCTAAAACATGTCTACATACATCCGTATGTTATAGTCCATTTAAGATGGCTAGAAAGACAATTATTTGGGAAGGAGGGAGTATAAAATTGTTGCCCCTGTGTTCATATGTGCCTATCATTATCTACGATTCTTGTCGTATCTATAATGAGTCGTCTGGGCTATAAAACCATTGCCTGTGTTAATATGTGCATGTCTTCGTTATTTCCGGACGAAGGGAGTAGATTTTATGCATGTGCATTTTCCGTAATGCATTTCTGTTACCGTATCTTATTTCTCCTAGCACCAAGATGCTCATGTCAGTGCTTCTAAGCCTAATCTATTTTATGCATGTGCACTACTCAAATACGACAGCTAGATTAGTGCGCACAATCCTGCCTCAAGAGGCGCCACAGGTGGCGCCCCAACCACTAGTGGTTGCAGCATGGTGCACCACCCCTTGCCGTCCTCGCTCGCCTAACGTGTGCATGCTGCACGCACTGTCGTCTCCTGGGTCACCACTTCTACTTCCGCCATCGCAGCAAAGCAGCTCATCGGTTGTACCTTTTCAGTTTGCTGGTTACAGCAACGTGACTCCGCCCGTCGTCGTGGCCAATGCACCGCTTCATTGATTATAGCAAAACAATCTACCTTCTCGCTAGGAGTAATGGAGACCAAGGGAATCCAAATTTGAAAAAATGCTTGGCTCCCACCTCTTACGTGAACTATTGGAAACCAGCCTTTTACATTTTCAGAAGTACAGAGATAAATCCCCGAAAATGACCCAAGCTCTACCGAAAGGATACCATTTTTTTTTTCAAACTTATATGATATAGCCAGTGACAAACACGGAGGGCTGTTCTACTATGCTAGCTGCAGTAAGACACGGAGGGTTGAAAAAGGTTTGTAGTGCTATATCGCAAGGCGATCAGTAACTAGCAACAAATGAAAGGTACTCTAATGCGCGGATCGACCGGAGCTTCTTCTGTCCGGCTAGCACATTGCCACGGTCGGCGTGCGCTAGTGGTGCGCCGGCGCTGACAGGGGCGACCCCGCTGCCGGGAGGTGCGCCCTCGGGGGACACTGGTAGCACTTGGCGAAGAGCCCGAAGGTGTCGATCTGCTTGACGAAGTTGGACACGCTCGCCCAGCCGCCGAGCCCGAACCCGACCACCAGCACCCACGCCACCACGAACGCGTTCACCACGAACATCCCGCTCCAGCTCGGCAGGAAAGCCGGCGGCTTCTCCGCCGCATTCTGTTAAGAAACACCACGTCAAACAAGAGCATGTAATACCGGCCGACACGGCGTGCGCTAATGGACGTGGACAAAAGACAAGCAAGCTTACCGATCTGGCGTGGGCGGAGCGGTAGGTGAGCATGTGGGCGACGGCGGGGATGACGTAGACGGTGAAGCTGACGAGGAGCGCGCCGACGGCGGAGTTGATGGGCCCGAAGAAGGGGAAGATGATGGCGAGGAACCAGATGGGGAGGACGAGGGGGAGCCGCGCGAGCGCGCGCCGGAGGACGCTGCCGGTGTGGTGCATGCCGATGGCCTTCTCCCACACGAAGTAGAGCGGGGTGCACGCGAAGCCGAAGGTGATGAACTGGTGGATGAGCATGAGGATCACCGCCGCGTCGCGCCACCCGGACTTGGGGAGCAGCGAGAAGGCGTTGGAGTGCGTGAGCAGCGCGTCGCCGAACGCCCAGTACATGGTCGACGCCGACGGCAGCGTCAGCGTGAACACGTACAGCGTCGCCACCAGGTAGATGTACTTGAACTTGCGCGGCTTCCACATCGCGTGCATGATCTCTCTGCATGCATGCATACGCACAGCCAAAGTCAGTTTCTATGTACAAAGAAGATTGCTGTTCCAAGTACTATACGCAACTTCTCGATAAAAAAAAGTACTATAAGCAACTACAGTGCATGAACAATTTCGTGGAAGCAACATATTGGCTGATCGATCAGTTAATTATTACCAAAAAAGAAAAGAAACTGATCATCTTATCATAACGGCAGGCAGTTACATAGAGAATAGAATCTTTTCGAGAAAAATAACACACATAATGAGAACATAAACCCTTTGGAATTAGCGTACTACGTACACCTATATGCTTTACGGTTGATGGAATGAAAAGCAGTGCTTCTCCTAGTCAGGAGGACATTTAGGAGGATGGGGACGTGAGGAATCTCGCCCGACTTTCAACTCTCACCCAGTTTTCAAGGCTATTATCAAGGCCAAATATGCATCCTTGTCTCCTTGAATAGCTTCTAGCAAGGAATGGTAAATGAGAAGGGCCATTGTCAAGCACTCAAACAGAAGGATTTTAGATGGAATACCCAAAGTAGACCATTGTGGTGCCTTTGTCTCCACTAACCAAAGGTTGCTAGTTGCTACTAATAGACTCGGAATTATAGACAAGCGATGGCCCGCACGAGGACCCATTTGGTTTTACTTGATGTGAACTCTGCACTAGCGAAATGGAAGCCGGTCCACATCATCTAATCCCTAGACTGGAAAGAGCATTTCTATCACCGAAAAAGAAAACGCGGCCGAATTTCTTAAGACAAAGGCCTCTCCAACTAACAACCGGCCGGGAGTTTGAACCGCACATACTGGCACCGATTATTCCTCGATCGCGTTGGCCATAATCATTAGTCGCGACACGAGGATCATCATGGATGGAGCAGTCATATATTAAGAAATGGGGATCAGCTAGGGAATGAACGATGGGGGAATAAAGGCTTGTTCATGAGGAGGAGTATTGAAATTCATAGTTAGTGCCTAGCAGAGGGCACTGATCGAGTAGGACTGTAAGTGTTCATCACCTAGCTAGCAGCTGGCTTTAGTGCCTGCCTACCGACGGTAAGAAGCTAAGACAGCTGGTTTTCCACGAACCGCGAAACATTTTTAACTCGAACATCGGGATCGGTATGTTTTGCCCTCATCTACAAAGCAATTCTCTACAAGATGTCACTCATCATGCCAGTCAAGTTGGGCAGGAGGTGGGGGACCAACGAACGATGCAGTGGAAACAACCAGCACTAGATCTTCAGTTTTCAACTCTATCCACGACCTCCCAACACAGCACTATACAAAAGTTGCACCAGGTGAAAGTGCAGACGATAGATAGATACTGGTGTGGTCTGTGGTGCAGTGGTGCACTAATAATTCAGCAACCGTAGCCAGGTTATAGATTTTTTTGTAGTACTTACACGGTGACGGCGTGGCCGCCGAAGGTGTAGAGGATGTTGGTGGCGCCGGTGAAGTAGAGCATGAGGCTCTTGGGGCCCGAGTGCTTGGCGCCGGGGACCTGCGACCGACAGAAAGACATCGTTGGTGTCGTCGTTGGTTAGCGTAGTGTCAACCCGTGTGCCGATCACCAACAAGGGGTGCTGGTTTGTAGTGATGTTAGGACAAATGAGTGAGCGTGCGTACCTGGCCGTGCACGGCGGCGGCGATGGTGAGGTACCAGGCGGTGTAGGTGGTCATGCCGAGGCCGAGGAAGGACCAGAGTCGGTAGTTGTGGAAGGAGGGGATGAAGACGGTGGTGGCGCAGCAGGCCCCGAAGATGTAGGTCCACGTCCGCTTGTCCAGCCGGTCGTTGATGTAGTAGATGTTGCTGCCATAGCCCATAGGACGTTTAATTTCCACGAGTCAGTTCAGTTCATCTTGGACACATGCTACATGGTAGGAAAGCACTTGATGTACGTATGTGAAATGCAAAGGAGGGATGAACAACCTTGCGCAGGCGATGAGCTGGATGACGGAGCCGAAGAGCAGGAAGGTGCAGTTGAAGGCCAGCCCGGCCGCCTTCCAGTACGGGCCCAGCAGCCCGTCCAGAACCTCGAACCACTGTATCCCAGAGAGAGAGAGAAAAGCAACCGATTCAGTACTCCTATGAATTTTAGGGACTAGTGCATTCGAGTTTGATGTGAGGATGGATACGGATGGGTGCATGCATGCATGCATAATGCTTATCCCATTGCGGTTTTGCTTCAGCAATAAGGAACTGGTCAAGTCCACACAGCATGCAAAGCGCCTTTTCGTCCCCAACTCCAGAGCATCACGATTCACGATCGCGAGGGGACGGACGGATCCAATTCCGGTACAGATTAGAGACTAGAAACGTATGCAGGAAAGCCGGAGACGGAAGAAGGAAACTGAAAAACTGACTGAGGCGGGGTGGAGTGGAGTGGAGTGGAGTGATGGATGGACGGGCGGACCTGGATGACGTGGTTCTTGAAGCTGACGCCCTCCCTCTCCTTGCGGGCGCGGTACTCGACGTAGAGGACGCTGATGAGGTAGGCGGTCCAGCTGCCCATGAGGCCGTAGAACACCTGCAGCACCAGCCCGGAGGCCATCCCCAGCTGCGAGAAGGAGTAGGGCAGCGTCAGCAGCACCTGCGCCACCTGTACGCACGCATCCACGCGGATCCGATCCGGACCAACCGGCGATGAGGAGGAATGCCTTCCATGGTTAACCCGCAAGGATGGGAGAAGAAGATAGATGCATACCTGGTTGGAGGCGCAGCTGAACCAGGCGTCCCACACGGACCCGCCGTGCCAGAGCATGTCCTTCACGGTGAACCCGCCGTCGCCGTGCCCGCGCTCCGACTCCTCGCCGCCGTCCATCACGCGCGCGCCCTCCTTGCCGCCGCCGTGGCCGCCGTCCGCCATGGCCACGATGGACTCCTCCGCCTGATCCCCCGGCACCATCCTCCCGCTTGTCTTTCTCTCTCTCTCTACGCCCGCGACAGGAAGGAAACCAAGAACCCGATGTGACAATGGCTGCAGGGAACAGAGGAACACACGCACCGGTCGGAGGCTATATGCACGGCAGTAAATCAATGGAGTAACAGCCAGCACCAACCTGTCGCCGGAGAGGGGGAGTAAAGCTGCAAGGCGCCGGCGGAATTAACTGTACTGTTATCTGGCAGTGGGAGGCCGCCCGCGGCCGAAACTGCAGAGGTGGCAGCAGAGTGGGTGCGCGCACAGCAGTTACTTCGCCGCTCGTTTCTCGGGACCTCGCTCGGGTCTTCCTTGCCCCTCGCGGCGTCCGCTTCTCCCGGCCGACCCGGCTCGGCTCCGCCTCACTTCTTCTCTCGCGAGGTGTCGAGTGAGGAGGGTGGGAGGGGAACCACACGCCACCCACATTTATAACGACCGCTCTAGCATAGGAGCAATTTCTATACAATATTCACGCTTAAAAATATTCTAAAGCAGAATATAAACAACGACTATCATGAGTATACTAACATTAGAGAGTACAAGTATATTTACATTGAATAGGGTACAGGTAATGTGTGAAATTTTATAGAACATGATTATAGTAATAATGCTTTTGGAAGGCTTTTGCATCAATTGTATTCCATCTTAGGACGATATATTTGATTTAACGTCGTACTAAAAGAAATCTAGAGAAAATATAAACAGCAATGATTACGCGGGGAAAAATAAAATTGTAGAGGAATCAATAGACAATAGTAAATAAATAAAATGATATCACCATATTATGGAACCAAATTAATGGTTTTGCCTTGATTCATGTTTTTTATATGTTGGCACATTTTATTATCTTGCTACGATGTGTCAATTCCTATCTTTCATATGCTTATATCCATCTATATCTCTGCCATTTTATATATTGGTAACTTCTTGGTAAGATCTTTATATAATATGTTGAAGGTTATACAGGTAGATTGTCCTTATAATAAGCTTTGGTTAATTTAATGTCTTTCTTTGGATTATGTTTGGGCATAGTATACTCACAAAAGATAACTTGGATAGTCTGGTAGTGATAAGTGCAGATTCTAGAGTGAGAAAAAAAAACATTAGATCATGTATTTTTCCATTGCTCTTTGCCTAGTTATGCTTAAGGTGTGGAGTGTGCTCTTATGAATGTAGGGTCTGTACATGACTTTTGTGGTTGGATTTTTGGTGCTCCTAGAAAAGCTATGTGGAGTATAGCAGTAGGAGTTGTTGCGGTGTTGTGAGCTTTGTGGAAATCTAGAAATAAAGCATGTTTCAAGAATATTTTTCCTTATGACCCTTCAAGCAATTACGCAATCTGACTATTGGTTAGAATTCTAAAAGTTATTACAAAAATGAGAACAATGAGGGGTGCAAGTCACAGGGGCAAGGCTTCTGTTGCAAGTGGCAGCTGAGATCTTCAGCAAGCACAGAGGCTGGGCTCCAATGGTCCTTCGCATTGCTGGTTAAGTATGATTGGATTTGTTCTTCAGGATGAAAACTTAGAATCTAGTCTTTGGTGTTTGATCCAATGACAATGGCGTTTGAGCGTTGTTCCTTCCTGAAGAAGTTGTTGTGCAAGACCTTCGTTGTCCTTGTGATGTCTAGAGATGGTTGGTGCAGATATGTTTGTTTGTGTAGCTTGTTGGTCACTATTTTGATCACTTCATTTTTTGTTCTTTTTCCTCACTTAGGCATACATTTGGTCTTTTATGACTTTGCTAGTTGCCAGTGTGTTTATTTGCATGTGTGATTTGGTGTTGGTTGTGTGCATCATAGCTATGTAAAGATCGGGGGTGTGCTCATGGTGTTTGCATTCATTTGATGCTTTATTTTGAGTCAATAAATACACCGTTTATCGGGAAAAAACTTAGAATGATTTGCTATAACATGGCACTAAAAAAAACAGAGAAAAATAAAAAGAAAAATTATCACGAGGCAAAATTATAGAGGAATCAATAGACAATAGTAAATACTACAATTAACAGGATATTATGGAACCAAATTAATGGTTGTCTTGTTTCATTCTTTTCATATATTGGCACATTAAGTTATCCGCTTCGATGTGTCAATCTCTATCTCTTTCAAGCGCTTATCCATTGATATGACATTGGTCTTTTTTATTTAATATTTGTTTTGAATTTAAGGTGTATGATTTTTTAATGATTTTGACAAACTGCATATACACAATTTCATCCTAATGTGAAACGAGATTGGTATTTTAACCGCACTTGTTGTGGGGATAACTAATAATACTGGGGTACTCCCTCCTTCCCAAAATCTTGGGCGTTTAAGTTTCTGCATGCAATCCCATATTCTAAGGCGCACATGCCTTCCTCTCTCAATCAGTTAAGCTAATGGTCCATATTTAATTGGAAAGAAGATCGTGGATGCCTCTCACTTCTTTTTTGAATCGTGATTGCCTCTCTGTGTACAACTTGTACGATGGGTCAAATAAAAATCCACGTACGCTAATTTTCGTGCTAAAGACTAACACGCCTAACAATCTGGGAAGGAGGGAGTATCATACTTAGCCTGGCAAAGCACACTCTAAGTTGATTATCGATGCTAGACGTAGTCCGCATAAGTCAAATCTCTTAACATTGGTCAATTTCTATCTCTTTCAAGCGCTTATCCATTGATATGACATTGGTCTTTTTTATTTAATATTTGTTTTGAATTTAAGGTGTATGATTTTTTTAATGATTTTGACAAACTGCATATACATAATTTCATCCTAATGTAAAACGAGATTGGTATTTTAACCGCACTTGTTATGGGGATAACTAATAATACTGGGGTATCATACTTAGCCTGGCAAAGCACACTCTAAGTTGATTATGGATGCTAGACGTAGTCCGCATAAGTCAAATCTCTTAACCATATACTCGCTCGGTCCGGAATTACTACGTCGCATCCAGGACAAAAGGGTGTTAACCCATCCTTTTAGCCACTTGGGCACATAGGAGTTTGTGTAAAGTAATCAACACGAGTCTTTAAGGACTCACTGCAGCGTCGGGTTGAAACCTTTTTTGAATGATTATTGAAAAATAGCGAACAATTTTAATACATCAATTTTTTATTAAAACGAATTTTTGGAACCCCAGACCTTTTTGAAAAATGTGAATAATATTTGTAATTCTGTATTTTTTTTCAAAAGACAAACTATTTTTAAAGTCCCGAACAGTTTTTAGGTGCGATTTTTAAAAAAAATCTGAACATTTTCTGAAAACACGAAACCTTCCCCAAAACCACTAATGTTTTTTTGGAAACGGGAGCATTTTTTGAAATTCCAAAAGATTGTTTAAAAACGTCATTTTTTAAAATAAAAACATGACTGTTTCTTGAATTTGTGATTTTTTGTCAAAATGGGGACATGTTTTGAACACTCAAAACTTTTTTTTAAATATGAAATTTTATGAAAATGCATAATTTTTTTGCATTGCGAACAATTTACAAAAAAGGAACATTGTTTCAAACATTCGAAATATTTAAAAAAACATGAATATTTTTAAACTTGCGGACATTTAAAAAAAATAAGAACCTATTTTAATATTTTTGAACATTTTTTAAAACCCACACAAATTTTTAAAAGCCAAAGACTTTTTCAAATCCCATACACTTTTTGAAAAGAATAAACATTTTGAAAAATAAAAAGAGATCAAACCCAGTTGTGTGTCGACAATGGACTTGCAACTAGGAAAGAAAGGGGTCAGACCCAGTTGTGTGTCAAGGATGGACTTGCAAATGGGACAAAAAGGGGTCGAGCCTAGTTGCATGTCGAGGGTGGACTTACAACTGGGACAAAAAAAGGTCAGGCCCTGGTTGCGAGTTGAGAATGGGCTTGCAACTGGGACAAAAAGAAGGTCGGGGCCCCAGTTGCGAGTTGATGATGGACTTTTAATTGGGACAAAAAGAAGGCCGGACCCCAGTTGCGAGTTGAGGGTGGGATTGCAACTGAGACAAAAATGGTCGGGCCCCACATGCGAGTCAGTGTGACTAGAAAAAGGGTCGGGTGCCAGTTGTGAGCCGCCAGTGGACCTGCAACGAGTCAAGGGTGGACTTGCAACTAGGACATAAAAAGTCGCACCCTAGTTGCGAGTTGAGGGTGGACTTGCAAACGGACAAAAAATTTGTTGGACCCCAGCCGCGAGTCGAGGTTGGACCTGCAACTAAGGAAAAAAAAAGGTCAGGCCCTAGTGGCGAGTTGAGAGTGGACTTGCAACTAGGACAAAATAAGGTCGAGCCCAAGTTGCGAGTCAAGGGTGGACCTGCAACTGAGAAGAAAAGATCAGGCCCCAGTTGCGAGTCGACGGTAGACTTGTAAGTGGGACAAAAAAGGTCCAACCCTAGTTATGAGCCGAGGGTGGACTTGCAATTTAGGACAAAAAAGGTTGGGGCCGAGTTACGAGTCGACGGTAGAATTGTAACTAGAAAAAAACGGTTGACCCTAGTTGTGAGTCAAGGTTGGACTATGAACGGAAAAAAGGCCGGCCCTGTTGTGTGAGTTGATGGGTGAACTTGTAATTGGGACAAAAAAAGTCAGACCCACTTGCGAGTCAATGGTAGACTTGCAATTGGGACTAAAAAAGGTCGGGCTCCAATTCAGAATTCGTAGGTGAACTTGCAACTGGAACACAAAAGGTGGGGCTCTAATTGCGAGTCGAGGATGGATTTGCAACTGAGACAAAAAATGTCGATGCCTAGTTGCGAGTCAGGGGTGGGATTGCAACTACGACAAAAAAAGGTCAGACCCCAGATGCAAGTTGACGATGGACTTGCAACTAAACATAAGAAGAAGAAAAACAACCCTCTGTTTGGTGGTGGATAGTCAACCAACAATGATGGAAAAAATCATGAATTTTAAAAAACATGAGAAAAGAAAAAAGAAAAAGAAAAATCTTGAATCTAAAACTTTTGGAACTCAAAACAAAAAATGTAAAAAAAAGAAAAAGGAAAAAGAAAGAAAAAAATCGCTTGTGGCTGCTGAGGCAACACACGAGGGCTGTGAAGAAACAGAGAAACAACGGGCTGAAAGAGAAACAACGGTATAAACACAGACGGGGCCCCTCGCGTGGGTGACACGTACAGGAACAATGCCAAGCGACAAAGAAAAAAAACCAAACATACTAATTTTGATGTCTAAATCATATGGTTAGAAAAGTAGATGTGAGATAATATTTCACATCGAGATGTGAAATAGAAAATCTGTTAAAAGAAACCCACCAAGTTGGAGAGATGAGAGATTGTGGTTGTGTTGGTAGTCACGTTGGCCGAGTGTGAGATTCTCGCGTTCGCACAGATGGCTTTTGAGGTTGTTGTTACAGTTTGAGCCAGGCTTTCACAAATTAATCGGACAATTCTTGCTCTCTTGTTAAACTAGTAATTTGTAGGGGAACGTAGCAGAAATTCAAATTTTTTTTACGTATCATCAAGATCCATCTATGGAGAAACCAGCAACGAGGGGAAGGAGAGTGCATCTACATACCCTTGTAGATCGCTAAGCGGAAGCGTTCAAGAGAACGGGGTTGAAGGAGTCGTACTCGTCATGATCCAAATCATCGGAGATCCTAGTGCCGAACGAACGGCACCTCCGCGTTCAACACACGTACAGCCCGGTGACGTCTCCCATGCCTTGATCCAGCAAGTAGAGAGGGGAGAGGTTGAGGAAGACACCATCCAGCAGCAGCACAACGGCGTGGTGGTGATGGAGGAGCGTGGCAATCTGCAGGGCTTCGCCAAGCACCGGGAGAGGAGGAGTACTTGGGAGAGGGAGGGCTGCGCGAGAACTTGTGGTGCGGCTGCCTCCCACCCTCCACTATTTATAGGTGGGGGAAGAGGAGGCCGCCCCCTTAGATCCCATCTAGGGCTGGGCGGCGGCCAAGGGGGAGGAGTGCCTCCCAAGTCAAGTGGAGGCCTCCCTTTAGGGTTTTCCCTTCCCATGCGCATGGGCCTTGGGGGCTGGTGCCCTGGCCCATTAAGGCTAGGGCGCCCCCTACAGCCCATGCTACTGTATTGGACGTGGTGGAACAATTTCCGGACCTCCGGACCCCTCCGAATCCTCCGGAACCTTGGAAGCTTCTCAAGACAATACCGAAAAACCCAAACTTTTTCCTAACCCGAACAACAACTTTCCATATATAAATCTTTACCTCCGGACCATTCCGGAACTCCTCGTGACGTCCGGGATCTCATCCGGGACTCGAACAACATTCAGTAACCACATACAAACTTCCTTTATAACCCTAAGCGTCATCGAACCTTAAGTGTGTAGACCCTACGGGTTCGGGAACCATGCGAGACATGACCGAGGCGTTCTCCGATCAATAACCAACCGCGGGATCTGGATACCCATGTTGGCTCCCACATGTTCCGCGATGATCTCATCGGATGAACCACGATGTCAAGGACTCAATCAATCCCGTATACAATTCCCTTTGTCTAGCGGTATTGTACTTGCCGAGATTCGATCGTCGGTATACCGATACCTTGTTCAATCTCGTTACCGGCAAGTCTCTTTACTCGTTCCGTAACACATCATCCCGTGATCAACCCCTTGGTCACATTGTGCACATTATGATGATGTCCTACCGAGTGGGCCCAGAGATACCTCTCCGTTTACACGGAGTGACAAATCGATCTCGATTCGTGCCAACCCAATAGACACTTTCGGAGATACGTAGTGCACCTTTATAGCCACCCAGTTATGTTGTGACGTTTGGTACACCCAAAGCATTCCTCTGAGTATCCGGGAGTTGCACAATCTCATGGTCTAAGGAAATGATACTTAACATTAGAAAAGCTTTAGCATCTGAACTACGATCTTTGTGCTAGGCTTAGGATTGGGTCTTGTCCATCACATCATTCTCCTAATGATGTGATCCCGTTATCAATGACATCCAATGTCCATGGTCAGGAAACCGTAACCATCTATTGATCAACGAGCCACCAACTAGAGGCTTACTAGGGACATGGTGTTGTCTATGTACCCACACATGTATCTGAGTTTCCTATCAATACAATTATAGCATGGATAATAAATGATTATTGTGAACAAGGAAATATAATAATAACTAATTTATTATTGCCTCTAGGGCATATTTCCAACAGTCTCCCACTTGCACTAGAGTCAATAATCTAGTTCACATCGCCATCGATCAACATCGATAGGTCACATCGCCATGTGACCAACATCCAAAGAGTCTACTAGTGTCTTAAACTAGTTCACATCACCATGTGATTAAGTCTCAATGAGTTCTAGGGTTTGATCATGTTTTGCTTGTAAGAGAAGTTTTAGTCAACGGGTCTGCAGTATTCAGATCCGTATGTACTTCGCAATTCTCTATGTCATATTGTAAATGCTGCTTCCACGTTCCACTTGAAGCTATTCCAAATGGTTGCTCCACTATACGTATCCGGTTTGCTACCCAGAGTCATTCGGATAGGTGTTAAAGCTTGCATCGACGTACCCTTTACGCCGAACTCTTTATCACCTCCATAATCGAGAAATATTTCCTTATTCCTCTAAGGATAATTTTTGACCGTTGTCCAATGATCCGTTCCTGGATCATTCTTGTACTTTGACCGACTCATGGCAAGGCACACTTCAGTGCGGTACACGACATAACATACTATAGAGCCTACATTATGAAGCGTAGGGGACGGCCTTCGCCCTTTGTCTCTCTTCCGCCGTGGTCGAGCTTTTAACTCTTAACTTCATACCTTACAACTCAGGCAAGAACTCCTTCTTTGGTGATCCATCTTGAACACCTTCAAGATCATGTCAAGGTATGTGCTCATTTGAAAGTATTATTAAGCATTTTGATCTATCTTATAGATCTTGATGCTTATTGTTCAAGTAGCCTAATCCAGGTTTTCTATTGAAAATCATCTTTCAAATAACCCTATATGCTTTCCAGAAATTCCACATCATTTCTGATCATCAATATGTCAACAACATATACTCATCAGAAATTCTATAGTGCTCCCACTCACTTCTTTGGAAATACAAGTGCATATTCCAACTCCGAGATGCTTACTCCAGTCCTTAGAAGGATCGCTGGAGCCAGCATACCTTTTAGCATCCTTAGGATCGACAAAAACTTTCTGATTGTATCACATACAACCTTTCCTTACGAATACTGGTAAGGAAACTCGTTTTGACATCCATCTGCCAGATTTCATAAATGCAGCTAATGCTAACATGATTCCGACGGACTTAAGCATCGCTACGGATGAGAAAATCTCATCGTAGTCAACTCCTTGAACTTGTGAAAAACTCTTCGCCACAAGTCGAGCTTCATAGACGGTGACATTACCGTCCACGTCCGTCTTCTTCTTAAAGATCCATTTATTTCAATGGCTTGCCGATCATCGGGCAAGTCCACCAAAGTCCATGCTTTGTTATGATACATGGATCCTATCTCGGATTTTATGGCTTCTAACCATTTGTCGAATTTGGGCCCACCATCGCTTCTCCATAGCTCGTAGGTTCATTGTTGTCTAGCAACATGACCTTCAAGACAGGATCACCGTACCACTCTGAAGCAGTATGCATCCTTGTCACCCTACGAGGTACGGTAGTGACTTGATCCAAAACTTCATGATCACTATCATAAGCTTCGACTTCAATTGGTGTAGGTGCCACATGAACAACTTCCTGTGCCCTGCTACACACTTGTTGAAGTGACGGTTCAATAACCTCATCAAGTCTCCACCATCCTCCCACTCAACTTTCCGAGACAAACTTTTCCTCGAGAAAGGACCCGATTCAAGAAACAATCCCTATTGTTTTTCGGATCTGAATTAGGAGGTATACCCAACTGTTTTGGGTGTCCTATGAAGATGCATTTTGTCCGCTTTGGGTTCGAGCTTATCAACCTGAAACTTTTTCACATAAGCGTCGCAGCCCCAAACTTCCAAGAAAGCGACAACTTAGGTTTCTCCAAGCGGTGTCGTCTCAACGGAATTACGTGGTGCCCCATTAAAGTGAGTGCGGTTGTCTCTAATGCCTAACCCATGAGCGATAGTGGTAATTCGATAAGAGATATCATGGTGCGCACCATATCCAATAGGGTGCAACTATGATGTTCGGACACACCATCACACTATGGTGTTCCAGGCGGTATTAATTGTGAAACAATTTGCAGAATGTCTTAATTGTGTGCCAAAACTCGTAACTCAGATATTCATCTCTATGATCATATCATAGACATTCTATCCTCTTGTCACGAAGATCTTAAACTTCACTCTGAAATTACTTGAACCATTTAATAATTCAGACTTGTGTTTCATCAAGTAAATATACTCAACATCTACTCGAATCATCTCAAAGTAAGAACATAACGATATTCACTGCATGCCTCGGCACTCATTGGACTGCACACATCAAAATGTGTTACTTCCTACAAGTTGCTTTCTTGTTCCATTTCTCGAAAACGAGGCTTTCGGTCATCTTGCCCATGTGGTATGATTTGCATGTCTCAAGTGATTCAAAATCAAGTGAGTCCAAACGGTCCATCTGCATGGAGTTTCTTCATGCGTATACACCAATAGACATGGTTCGCATGTCTCAAACTTTTCAAAAGCGAGTGAGTCCAAAGATCCATCAAGATGGAACTTCTTCATGCTTTTATACCAATATGACTCACATGGCGATTGCCACAAGTAAGTGGTATTATCATTACTATCTTATATCTTTTGGCATGAAAATGTGTATCACTACGATCGAGATTCAATAAGCCATTCCTTTAGGTGCAAGATCATTGAAGGTATTATTCAAATAAACAGAGTAACCATTATTCTCCTTAAATGAATAACCGTATTGCGATAAACATAATCCAATCATGTCTATGCTCAACGCAAACACCAAATGCAATTATTTAGGTTTAACACCAATCTCGTTGGTAGAGGGAGCGTGCGATGCTTGATCACATCAAGCTTGGAAAAACTTCAACACATATCGTCACTCACCTTTACCTAGTCTCCGTTTATTCCGTAGCTTTTATTTCGAGTTACTATCACTTAGCAACCGAACCGGTATCTAATACCCTGGTGCTACTAGGAGTACTAGTAAAGTACACATTAACATAATGTATATCCAATATACTTCTATCGACCTTGCCAGCCTTCTCATCTACCACGTATCTAGGGTGGTTCCGCTTCAGTGTCCGTTCCTCTCATTCTGAAGCACTTAGTCTCGGGTTTGGTTTCAACCTTGGGTTTCTTCACTAGAGCAAAGAACTGTTTTGCCATTTCATGAAGTATCCCTTGTTGCCCTTGCCCTTCTTGAAACTAGTGGTTTTACCAACCATCAACAATTGATGCTCCTTCTTGATTTCTACTTTCATGTGTCAAACATCACGAATACCTCAAGGATCATCATATCTATCACGATATGTTATAGTTCATCACGAGGCTCTAGCAGCTTGGTGGCAATGACTTTGGAGAAACATCACTATCTCATCTGGAAGATTAACTCCCACTCGATTCAAGTGATTGTTGCACTCAGACAATCTGAGCACAAGCTCAACGATTGAGCTTTTCTCCCAGAGTTTGCAGGCTAAGAAAATCGTCGGAGGTCTTATACCTCTTGACGTGGGCACGAGCCTGAAATCCCAATTTCAGCCCTTGAAACATCTCATATGTTCATGACGTTTCAAAACGCGTCTTTGGTGCCTCAACTCTAAACCGTTTAAGCCGAACTATCACGTAGTTATCAAAAGCGTGTATGTCCGATGTTCGCAACATCCACAGACTGACGTTTGGGGTTTAACACATCGAGCGGTGCATTAAGGACATAAGCTATCTACCGTCCGCATAATCGCCATCTGTCAACTTTCAACTATATTTTCTCTAGGAACATCTCTAAACTGTGGAACTAAAACGCAAGCTATTTACATAATTTGCAAAAGGTCTTTTGACTATGTTCAGGATAATTAAGTTCATCTTATGAACTCCCACTCGATAGACATCCCTACGGTCATCTAAGTGATTACATGATCCGAGTCAACTAGGCCGTGTCCGATCATCACGTGATACGGACTAGTCATCATCGGTGAACATCTTCATGTTGATCGTATCTACTATCGACTCATGCTCGACCTTTCGGTCTACGTGTTCCGATGCCATGTACGTACATGCTAGGCTCGTCAAGTTAACCCTAAGTGTTTAGTGTGTAAATCTGTCTTACACCCGTTGTATGTGAACGTAAGAATCCATCACACCCGATCATCACGTGGTGCTTAGAAGCATTTAACTTTAGCAACGGTGCACAGTTAGGGAGAACACTTCTTAAAATTGTTGTAAGGGATCATCTTATTTACTACCGTCGTTCTAAGTAAACAAGATGCATAAACATAATAAACATCACATGCAATTATATATAGTAGTGACATGATATGGCCAATATCATATAGCTCCATTTATCTCCATCTTCGGGCTCCATGATCATCATCGTCACCGGCATGACACCATGATCTCCATCATCATGATCTCCATCATCGTGTCTTCATGAAGTTGTCTCGCCAACTATTACTTCTACTACTATGACTACCGGTTAGCAATAAAGTAAAGTAATTACATGGCGTTGTTTAATGACACGCGGGTCATACAATAAATAAAGACAACTCCTATGGCTCCTGCCGGTTGTCATACTCATCGACATGCAAGTCGTGAATCCTATTACAAGAACATGATCAATCTCATACATCACATATCATTGATCACATTCTTCTTGGCCATATCACATCACATAGCATACCCTGCAAAAACAAGTTAGACGTCCTCTAATTGTTGTTTGCATGTTTTACGTGGCTGCTATGGGTTTCTAGCAAGAACGTTTCTTACCTACGCAAAACCACAACGTGATATGCCAATTGCTATTTACCCTTCATAAGGACCCTTTTCATCGAATCCGTTCCGACTAAAGTGGGAGAGACTGGCACCCGCTAGCTGAAGGAAATGTGCCCTAGAGGCAATAATAAAGTTATTATTTATTTCCTTATATCATGATAAATGTTTATTGTTCATGCTAGAAATGTATTAACCGGAAACATAATACATGTGTGAATACATAGACAAGCGGAGTGTCACTAGTATGCCTCTACTAGACTAGCTTGTTAATCAAAGATGGTTAAGTTTCCTGACCATAGACAAAGGAGTTGTCATTTGATTAACAAGGTCACATCATTGGTTGAATGATCTGATTGACATGACCCATTCCATTAGCTTAGCACCCGATCGTTTAGTATGTTGCTATTGCTTTTATCCATGACTTATACATGTTCCTATAACTATGAGATTATGCAACTCCCGTTTGCGGAGGAACACTTTGGGTACTACCAAGCGTCACAACGAATCGGGTGATTATAAAGGAGTATTACAAGTGTCTCCAAAGGCGGATGTTGGGTTGGCGTATTTCAAGATTAGGATTTGTCACTCCGATTGTCGGAGAGGTATCTACAGGCCATCTCGGTAATGCACATCACTATAAGCCTTGCAAGCAATGTAGCTAATGAGTTAGTTACGAGAATGATGCATTACGGAACGAGTAAAGAGACTTGCCAAGAACGAGATTGAACTAGGTATTGGATACCGACGATCGAATCTCGGGCAAAATATTTATCTTGATGACAAAGGGAACAAGCATTATGTTGTTATGCGGTGCGACCGATAAAGATCTTCGTGAAAATGTAGGAACCAATATGGGCATCCAGGTCCCGCTATTGGTTATTGACCGGAGATGTATCTCGGTCATGTCTACATTGTTCTCGAACCGTAGGGTCCGCACGCTTAAGGTTTCGATAGCGGATATATTATGAGTTTGTGTATTTTGATGTACCGAAGGAGTTCGGAGTCCGGATGTGATCACGGACATGACGAGGAGTCTCGAAATGATCGAGACATAAAGATTGATATATTGACGGCTATATTCGGACTCGGAAAGGTTCGGAAGTTTCCGGAGAAAATCGGAGTGGGAGGGGTTACCGGAACCCCGGGAAGTAATGGGCCTTATTGGGCCAAGAGGGGAGAGAGAGGGCTGCGCCAGGAGGTGGCGCGCGCCCCCCCATGGGGAGTCCGAATTGGACAAGGAGGGGGGGGCGCGGCCCCCTTTCCCTCTTCCTCTCCCTCTCCTTCCTTCCCCCTTCCTCCTTCCTAGTTGGACTAGGAAAGGGGAGTCCTACTCCCACTAGGAGGAGGACTCCCCCCTCCCTTGGCGCGCCTCCTCGGGCCGGCCGGCCCTCCCCCTTGCTCCTTTATATACGGTGGCACCCCATGACACACCAGTTGATCCTTGAGATCGTTCCTTAGCCGTGTGCGGTGCCCCTCCACCATATTCCACCTCGGTCAAATCGTAGCAGTGCTTAGGCGAAGCCCTGCGTTGGTAGAACATCAAGATCGTCACCACGCCGTCGTCTTGTGACGGAACTCTCTCCCCGAGCTTTGCTGGATCGGAGCCGAGGAGCGTCACCGAGCTGTCGTGTGCCAAGAACTTCGGAGGTGCCGGAGTAACGGTGCTTGGATCGGTTGGATCGCGAGGAGAACGTCGACTACTTCCTCTACGTTGTGATTGCTTCCGCTTCGGTCTACGAGGGTACGTAGACAACACTCTCCCCTCTCGTTGCTATGCATCACCATGATCTTGCGTGTGCGTAGGAATTTTTTTGAAATTACTACGTTCCCCAACACTAGCCACCTTATGCACCAAGTGCATGTCAGTCGGTGGAACCTGTCTCACGTAAGAGTACGTGTAAGGTCGGTCTGGGCCGCTTCATCCCACAATACCGTCGAAACAAGATTGGACTAGTAACGGTAAGCATATTGAACAAAATCAACGCCCACAACTACTTTGTGTTCTACTCGTGCAAAGAATCTACGCAATAGACCTAGCTCATGATGCCCTTTGTTGGGGAACGTGGCGAAATTCAAAATTTTCCTACGTGTCACCAAGATCTATCTATGGAGAAACCAGCAACGAGGGGAAGGAGAGTGCATCTACATACCCTTGTAGATCGCTAAGCGGAAGCGTTCAAGAGAATGGGGTTGAAGGAGTCGTACTCGTCATGATCCAAATCACCGGAGATCCTAGTGCCGAACGGACGGCACCTCCGCGTTCAACACACGTACAGCCCGGTGACGTCTCCCATGCCTTGATCCAGCAAGGAGAGAGGGAGAGGTTGGGGAAGACCCCTTCCAACAGCAGCACTGTGGCGTGGTGGTGATGGAGGAGCGTGGCAATCTGCAGGCTTCGCCAAGCACCGCGGGAGAGGAGGAGTACTTGGGAGAGGGGAGGCTGCGCGGAGAACTTGTGGTGCGGCTGCCCTCCCACCCCTCCACTATTTATAGGTGGGGGGAAGAGGAGGCTGGCCCCCCTAGATCCCATCTAGGGTTGGGGGGGCGGCCAAGGGGGGAGGAGTGCCTCCCAAGTCAAGTGGAGGCCTCCCCCTTTAGGGTTTTCCCCTTCCCATGCGCATGGGCCTTGGGGGCTGGTGCCCTGGCCCATTAAGGCTAGGGCGCCCCTACAGCCCATGCTACTGTATTGGACGTGGTGGAACAATTTCCGGACCTCCGGACCCCTCCGGAATCCTCCGGAACCTTCCGGAAGCTTCTTGGTACAATACCGAAAAACCCGAACTTTTTCGGAACCCGAACAACAACTTTCCATATATAAATCTTTACCTCCGGACCATTCCGGAACTCCTCGTGACGTCCGGGATCTCATCCGGGACTCGAACAACATTCAGTAACCACATACAAACTTCCTTTATAACCCTAAGCGCCATCGAACCTTATGTGTAGACCCTACGGGTTCGGGAACCATGCAGACATGACCGAGACGTTCTCCGATCAATAACCAACCGCGGGATCTGGATACCCATGTTGGCTCCCACATGTTCCGCGATGATCTCATCGGATGAACCACGATGTCAAGGACTCAATCAATCCCGTATACAATTCCCTTTGTCTAGCGGTATTGTACTTGCCCGAGATTCGATCGTCGGTATACCGATACCTTGTTCAATCTTATTCTTGGCAAGTCTCTTTACTGCTTCCGTAACACATCATCCCATGATCAACCCCTTGGTCACATTGTGCACATTATGATGATGTCCTACCGAGTGGGCCCAGAGATACCTCTCCGCTTACACGGAGTGACAAATCGATCTCGATTCGTACCAACCCAATGACACTTTCGGAGATACCTGTAGTGCACCTTTATAGCCACCCAGTTACGTTGTGACGTTTGGTACACCCAAAGCATTCCTACGATATCCGGAGTTGCACAATCTCATGGTCTAAGGAAATGATACTTGACATTAGAAAAGCTTTAGCATACGAACTACGATCTTTGTGCTAGGCTTAGGATTGGGTCTTGTCCATCACATCATTCTCCTAATGATGTGATCCCGTTATCAATGACATTCAATGTCCATTGTCATGAAACCGTAACCATCTATTGATCAACGAGCTAGTCAACTAGAGGCTTACTAGGGACATGGTGTTGTCTATGTACCCACACATGTATCTGAGTTTCCTATCAATACAATTATAGCATGGATAATAAACGATTATCGTGAACAAGGAAATATAATAATAACTAATTTATTATTGCCTCTAGGGCATATTTCCAACATAATTATGTACGTGCAATGCACATATTAGGTAGGATATTAGTGGCACGTTATATTTGGTAATATATATTTATGACACATTGATATTTGATAAGATATTAATTCCTTTCTTCATCTGAATGGTAAGATATTAATTACATGACAGATTTCATGGGATAACGTTGAGTCTAAACATATTTATAACCAATGGCAGTGATGGGTAATTAAAGCGTTCAACATTGAAGCAATTTAAACCGCTAGATCACATGATTTGACGGTTGAGATGGTTTGGATCTGCCCCTTTGATTTTTTTATATTGGTATAGATAATAAAATGACAAATCTTTTGACTTCTAAAAAATAGGCTATGCCTACTTAACATGATCATTTTGCTTAAATATGCCTGAGATTCTGCCTAAATTCCACTTAGGCTCCGTGCAGCTTTTGGCCGGAATCGGTTCCTATGGACGTAGCAGCGGTAGATAGGAACTAGGAACACTTTCTGCGGCCTCCTGAAGGAGAGCGACCTGCATCATCATCATCATCATCATCATCATCATGTAATGGCTATATGTTCTCTATGCCCGTAGCTTGCACGATCGCAGGCATAGGCATCTATCCTATCCCTGCACCGCGAATAATATCCCATATAAAAGGCTAAGAGCGTTAATGGGCCGATTAAAAGCTAATCTAAACTGCAAATTGCGTCTAATAAAACCCAGTACTTGCTTATTTCAACCAACGTTGTACACAAAGGTAAGCTCAAGTAGATAAATATGTTGCCCATAGAATCGTTCACGAGATTATTCAGTGGCAGGTGCGTGTGATGAGATTATTCAGTGGAAACTGCTCGCATGGAAACTCAGTGTGTTTGTGTTGAACATGTGTACATATACGTAGGTATAGGTTCTGTATGCAGTACCTGTAGTATTTGTCTCCCTCTGTATGTACGTGTATCTTAGGAGATAAGATATCGGTCGCACCCCTTGTACCTATATATATGTGCCTAGTGCACGATCAATCAATTATCAATGCAGCAAATCATTCTCTACATGGTATCTATCGCAAGTCGATCTCTCGCTTCCGCTAACCCTAGCCGCCGCCTCGGGCCGCCACCACCCCTCCTCCTCGCGCGCCACCTCCTCCCCACCGCGCGCCTACACGCCGCGCCACCCCTTCCCACCGCGCCGCCTGCTTCCCGCCGCGCGCCGCCTCTCCATAGCCGCGTCGCCGCCTCCCTCCCCACAATCTCATCGCCATGTCTTCCAACGCCTCCACCTACTCCAACCCCTTCGCCGTCGACCCTGCCGAGATCCGCGACATCAACGTCCATGCACGCGTCCCCGTGACCCTCGACGCCTCCAACTCCACGTACTTCGCGTGGGAAGACGTACTTCACGCTGCTCTTTCGCGAGAACAATCTCGTGGATCACGTGGATGGCACCGTGGATTCCCGCACCATGGTGGACGACGCCGAGTGGACCGCGATCGACGACACGATCATCCGGTGGTTCTTCACCACCATCTCCAAGGACTTGTTCCACACGGTCGTCAGCGCCGGCGACGACACCCGCGCCATGTGGGTCAAGCTGAACGGCCTCTTCACCGACAACAAGCTTCAGCGCCGCGTTTTTTGCAGCAGGAATTTTTTATCGCCGCCAGATGACCAGTCCATTGATGACTACTGCCGCCGCCTGAAGACGTTGGCGGACGAGCTCCGTGACATTGTTGCCAAGGTGGACGACGACCTCCTCCTTAGCACGCTCACCGCCGGCCTCAAAGAGGACTTCGGCAACGCCGCCTCCAACCTCACCTTGATGCCGGAGCCCTCCTTTCCCAAGTTTGTGGCGTACTTGAGGTTGGAGGAGCGCCGGATGAAGGGGGTCAAGAAGCGTGTGCAGCACCACACCCTCGCCGCCGGCACCTCTCGCGGCGCCCCTCCACCTCCCGCCCCTCCCGCTGCCCCCGGCGGCTGGGTGGCGGAGTCTTCTGGCAACCGCCGTGAAGCGGCCATAGCAGCAACAGCGTCCGGGGGGGCTCGTCGGCGACAACGGTGACTCCCCATGGACCTCGGCACCAACCCGTGGACGGCGTCGTCCACGCGTACTCCATGTCGGTCCCTCGGGCTCCGGCCCGGGCATCCTTAGGCCCCGCCCGTGGCACCAGGCCCTCTTTGCCTTGTGAAACGCCCGCTCCATACAGCGGCTACGGTGCCGCCCCGCCGCCGCCGCCCGCCTCTGGTCGCGCCCGGCTTATGGCGCCGCGCTGCCGGCCTATGGGGCCGCTGCTCGACGCCGGGGCTGCTCCGCGCCCGGCCTACGGAGGTTCTACCCTCCTCAGTGCCGCCGCCGTGGGACCCGGCCTTGCTTCTGCCTTGCACTCCGCCCGTCGCCGAGCTCCTATGGTGGCGGTGGTGGCTGGTACATGGACTCGGGCGCCCTTTGCTCATATGATCGCTCATCCCGGTAACCTCACATCTGCCACTCCCGTTCATACTCCCACCCGTATCACCGTTGGTAACGGTTCCTCCCTCCCCATTACTCACGTCGGTCATATGTCTTTCCCTTCTACTTCCGCTCCTGTGCATATGTCGAATATTCTTGTGTCTCCTGACTTAGTCACTAATCTTGTTTCTATTCGTCGCCTTGCTCGTGAGAATCCTATAACTGTCGAATTTGACGATATCGGTTTTTCTATGAAGGACGCCCGTACACGGATGGTGCTCCACAGATGTGATAGCAGGACGAGCTCTATCGATCCATCCCTTGGCGCCACCACCACCCATCGCCTTGCCGCTTTCGCCGCCAATGTCGATCTTTGGCATGCCGTCTCGGTCATCCCAACTCCACCGTTATCGCCGATTCTTCAAAGTTTTTCTTTCTCATGTAATAAGGTCGACGATCACACTTGCGAGGCTTGCCGTCTTGGCAAGCATGTTCGTCTTCCCTTTAGCGAGTCTACAAACATTTCCACCTTTCCGTTTCAGTTATTGCATAGTGATGTTTGGACGTCCCTGGTTGCTAGCAACACGAGTTATTTATACTATCTGGTGATATTGGATGATTTTACTCATTATGTGTGGACATTCCCTCTCCGTCGCAAGTCCGACGCTCTTGCCACACTCACCACTTTTTATTCATATGTCACCACAGTTCGGTCGTCCCATTCTCGCCTTGCAAACCGACAACGGCAAGGAGTTTGACAACGCCGTCATTCGCAATTTACTTGCGTCCCACGGCACCATCTTTCGCCTCACCTGCCCCTACACGTCTCAGCAGAATGGTCGCGCCGAGCGCGTTCTTCGCACGCTTAATGACTGTGTCCGCACGTTACTCTTCCACGAGTTATTTACCCAAAACCACCACATTATGGGCTAGGGTAATAACTTGGTACCACATTTGTGCCAGGGCACAAAAACCACCATCTTTGCGCCTAACTAGTAACGCGGAGCACTAACCGTCGAGTTTCCTAGAGAAAACAGCGAACCAGACAGGTAGGCCCCACCTGTCAGGCTGACGTGGCGAAGACTAAAAAAGTTTGACCGGCTGGTGTGGCAAATAAGACGTGGGCCCCACCTGTCATTGAGTAAACAGTCATCTTCTTCACATCTCTATTGCTATGGGGCATTTCATCAAACAGCTTCTGAGCTGCTGTCGAGCAGTTCTTTCTTGCAGGCATGGCGATGAGCTTGATGCGTCCGGAGCACGGGCAAAGTCACGATGACGGGGAGGCCGGACGCCGGTTAATGGCTCGTCGGCGGTCGAGCCGGCAAGAAGGACGGTTCGTCGGGCGGCCGGACATGCCCTCCACGGCGTCTTGGCGCCCGGCTAGCGGCCAGAGCTCCCTGCGCACCGCCGTGCGTAGCAGTTCGATGTGCCGCGGCGTCGCCCGGCCGCCGTGCAGCCTCCACCTGCAGCGCCGCCCGGCGCGTGCTCCGCCGTGGACGTTGGGGCTGTCCTTCTTGCGCCGCACATGGCCGCTGTATGTGAACGACAGAGCTGAGGAAGAACTACACGACGGCCGCCTGCTCGGGAACTGGTCCACAAGACGACCTGCAAGGTGGGGAATCGACACCACCGCGCCGCTGGGGCTAGCCGTCCATGGCGGCGCCGCCGCGCCAAGGGCTTCACGGGCGCCACTGTCAAAGGCGTGGCCGGGCGTGCTAGGAGGCGTCTTGAGGCCGAGCACCACTCCTGGTCCAACGGCCGTCGGCGCGCTACCGGAGGGCGCTGATTCGCCGCGCTCCAGGCCAAGCGCCATGGCTAGGATGCTCGCCCCGCGCCATGGCTGGGCTGTGCGCCGCCCTTGCTGTATGCACACGATGGAGGGCAAGGGAAGCTCCAGGACTCAATGTCTGGCGTCCTTGACGGTGTCCTGTCCGCAGGCGGCGGCCCAGATGAGCTCGCACCGACCTGCTCCTATCCTGCGGTGACCACAATGACGAGATGGGCAATGCCCAGAACGTGCTTGTTTAAATGCCCATGAAGATGAAGGTAGAAGTAAAAAAAAAAGGAAATAAATAACCACTCTAGTCATTGACAGATGGGACCCTTGTCCACCTCAGCAATGTTGGTGGTTTTTTGTGCCCTGCCTCAAATGTGGTACTGATCTGTTACCCTAGCCCATAATGTGGTGGTTTTGAGTAAATAACTCCTCTTCCACTCCTACGTGCCTTTCGGTTACGGCGAGCCTTTTCGCGACCTTGACCTCCTCATTAACATTCGCCCTGTCGTTCCCTCACTGAACTACACCCCTCACCAGCTCCTCTTCGGTGCGGTTCCATCTTATGATGGTCTTCGCATTTTTGGGTGTCTCTGTTATCCTAGCACCGCGTCCACTGCTCCTCACAAACTCGCGCCCCGGTCCCTTCCTTGCATCTTCCTTGGCTATCCTCCCAACACCAAAGGTTACCGGTGCTATGATCCAGCCTCCCACCGCTTTCACTTGGCGGCATGTGTACTTTGATGAGCTCGTGTTCCGTTTGGTGAGTACCGTCACCTTGGAGGCTCTGCAGCATGGTTCGTCCCTGCCTCCACCTCTGGCGGACCGCCCATCCGCGCCTGGGTCCGACTCTGCCCGCGCTCCTACTGGCGGCCCACAGGCTTCGGCCCTGCCATGACCCCGTCGGCCTCCTCGGTCCCTGGCGCTGCAGCCCCGCGGCCCCCGCCGCCGGCCTCCTCGGCCGCCCAGCCAGCCCCGTCGCCCGTGGCCCCCCTTGGCGGCCCGCCCCCCCCGCGGCCCCGTCGCGCGGCCCCTTGGCGGCTCTGTCGCCCCTAACCGCACCCTCACCGGTGTGGTCACTGGGCTCGGGCCCGGGACCCTGCGTCCCATCACGCGCTACTCGTCGGACGAGTACGCTGCTGCTTCTACCTCGACGCCGTCACGCTCCCCACCTCCGCTCGCGCAGCCTTCGGGATCCGAAGGCTAGCTGCGATGCGTGAGGAGTTCGACGCCTGCGGCGCAACCGTGCGTGGCGGCTTGTCCGCGGCCACCCGTGCCAATGTCATCAGCGGCAAGTGGGTCTTACGCCATAAGACTCGCCCGACGGTTCTCTCGGCGCTACAAAGGCGCGTTGGGTGGTGCGCGGTTTTTCGCGGTAGCGCGGCGTGGACTTCACCGACACCTTCGCCAGGTTGTTAAACCGGGCACGATTCGCTGTTCTCTCATTTGTTTCTCGCGCTTGGCCTGTTCACCAGCTCGATGTGTCTAATGCTTTCTTGCATGGTCATCTCGATGAGCAGGTGTTCTGTCGGCACCGACCGGTTTCGTCGACGCCGACTATCCGGACCACGTGTGCTTGCTCTCCCGTTCTCTCTACGGGTTGAAGCGAGCACCTCGAACTGGTACCGGCGGATCGCGGCCTTCCTACAGCAACGGGGTTCCGGTCCACACGGTCCGATGCCTCCTGTTTGTCTACCACCAGTGGCCACGCCACCGCTGCGTACCTCCTCTGTCGTCGATGACATCATCTGGCTGCGTCCTCGCCAGCGCTTCTTCAGCAGATCACGGCTCGCCTCGGCACCGAAGTTCGCCCTCAAGGACTTGGGGCTCTCCACTACTTCCTCGGCATCGAGGTAGTGCGCTGGAGTTCTGGCTTCTTCCTGCACCGGCGAAATCGCCCTCTGAGCACGGAAGCGAGCGGGCATGCTTAATTGCAAGCCTGCTTCCACGCCTGTCGATATGAAGGCTAAGGTGTCCGCCGTTGAGGGCTCTCCGGCGTCCGACGCTCCCTTCTACCGCTCCATCATCGGTGTGCTTCAGTACCTCACACTGACGCGTCCGGACATTCAGTATGCTGTCCAACAGGTGTGCCTTCACATGCACGCTCCTCGTGACACCCATTGGGCTCTCGTGAAACGTATACTTCGGTACATACGTGGCACCACAGCCATGGGTCTCACCTTGACGGCCTCGCCAGACACCAGCCTTGTCGCCTACTCCAACGCCGACTGGGCTGGGTGTCCCGACACTCGACGCTCCACCTCCGGCTACAGTGTCTACCTCAGGCCCTCTCTGATTTTGTGGTCGTCTAAACGACAACCCACGGTCTCACGATCGGCGCCGAGGCGAGTATCGCGCGTGGCTAACGCCGTCATGAGTGTTCACAGCTCACGACAGCTACTCCGGGAGTTGCTATGTGAGGTCACCAAGGCGGCGCTTGTCTACTGTGATAACGTCTCGCGGTGTACCTCGCTGCCAACCACATCCATCACCGACGGACGAAGCACATCGATCTCGACATCCACTTCGTCCGGGAGCACGTCGCACTTGGTCGTGTTCGTGTTCTTCATGTGCCCACCGATCAGCACTTCGCCGATGTGATGACGAAGGGGCTACCTACGTCGACTTTCGAGGGGTTTCGGTCCAGTCTTTGCGTCACGGGCGACGCTTCGACTGCGGGGGGGAGGGGGGGGGGTGTTGAACATGTGTACATGTACGTAGGTATGGGTTCTGTATGCAGTACCTGTAGTATCTGTCTCCCTCTGTATGTACGTGTATCTTAGGAGACAAGATACCGGTCGCACCCCTTGTACCTATATATATGTGCCTAGTGCATGATCAATCAATTATCGATGCACCAAATCATTCTCTACAGTTTGCATGCAGGAGGGGCATGGCGCCCACGGTTAATCAAGTTTAGTGCGTCGTTGTACAGCGGCAGGGCCTCCGGAAGAGATTGGATTAACCAGGACTTGGGTGCTCGATCGGCAGTGCCGTCAGGTCAAATCGAAGGATCTGTAATGATTAGGCGCCAGATTTGGCTGCCAAACCTCAAGAAAGTGACGCGCGGGCGCGGCCTTCGCTCTTTCGGGAGGCGAGTCTAATCGAAACCACTTGCTTAAGACGATTGATTTGTAGTTTGTGCTGCCGCCAGGGGGTGCTTTAATCTATGGTGGATGGGCCATTTGGGTTCGCACATTGGTCTCCACTGTGGTACTAGCTATATCTGCACCCGGCTAGCTAGCTAGGCTGCTAGGTAGCTTCTCCCCTAGACCTGAATAACACTGCACACGCGCATAATTTGTCTCAAGCATCCCGGTGCCATCATCAATTAAAATGGTTGCTGATAAGCGTATGACGGTATGATTATGCTACCTTTTGCAGTTTATCGCAAATTGTTGGTTTAGGCTCGTGGATGATAGACTGAAAAGATTGTGATAGTCGTGTTACTACAGTATCTAAGAAGATGCATAAAACTTGGCTATACAAGACCATGTTTGGTTTATTTAGTTTTCAGATTTGTTTTATGCTACAAGAAGTCCCGCGAGAAAGCTGTTTCTATTGCCGCTCGCTCACTTGTCACATTATTCAGGGAGGTCAGACTCAGATCTTTTCTTGCAGATTCTGTGTCCGTTTTAGCGTCTACTGTTTCATTTCACTTAGCTAAAATGCTAAATCTAGATCTGTCCTTCATTGTTAGTCAAGAGAGATCTTGGCCATCCTATTGATCCGAAGGCTCGGTCAAAAGCATTTGGAGAAACCACTATTGCTACTGATGTTCCTGGAGCTGAGTTGCTACTTGCTAGATGAAGAGATGTCACCGGAACGGGAAGATTTAGATGATTAGTCTGATGCTTTTGATTCCTATGATGAGGAAGTGTTGCCATCAGCGAGTGGTATCTGACAAAGTTTAGAGAGTTCGCCAAACAAACTTGACGCCGGCGAGGATCATAAAGGGGAAGAGGAAGTATCTGAGGAACAAGGTGATGCAGAGGAACTAGACGAGGATGATAGTGATGAAGATATGCATGAGCTAGATGGTGACTTTGACATGGATGGTGATACTGATGTAACTGATGAGGATGGTGATGAGGAGCTGAATGATGATTCAGAGAATGGAGACTCGGTAGGAGGTTGAAGACGGTAATGAGGAGGACAAGTCAAAATGCAGCAGGTCTAAGGTGCACAAGAGGAGTTAAGCGATTATATTGGGCAACTTTATGCTGCAGATGCAAGCCTTTGAGCTCTAAGGCCTTGTACAATGCAAGGTGCTTAGAGGAGGTGTTTAGAAAAATAAACCAGTTTTATTTAGGCATCCCTGCTATAAGCATTGGTGCTTGAGAAAACTTGGTTTATTTTATCGAGCAACTCCTCTAAGCACCTTGCATTGTATGGGGTCTAATAGATTAGTAGGAGCCAAGAAGACCGAAATTTCAACAAATGAAGCTGTAGGATTTCTCCCATGAAGATTTTAAGCGGATCAAAGAGCTCAAGGTATGTGACTTTCAAACAGCTTCTCCATTTATTGTGTTCCCGATAATTTCAAGTAGTATCAAAGAGCTTAGAGCATCTTCAATAGATGGTTCAAATTTTGACGGTCTAAAATCAGAGATGTAATATTTGGACCGTCAAAAAATGCATTTTGGAGCTCCGAAAAACACTCAACTCCAATAGATGGTCCAAATTGATGGTCCAAAAGAGCAACTTCAATAGATGGTCCAAACCAAAGATGTAAAAAATCTGAAAACGGCCACGTGGCTGCTGCCAGCCACTGTTCAGCCGCCGTTTTGCAATGAAATAGCATCAAAAATTTGAAAATAAAGTGCATCATCATCATAGTTTCAATCAAAAGTGCATCACCATCATAGTATCAAATCCCTCTACCAAAAAAGCATCGTCTCAATCAAAGTACTCCTTGATGCGTTGCCAATAGGTGTTCACCGTTTGGTCACTTCCAACGCTTGCATCTTGAGAGATTTTCTTCCAAGCGGTGCATATCAACACATCCTCCGCGATGGTATAATTTCCACTTCTTCCCTTGACAACAAAGCCCTTATCGTCCACATCAAGATTGTCATCATCATATTGAGTTTCATATTCTTGTGATGCATACATGTAATCATTTGCCACATTTGTCGCGTGCATGAAAGCTTCATCATCAAGACTACAATTGGACGCACAAACAATCAAGAACACATACAATTTAAAACAACAAATGAGAGCACAACCGGAAAATTTATACCTTTGCGACATTTCGTCGAACATGTTGGAGGCGGTGGTCGTCGGCGTGGCCACATCTTCCTCCACGGCCGGTGGTGGCGGCGGGCGAGGTTGAGGAATGGATGTGTGGCTGCTGGAGGAGGCCGCCGGCCGCACCGGCTGTGAGTCGTCACCCCGAGCCGCCGCGGCCGCCTTGGAGACCTTCACCGGCCGCGTAGAACTGTCGGTCGGGTTGCGGCTGCGGTTGGCCGGCCGTTTTCCGCCGCCTTTCGTCCGCCGCCGCCGGCGCGGCCTCCGGCCGGCGGCGTGGTCGGGGCGGCGAAGGGGCGGGGCATGGCAGCATGGCGAGATAAGCGTGGCCACCGTGGGTCAGCCCACTGTGACGGGCGGGTCGCCGCCATGGCGGCGCCGGACGGTGAAAGCGGCAGCGAAGCAAGGCGCGGGCGGGAAAGGAAAGGAACTGGCGGTTGGGCGTTCGCAGGCGACAACTGGTTTTGGACCAGATGCACCTCATAATGTAAATTTGCATCTTGAGGTGTTGTATTTTACATCACAAGGAGGCCATGGTCCGTTTTTTTACATATGGACCGTCTGTTGGAGCAACGTTTTTTGACCCAGACGGTCCAAAAGTTAGCTATTTTTATATTTAGACCGTCTATTGAAGATGCTCTTAGAGTGCTTATTATTGTTCAGAAGTAAATGGAAATTTTACTGAAAGTATATGAGTTTGAGGCAAAGAAAAAAGCAAAGCTGGCTTTGGTCCATCATGGGCTAAGCAAGGGTGGTAAAAGATCAGCGTCCTTCAAACTTGATTCTTCTCGTCAGCTTAGCAGGATGCGGATTGATCCATCGCAGCTCTAGGTGTTCTCTCAGACACTTGTATGTAAACCATCCATCCCCACCCACCAGACCCGCAAATCACATACACTTGACCTACAGAAACTATGTATGCGCTCACATCAAGAGAAATATGACCAAGGAAGAAACATTAGAGGGAGGATAGGTAACCCGATAACCTTATTTTACCCTGGGCTATAAGTTGGAGGCTTGTTTGGTTGCGTTCTTGTTCATCTGGGAAGGCAACGCGTCCTACGGAAAAGAGAGCAAAGGTGACGCGTCCTTGCTAAGAGAAGAAGACCAAAGCCAAGCACTCGGGGAAGCAATTCAGGGGCCGTAAGGCCTGGAAATGAGGCTTCTTTGCGGTTGGTGTGGCCTAGCTTGCAGAAATTTTGACTGCTCTGGTCTGATGATGTTGTGTCTGATGTGTCGACAGTTACAGCGAGCTCAGTCTTCAACTCCACAATTATTTGTGTTGGAAAGAAGATATGACCATATTTCAGATCGATTTTCAACAGACAAGATCGGCTAGTAGAATAGAGAGAAAGATTTGCTGCTTTATTAAAATGATAGTCAGGAAAGGGTCTATGTTAATAGAACTCTTATAGATAGGGAGAGGAAAGACGTAACTAGACCGCGGGAGTAAATTGCATAAAACCACCACTTTGAAGGCAAGTGTTGCGAAAACCACTACAATACATTTTTTTTGCAAAAACCACCGTGTCTTCCGTAATCTTTTTGCAGAAAGCACTGATCGGCGGATCAGGGTCAGTTAAGCTTGTTTATGACAGGCGGGCCCGTTTTTGCTCACGTGGCACCGTCGGCCGTCCCGACCGCCGTTAGACGGCGTTTGACGGCGTCGTATGCCTCCATCCCCATCTGCTCGCTTTCCCCTCTTATCCTGCCGCCGCTCTCTCCTCCTCGCGTCGCCTTCTTCCCCACTCTCCTGCCGCTCTCTCCTCCTCTCGTCACAGAGGCGGATGGCTACTCCGGCGAAAGCAGGCGGTGTTGGCGGCGGCGGTCCTCCCGGCAGTGGCGCAGGCGACGCGGATCCCGACCCAGGCGGTGAGCTCTGCGGGAGCTCGAACCCTAGCAAGGCGACGCGAGATGCGGAGGTGGAGTATTCGGTGGAATACACGGCGGCTAGATCTTTCGCCGCGGCGGTGAAGGCGAATCCCAATGGAAGCCACCACATCGCCTCATCCTTCGGCGGTGCATAGTGAGATCCCCTTCCCCTCCTGTGAACTTATTTGACCCGTTTCTAGGGCTAGGGTTAGTGTGTCGTGATATCCCCTTCCCCATCTCCATTGCCTATTGTTGGCTCTATGATTGTTATTGCGATGATTTCTTTAAAAATTAACTCATTATGTCTAAATTAGCGTTGTTCTGTGTGTCTTACTTAGTTGTAATAAGCTATGGTTTATAAGCAGTAGATCTTGATGAACCATGCTAGGATTATTGCAGTTTTTTGCTTTGTACTACATTGGTTATTTAAGCAACCCAAAGCTATGTATTGATGTTGTCCTGCTTTTTCATAAGTGTTATAATTGAACACTTATACACCACTATGTTTCTTTATAAATTTGCAGTCTGGATGATGAGGTTTGGGAATTGAGGATGCATTTTCATGACAGAGATAATCTTGAGAGAACTATGATGTTGTCAGACATCACATTTACAATCTAGTTGCACTGATAGAGACTGAAGGATATGGGGTGAGGGATTACATGTACTATGTGAAGGATCCTGGCCTAGGGATATAAGGAATGCAAGAAATAGAGGATGATGACATGCTGGAGGAAATTCTAGACCACATAGTACAACAAAAGGAGAAGATTTTCAATGTGACTGTTGTTAGAGCCAGTTCCCCCAAACCTGCACATATAAATTGCAGTGCTAATGTTATTGAGCAACAGATCCCTCTGCAGGAAATTGGAGAGCCCAAGCTGTATCAGGTAGATGAAGAAGGAGTGTTGTTCAATGCACATCTTAGTTCAGTTTCAAACACAACAGCATTAGTACCAGTAGAAGAACCAAGACCAATACAGTTTCAAACACAAGAGAGCACAAACAATTCATTGGAGCAACTGCAAATAGAAAAAGTCATGGAGGAGAGAAGGAGAAAGGAAATTGCAATGTTTAGGAAGAATGAGAAAGAAAAGAGAAGGCCACTCCTTTGAAAAGGAAAGCTGCAGTTATGGACAATGAAGAGGATAGTGATGATGATAATTTGTCAGAATATGGGGATATCCTTGCTAGGCTTGAGGAAATGAAAAAACAGAGGGATGATCCATTACTGCGTTTTGAAGGGGACACGAATGTTGAGGATATGTGGTCTACAGATGAGGAGGAGGAACTGTATGATCCATCAAGTGAAGAAGAGGATGATGATGATCAAGAGGAGGAGGAATTGGAGGAATTGGAGGAAGTGGTGCAAGGGGAGCAACACAATGAAGAGGAGCAAGAGAGTGGTCAACATATTGAGAAGAAGAATAAGGCCAAGAGAGAGAGAGAAAAGGGCCAACTACCAGATCACATGGAAGTGTAGAGCAAAATTTTGAGGATGACTAGATACCATCAGATGATGAGGACAAAAATCCATTAGACCTGGGTTTGGAAGATGATGATGGTGCTGAGGCAATGGCTTATGTGTTGCCCAATGGTAGAAAGAGCAGAGCAAAGAAGTTGAAGCCAAGGTTATGGTATGATGAGGACAGAGCTGACCCACAAGACCAATTTGTGAAGCATCTTTGCTTCATTGATGTGTACCAGTTCAGAATTGCACTCCAAACCTGCACATATCACGTAGCAGGAACTATGAGTACCACGAAACTGCAGTGATAGGGTTATAGCACGGTGCATAGATGAGCAATGCCCTTTTTATATAGCAGCTTCTCAGATTGCAAATGAGAAGACAATTACCATTAGAAAGGTGTATTTGGTGCACACATGCCCTTCTGTGTCAGAGAGCACCAAAGTAACTGCCAAGTGGGTTGCAAAACATTGTGAGGAGGCAGTGAGGAATGACCCTAACACAACAATAACAACAATAATTACCATTGCAAAGAGCAAGTATGGAGTGGATATTTCAACCCACATGGCCTACAGGACTAGGAAGGTAGCAAAGAATGTTGTTTTAGGAGATCAAAAGGCCCAATACACCAGGATTAGGGATTATTTACAGGCTGTCCTAGACACAAATCCAGGTTCTAGATGAAATGTGACAACAAAACATATTAGGGAGCATCCTAGCAAGAACCCTAGGTTTCATGGACTGTTCATCTGCCTGAATGGATGCAAAGAAGGGTTCCTCAATGGCTGCAGACCATTCATAGGTAATCGCCTTTGTATTGTTGTTTATGCCACTTGTATGTTCTTTCAAGTACTAATCATTTGTGCTAAACTTGTAGGTTTGGATGGATGCTTCATAAAGCTGAGTACTGGTCAACAAATCCTAGCTGTTACTGGAAGAGATGGGAACAACAACATTTTTCCCATTGCTTTTGGAATTGTAGACAAGGAGGACACTAATTCCTGGACCTGGTTTCTATACCAGCTGAGGGAGGCAATAGGTGGGCAATCTGGCAAGTTTGGACAGTACACAATCATCGGGGCCGATAAAAAGCCAAAAAAAAACTACTTGATGCATCGGGGCCGATTCTAGGCAGACCCCACAACTTGAAGAAGCAACTGTAAATAGCTTACTAAGCTAAATAAACACCAGTTACACAGAAACATACTTAAGATCACAATCATCAATTTGCAAGCATCTTACTAAAGATCACAATTAGCACCTTCAAATACCACCACATTTCGCATTACTTCAAATCCATACATAATCATAGTTCAAGATTACTACATTACATAACCATAGTTCAGAAGTACTCATAGTTCATAGAATTTAAACTACCATCATTACAGCAAATGCCAAACCACACACTGCAAAAGGTCAGCAAATGCCAAATGATATTGTCCATTCTTCTCTTCCACAACCACCTGCTTATCCATTTATGATGGCCTTGACCCCTGACTTCACATTGCCTTCTTGAACTGTCTTCTTGACTCATCAATGTGGTTACGCAAGTTCTTCCTCTCTTCAACTGTCTTGTTCAACTCATCAATGTGCTTCGCAAGTTCTTCCTCTCTTGACTAGCTTGAGCTTCATGTTCCTAATGACATTTGCTTGAGCATCTGCTAGGTTCTTAACCATGTCATACTTCTCCACGAAGCTTGTTGGTTTCAAGATCTTTCCTTTCTACCTCTGCCCTCCTTTCACGAGCATCCAAAAGTCCATTCACATCTTCAACCAACTTCTCATAGTTCTCCCACAGCTTCTTCTTCTTCTCTTGTGTCGGGTCATGAGCGACAAATGAATGCATAAGATTTTCCTCGATCCTGTCTCTCCTACTTTGGTCATACATAAACCATAACTTGGTTAATGCATTCTCAAGGGTGATGGGCCAAGCTAGATCAATCCATTCAACTAATCCACAGTTTGCACCTTCTGAACAAAATCAGAATTAACATAAACAAATACTTTAACATGTCCTCATGCTACTTAAACAATGTTGTCCTGCTATAAAGTAAACAAAATCAATCAAATGACCTAACATGTCATACTAAACAAGTTGCATCCTCCGTCTCCGCTCCAAGAACTCCATGCATGTTACGTACTAAATTATTAATAGCATGCTACACTAAACAAAGTGACCTTACTTAACAATGTAGCAGGACAATAAACAAGATGTCGCCAGAGTAAACAATTGTTTACGATCCTTTGTCCTAACAAAGGCAGATCCAAAGAAAACAAATCAAAATATACCTTCTCAGCATAGCAAAGAAACCTCCTGCCAGTGTGGATTCCTTCGAAAGCAACACGCCTTTCTGCGGCCTTCTGATGTTCATTGCAGAGAACAACCAACTCCGTTTCAGGTCCCTCGAAATCGGAGTCTTCGGTGGTAGCAGGGATCATGTAGTGCATAGGAATACCGGGCATTTGATCCACATGTCACCAAACAAGCTCATTCAAGAAATCCCCAAATCACAAACCCTAACCCTAAAAATCTGAACTTACCTTAATTACTGCCGTCGTGAACTCGAAATGACGTAGTCCACGGTGTGCTCACTGCTATCGGACTCATCGCTCCAGGACACCATGGCGACGCTGGCGAAGCGCGACAGCGGCGGCGGAAGTCTTGACGCGGCGGCAAGCGGCAGCAAAGCAGGAGGATGGCGAAAGAGAAGGAGTGGGGAGTGTGGAGTGAAGCGGCACCGATGTGTCTTTTGACCGGTCCATCAAGCGAGGCATCTGGCGCCGTCAACGCCGTCTAACGGTCGGGGACGGCGGTGCCACGTGAGCAAAAACGGCCCCTTTGTCATAAACAAGCTTAACTGACCCCGATCCGCCGATCAGTGCTTTCTGCAAAAAGATTACGAAAGACACGGTGGTTTTTGCAAAAAAAAATGTATTGTAATGGTTTTCGCAACACTTGCCTTCAAAGTGGTGGTTTTATGCAATTTACTCAGACCGCGGAAAGAATAGAATCTTTCGCCGCTACATCCGCTGCAGAAGAAAACTCAGCAAAGGAGATTCTTATCATTTCTCTAGTTGAATACTAATTTGGATATTCCCGAAGATGCTTGACTTCGAGTTCTTGGAGTGGTTAAGCTTGATCTACAGGCCCTGTCAGGACTGAAAGATCATGTCTCAACGATCGAAGTCCATTTCAGCATTCAGCCAGTGATCATTACCATACATCCAGTCCAGGGAATAATGTTAGTTTTACCGCCCCAACAGACATGGACAGGATGCACTCCAAAGTCCAAACACTGAGCCATGTGATATGAGCAGCCAAGGGAGAGGAAGAAACAGCTCCAGAACAAGACCGACCACACACAGAAGACAACAAGACAACACATAGAATGACAAGTTTGGAGGTGAGATCATATCACATCATGCTTGCAAAACAAATCAGGTAAAGAAGCAATGCTACCACAAGCACATACACTCGTCACATGCCGCTTGAAGGTTCCAATTCAGCCGCTTCACTCAACAATAGGACGATCGTCATCACCAGCAAAAGAAGAAGAAAGAAAGAAAGAAACCAAAACTCTCAATTTTGTCCTAGCAAAAAATTGGCAACATATTGGCCACCAATCGCCGAATTAACCGTCTAGCAGCTAGCCTCTTCTCGCGAATCGCATGAAGAGGGCGGTAGGAAAGAATCCCCTGATGAACAGGGTCGGCTGGGAGCCGCCCGGCCGATGGGTCGAGCTTCCGGCGACTTCAGCGGTGCGCCGTGATGAGCGTCTCGATGAACCGCAGCCCGTCGAACCTCGGCGCGAACCTGCCGTCCCGGCCGCTCGAGGACGAGGATTCCTGCGAAAGCTGCAGCAAGCACAAAACAGCTCAATACGCCGTCGTGATCCCGAATCGAAACCGGGGGTTGCTATCCAAGGAAGGAGGAGATTCTTTGGGAGGGGAACATTGGGGGAGAAGGCAGGGGAGGAAACGGAACAGCGATCCGCGCAGGCGCAGCACGTACCCGCTGTCGGAAGAGGAACCCGTCGCATCTGCCGCCGACGGCGGCGGCGGCGGCGGTCGGCGCCGTCGGGGCGCGGTCGCACGCGAGGAGCTCGGCGCCGGAGGCCACGGCGACGGCGGCCGCGGACGCGACGGCGGCTGCGGCCCCCCACATCATCGTCGATCCACTTTCCCCTGCTCCTCTGGCGGCTGGCTGCAGGGGAGAGGGGGTGTGAACGAACGCTGGCGGCACGCTGGAATCTCTTTGGCGGGCTGGAACGGTGCTGACGGCAAGCCGCGTATTGTATATGGCCGTGAGATGGTTGCGGGCAGATTCGTCTTTGCTTCTGGGCTCATGTAAAGAGGACTTTTTACTTTTTTTTTTGAGACAACAGGACTTTTTACCAAAAAAAGGCAATGATCTGCGCCGGTGCACCGGCCCAACTGTTGGGCCGGTCGAGCCCTAACCGTTCGATCTGGCCTTCAGGAGTCGTCCGATCTGGCCTCTCTCACCTCGATTTGTCTTCTTCGTCCTAGTCAACGCATCTCAGAAAAAATCCCCCCGCCTCTGCCCCCACGCGACTCAGCCTCATGGGTAGTATATCGCGTGAAAATTGCGCAAGCAGCCCAGCGCTACCTCCTCCACGGTGATCGTAGCGAGAGACGCCGCCCGACTTGCTATAACTTCACGGCGGTCACCTTCCCATCTCCGTTGCCGCTTTTTGGATCGGCTCAAATCCACTCGCCGGTTCAGATCCACCCCTGCTGGATGCCAATTGCAGAAATTATATACATCGGTCGACGGGGACAAAACAAGTTGAATGGCAACTCTGTTGCCGTTGGTCACCATCTCCGGCTCGCCGCCGTCGACTTGCATCACCGTGCTTCATCAAACAAAAACTCCAATAAATGGTTGAAGCAAAAATAGAAGTCGGTTCCAGCAAAATTTAATGCCAGATCCAGCACAACAAAATTCAGCAACAAATAGTCAATTGTTAAAGCAAAAAATAAGCCTATTCCAGCAAAATATTATGCCGGTTCCAGCAAAAATCGCCGTCTTCGGCTTGCTGCCGTCGTCGGCTTGCACCACCGTGCTCTAGCAAACAAAAGTCCTGTAGATGGCTGCAGCAAAAAAGAAGCCGGTTCCAGCAAAAATTAACATCGCATCCAGCAAAACATTATGCCGCGTCTTCGGCTTGCTGCCGTCGTCGGCTTGCACCACTGTGCTCCAGCAAACAAAAATCCCGTAGATGGCTGCCGCAAAAAAAGTCGGTTCGGCAAAGAAAATTAACATCGCATCCACAAAACAAAAATCATCAAGAAAAATCATCATACTCTATGTAGCAAATTCAAATGCTAGTTCCAAAGAAAAATCAAGAGAGGTTCCAGCAAAAATTTGATGTCGCAAAAATTCATGGCTGCGACGACGCCCACAATCTTCTCAATTTGATGCAAGAGCCATGGCCGTTGGTTCCAAAGACCGCAACCCACGGTACCAGCTACATCCATGCCATAGATGCAGCATCGCAGGTCGGTGTTCATGGGGCGCATCTCAACAAACTGGTCGGACATGGCTGCAGGGTAACAACACAGGGGGAAGAAAAAGAGAAGGGAAGGAGCTTCATGCAGCGGTGGTGGCGCTGCTGCTGCTGCTGCTGCCCCGCCCCGCTATGAGGACGAGCTCAACATCTGATGGATCTGAGAAAAAGGAAGGGAGACAGGGGAAAGCGGCGACCTCAACGAGAAGAGTGAATTGCAAAAAACCACCACATTTGAAGTTGAAGCATCCAATTGCCACCACATTTCTAGCGCGTCCCAAAAATCCACCACTTTACTTGTAAATTTTCTCAATAAAAACAAATGACCGGTTTGCCGCGATTAACACGATTCGACAGGCTGGCCCACCCGTCAGTGCCACGTGGGCGAGGCGGGCAGTGGGTTGGGTTGGCCGTTAGAACGCAGCGTGGTCGAGCGGTCGCGGCTCGATTGCTTGGCCCATTCTCCCTCTTTCCCGTCTCTCTCTCTCTCTGTCTGCGATGGCGTGGCGGCTAAACCTAGCGGGCGGCGGGCGGCAGTCAAGAGCGGCGGAGGGACTGGAGGCGATGGTGATGGATTCTCGGAGGTGGACAAGCTGGTTCGGCAGTAGCTTGCCGACGCAGCGGGCTCCTTCACCGAGCGATCCCCTTCGCCCCTCGCCGCGGAGTGGGACATTGGCGCCGTCTTGTGTGCCCTAGCACGCAAGATCAGGGCTTCAGGCGTTGGAGAAGGCCATCAGTGGGCTTCAGGGTTCGGCGGCGTGTGGTAAGATTTCTTCCCCCTCCACCCCTCTCTTCATTGGATTCGGGTTGTTAGATTGCATATAAACCTATCATTAGGAAATATAGGGCAGTTTGATTTTAGGGTTTTGTTTATCAAGATTATTGTTTGTTTACTCAAGTGTTCTAGCTGATATAGTTAATATCTTTTCTGTATAACATGTTTGATGGGAAATATAGCTCGGGTTTATAGTTTTATGCATGAATGCTTTGTTTACTCCTTATTGACGGTGAAGATAGTGCTAATATCTTGTGCGAATATCTTGTCCGAATAACATGTTACATTATTGAAACAGAATCAATCAAGCACTAATTCTCCTCAATTTTACGTAGTTTGGATGATGAGATATGGGAAATAAGGTACCATTTTCAAGGGAGAGACAACTTGGAGAGGACCATTTCTCTGTCGAAATTACTTATATTAACATGTTAGCACCGCTAGAGGCGAAGAGGGATATCTTGAAGCTGACTACATGTTCTATATGAAAGAAGAAGGAAAGGGCAGCGAGGAATGCATGTTATTGACAGTGAAGATAGTGTGGAAGAGATGCTAGACTATTATCTTTGGCGAAGGTGCTCAACATAACTGTAATTAAGGCTAATGAGCCTAATCCAGGAGAGTTTAACAGGTCAAATATTGTGGAGGAACAAGTGTTGGGGAACGTAGTAATTTCAAAATTTTCCTACGCACACACAGGACCATGGTGATGGCATAGCAACGAGAAAGGAGAGTGTTGTCTACGTACCCTCGTAGACCAAAGCGAAAGCGATCACAACGTAGAGGAAGTAGTCGACGTTCTCCTCGCGATCCTGCCGATCGGTGCCGTTACTCCGGCACCTCCGAGTCGATGATGACGTAGAGGAAGTAGTCGACGTTCTCCTCGCGATCCAGCCGATCCCAGCCGTTACTCCGGCGCCTCCGAGTTCTTGGCACACGTTCAGCTCGATGGCGCTCCTCGGGCTCCGATCCACAAAGCTCGGGGAGAGGGAGTTCCACAAGATGACGGGCGTGGTGACGATCTTGATGTTTCACCGACGCAGGGCTTCGCCTAAGCACCGCCACGATATGACCGAGGTGGAATATGGTGGAGGGGCACCGCACACGGCTAAGGAACGATCTCAAGGATCAACTGTGTCCTAGGGTGCCCCCACCCCGTATATAAAGGAGGGAGGGAGGAGGTGGCGGCCACAAGGGGCGCACCATAGGAGGGGAAACCTACTCCAAGTAGGTTTCCCTCTTTTCCTTATCTTATTTGGAGGGAAGGAAGGAGTACTAGTATTAGGAAGTAGTACTAGTAGTAGGAATAGGAAGAGGGGAAGGAGAAAGGAAGGGGGGCCGCCCTCCCCAATTCGGATTGGGCTTGGGGGCGCGCCTCCCTTGTTCCTTCTCCTTCCTCCTACATGGGCCCAATAAGGCCCATATACCTCCCGGGGTTCGGTAACCTCCGGAGCTCCAAACTTCTCCGGAACCTTTCCGGTGTCCAAATATATCCGTCCAATATATTAATCTTTATGTCTCGACCATTTCGAGACTCCTCGTCATGTCCGTGATCATATCCGGGACTCGAACAACCTTCGGTACATCAAAATACACAAACTCATAATATAACCGCCATCGAAACCTTAAGCGTGCGGACCCTACGGTTCGAGAACAATGTAGACATGACCGAGACACATCTCGGTCAATAACCAATAAGCGGACCTGGATGCCCATATTGGTTCCTACATTTTCTACGAAGATCTTTATCGGTCGGACCGCATAACAACATACGTTGTTCCTTTTGTCATCGGTATGTTACTTGCCGAGATTCGATCGTCGGTATCCAATACCTAGTTCAATCTCGTTACGGTAAGTCTCTTTACTCGTTAAGTAATACATCATCTCACAACTAACTCATTAGTTGCAATGCTTGCAAGGCTTATGTGATGTGTATTACCGAGAAGGCCCAGAGATACCTCTCCAACAATCGGAGTGACAAAACCTAATCTCGAAATACGCCAACCCAACAAGTACCTTTGGAGACACTGTAGTACTCCTTTATAATCACCCGATTCACGTTGTGACGTTTGGTAGTACCAAAGTGTTCCTCCGGTAAACGGGAGTTGCATAATCTCATAGTTACAGGAACATGTATAAGTCATGAAGAAAGCAATAGCAACATACTAAACGATCAAGTGCTAGTCTAACGGAATGGGTCATGTCAATCAGATCATTCTCCTAATGATGTGATCCTGTTAATCAAATGACAACTCATGTCTATGGTTAGGAAACATAACCATCTTTGATTAACGAGCTAGTCAAATAGAGGCATACTAGTGACACTGCTTTGTCTATGTATTCACACATGTATTATGTTTCAGTTAATACAATTCTAGCATGAATAATAAACATTTATCATGATATAAGGAAATAAATAATAACTTTATTATTGCCTCTAGGGCATATTTCCTTGATCTCCCACTTGCACTAGAGTCAATAATCTAGTTCACATCGCCATGTGATTTAACATCAATAGTTCACATCTATATGTGGTTAACACCCATAGTTCACATCGACATGTGACCAACACCCAAAGGGTTTACTAGAGTCGATAATCTAGTTCACATCGCTATGTGATTAACACCCAAAGAGTACTAAGGTGTGATCATGTTTTGCTTGTGAGATAATTTTAGTCAGCAGATTACATCACATTCAGAGCCGTATGTATTTTGCAAAATATTCTATGTCTACAATGCTCGCACGGGCTACTCTAGCTAATTGCTCCCACTTATAATATGTATCCAGATTGAGACTTAGAGTCATACGGATCTGTGTAAAAAGCTTGCATCGATGTAACTCTTTACGACGGGCTCTTTTATCACCTCCATAATCGAGAAATATTTCCTTAGTCCTCACTAAGGATGTTCTTGACCAATGTCGATGATCTACTCTTAGATCACTATTGTACTTCCTTGCCAAATTCGAGCAAGGTATACAATAGGTGCAGTACATAGCATAGCATACTTTATAGAACCTATGGTGAGGCATAGGGAATGACTTTCATTCTCTTTTCTATTTTACTGCTGTGGTCGGGATTTGAGTCTTACTCAATTTCACACCTTTGCAACACAGGCAAGAACTTTTCTTTGACTGTTCCATTTTGAACTTCTTCAAAATCTTGACAAGGTATGTACTTATTGAAAACTTTATCAAGCGTTTTCATCTATCTCAATAGATCTTGATGCTCAATTTGTACGCAGCTTCACCGAGGTCCTTCTTTGAAAAACTCCTTTCAAATACTCCTTTATGCTTTGCAGAATAATTCTACATTATTTCCGATCAACAATATGTCATTCACATATACTTATCGAAATCTTGTAGTGCTCCCACTCACTTGCTTGTAAATACAGGCTTCTCCAAAAGTCTGTATAAAACCATATGCTTTGATTACACTATCAAAGCGTTTATTCCAACTCGAGATGCTTGCACCAGTCCATAGTTGGATCATTGGAGCTTGCACATTTTGTTAGTTCCTTTAGGATTGAAAAAACTTACGGTTGCATCATATACAACTCTTCTTTAATAAATCCATTAAAGAATGCAGTTTTGACATCCATTTGCCGATTTCATAAAATGTGGCAATTGCTAACATGATTCGGACAGACTTAAGCATCGCTACGGTTGAGAAAATCTCATTGTAGTCAACACCTTGAACTTGTCGAAAACCTTTTGTGACAAGTCGAGCTTTGTAGATAGTAACACTACTATCGTTGTCCGTCTTCCTCTTGAAGATCCATTTATTTAACATGGCTTGCGATCATCGAGCAAGTCAATCAAAGTCCATACTTTGTTCTCATACATGGATCCTATCTCAGATTTCATGGCCTCAAGCCATTTCGCGGAATCTGGGCTCATCATCGCTTCCTCATAGTTCGTAGGTTCATCATGGTCTAGTAACATGACTTCCGAACATGATTACCGTACCACTGCAGTGCGGATCTTACTCTGGAAGACCTACGAGGTTTGGTAGCAACTTGATCTGAAGTTTCATGATCATCATCATTAACTTCCTCACTAATTCGTGTAGGAATCACTAGAACTGATTTACGTGATGAACTACTTTCCAATAAGGGAGAAGGTACAATTACCTCATCAAGTTTCTACTTTCCTCCCACTCACTTCTTTCGAGAGAAACTTCTTCTCTAGAAAGGATCCATCTTAACAACGAAAAACTTGCCTTCGGATCTGTGATATAAGGTGTACCCAATAGTTACCTTTGGGTATTCTATGAAGACGCACTTCTCCGATTTGGGTTTGAGCTTATCGGTGAAAACTTTTTCACATAAGCATCACAACCCCAAACTTTTAAGAAATGACAGCTTAGGTTTCTTGTTAAACCATAGTTCATATGGTGTCGTCTCAACGGATTTAGATGGTGCCCTATTAAATGTGAATGCAATTGTCTCTAATGCATAACCCCAAAATGATAGTGGTAAACCGATAAGAGACATCATAGATCGCACCATATCCAATAAAGTGCGGTTCTGACGTTCGGACACACCATAACATTGTGGTGTTCTGTGGCGTGAGCTGTGAAACTATTCCACATTATTTTAATTGAAGACCAAACTCGTAACTCAATTATTCGTCTTCGCGATCAGATCGCAGAAACTTTATTTTCTTGTTACGATGATTTTCCACTTCACTCTGAAATTCTTTGAACCTTTCAACTATTTCAGACTTATGTTTCATCAAGTAGATATACCCATATCTGCTCAAATCATCTTGTGAAAGTCGAAAAATAACGATACTTGTCACGAGCATCAACACTCATTGGATCGCATACATCGGTATGTATTATTTCCAATTAGTCAAGAGCTTGTTCCATTGTTCCGAGAACGGAGTTTTAGTCATCTTGCCCAAAGCGGCACGGTTACTTAAGCATCAAATGATTCATAACCAAGTGATTCCGAAAGTCCATCGACATGGAGTTTTCTTCAGGCGCTTTACACCACTATGACCTAATCGGCAGTGCCACAAATAAGTTGCACTATCATTATTAACTTTGCATCTTTTGGTTTCAATATTATGAATATGTGTATCACTATGATCGAGATCCAATGAACCTTTTTCATTGGGTGTGTAACCATATAAGGTTTTATTCATGTAAACAGAACAACAATTTATTCTCTTACTTAAATGAATAACCGTATTGCAATAAACATGATCAAATCATATTTATGCTCAACACCAAATAACACTTATTTAGGTTCCACACTAATCCCGAAAGTATAGGGAGTGTGTGATGATGATCAAATCAATCTTGGAACTACTTCCAACACTCATCGTCACTTCCCTTCAACTAGTTTCTGTTCATTACGCAACTCCTGCTTCAAGTTACTAATCTTAGCAACTGAACTAGTACCAAATCTTGAGGGGTTGCTATGAACACTAGTAAAGTACACATCAATAACATGTATATCAAATATACTTATGTTCACTTTGCCATCCTTCTTATCCACCAATCACTTGGGGTAGTTCCGCTTTCAGTGATCAGTCCCTTTGCAATAGAAGCACTTAGTCTCAGGCTTAGGACCAGATTTGGGCTTCTTCACCTTGAGCAGCAACGTGCTTGCTGTTCTTCTTGCAGTTCCCTTCTATCCCTTTGCCCTTTTTTTGAAACTAGTGGTCTTGTTAACCATCAACACTTGATGTTCTTTCTTGATTTCTACCTTCATCGATTTCATTATCATGAAAAACTCTGGAATCATTTTCATCATCCCTTGCATACTATAGTTCATCACGAAGTTCTAGTAACTTAGTGTTGGTGACTAGAGAATTCTGTCAATCACTATCTTATCTGGAAGATTAACTCCCACTTGATTCAAGCGATTGAAGTACCCAGACAATCTGAGAACACGCTCACTAGTTGAGCGGTTCTCTTCCATCTTTTAGCTATAGAACTTTGTTGGAGATTTCATATCTCTCAACTCGGGTATTTGCTTGAAATATTAACTTCAATTCCTGGAACATCTCATATGGTCCATGACGTTCAAAACGTCTTTGAAGTCCCGATTCTAAGCTGTTAAGTATGGTGCACTAAACTATCAAGTAGTCATCATATTGAGCTAGCCAAACGTTCATAACGTCTACATTTGCTCCTGCAATAGGTGCATCACCTAGCGGTGCATTAAGGACATAATTCTTACGTGCGGCAATGAGGATAAACCTCGGATCACGGATCCAATCCGCATCATTGCTACTAACATTTTTCAATACAATTTTCTCTAGGAACACATATAAAAACATAGGGAAGCAACAACGCGAGCTATTGATCTACAACATAATTTGCAAAATACTACCAGGACTAAGTTCATGATAAATTAAAGTTCAATTAATCATATTACTTAAGAACTCCCACTTAGATAGACATCTCTCTAGTCATCTAAGTGATCACGTGATCCAAATCAACTAAACCATAACCGATCATCACGTGAGATGGAGTAGTTTTCAATGGTGAACATCTTATGTTGATCATATCTACTATATGATTCACGCTCGACCTTTCGGTCTCCGTGTTCCGAGGCCATATCTGCATATGCTAGGCTCGTCAAGTATAACCTGAGTATTCTGCGGCGTGCAAAACTGGCTTGCACCCGTTGTAGATGGACGAGAGCTTATCACACCCGATCATCACGTGGTGTCTCGGCACGACGAACTTTGGCAACGGTGCATACTCAGGAGAACACTACTTGATAATTTTAGTGAGAGATCATCTTAAAATGCTACCACAATCAAAGCAAAATAAGATGCATAAAGGATAAACATCACATGCAATCAATATAAGTGATATGATATGGCCATCATCATCTTGTGCTTGTGATCTCCATCTCCGAAGCACCGTCGTGATCACCATAAATCCTTTGGCGCGACACCTTGATCTCCATCGTAGCATCGTTGTCGTTTCGCCATCTATTGCTTCTACGACTATCGCTACCGCTTAGTGATAAAGTAAAGCAATTACAGGCGTTGCATTTCATACAATAAAGCGACAACCATATGGCTCCGGCCGAGTTGCCGATAACTTCGGTTACAAAACATGATCATCTCATACAATAAAATATAGCATCACGTCTTGACCATATCACATCACAATATGCCCTGCAAAAACAAGTTAGACGTCTTCTACTTTGTTGTTGCAAATTTTACGTGGCTGCTACGGGCTTAAGCAAGAACCAATCTCACCTACGCATCAAGACCACAACGATACTTCGTCAAATAGACTCCGCTTTTAACCTTCTCAAGGACCGGGCGTAGCCACACTTCAGTTCAACTAAAGTGAGAGAGACAGACACCCGCCAGCCACCTTTAAGCACGAGTGCTCGTAACGGTGAAACCAGTCTCGCGTAAGCGTCACGCGTAATGTCGGTCCGGGCCGCTTCATCTCACAATACCGCTGAACCAAAGTATGACATCTGGTAGGCAAGATGACTTGTATCGCCCACAACTCACTTGTGTTCTACTCGTGCACATGACATCAATGCATAAAACCAGGCTCGGATGCCACCTGTTGGGGAACGTAGTAATTTCAAAATTTTAAATGACGCTTTTACGGACCATGGTGATGGCATAGCAACGAGAAAGGAGAGTGTTGTCTACGCACTCGTGAGACCAAAGCGAAAGCGATCACAACGTAGAGGAAGTAGTCAGACGTTCTCCTCGCGATCCTGCCGATCCCAAAGGTTGCCATTCGCACCTCCGAGTCGATGATGACGTAGAGGAAGTAGTCAGTCACGTTCTCCTCGCGATCGGCCGATCCCAGCGCCGTTACTCCGGCGCCTCGAGTTCTTGGCACACGCTCAGCTCGATGACGCTCCTCGGGCTCCGATCCGGCAAAGCTCCGGGAGAGGGAGTTCCACAAGACGACGGGCGTGGTGACGATCTTGATGTTTCACCGACGCAGGGCTTCGCCTAAGCACCGCTACGATATGACCGAGGTGGAATATGGTGGAGGGGGCACCGCACACGGCTAAGGAACGATCTCAAGGATCAACTGTGTCCTAGGGTGCCCCCCACCCCGTGATATAAAGGAGGGAGGGAGGAGGTGGCCGCCACAAGGGGGCGCACCATAGAGGGGGAAACCTACTCCAAGTAGGTTTCCTCTTTTCCTTATCTTATTTGGAGGGAAGGAAGGAGTACTAGTATTAGGAAGTAGTACTAGTAGTAGGAATAGGAAGAGGGGAAGGAGAAAGGAAAGGGGCGGCCCCCTCCCCAATTCGGATTGGGCTTGGGGCGCGCCTCCCTTGTTCCTTCTCCTTCCTCCTACATGGGCCCAATAAGGCCCATATACCTCCCGGGGTTCCGTAACCTCCTGAGCTCCAAACTTCTCCGGAACCTTTCCGTGTCCAAATATATCCGTCCAATATATTAATCTTTATGTCTCGACCATTTCGAGACTCCTCGTCATGTCCGTGATCATATCCGGGACTCGAACAACCTTCGTACATCAAAATACACAAACTCATAATATAACCGTCATCGAAACCTTAAGCGTCATGGACCCTACGGTTCGAGAACAATGTAGACATGACCGAGACACATCTCCGGTCAATAACCAATAGCAGGACCTGGATGCCCATATTGGTTCCTACATTTTCTCTGAAGATCTTTCTCGGTCAGACCGCATAACAACATCGTTGTTCCTTTTGTCATCGGTATGTTACTTGCCGAGATTCGATCGTCGGTATCCAATACCTAGTTCAATCTCGCTATCGGTAAGTCTCTTTACTCGTTCCGTAATACATCATCTCACAACTAACTCATTAGTTGCAATGCTTGCAAGGCTTATGTGATGTGTATTACCGAGAAGGCCCAGAGATACCTCTCCGACAATCGGAGTGACAAAACCTAATCTCGAAATACGCCAACCCAACAAGTACCTTTGGAGACACTGTAGTACTCCTTTATAATCACCCGATTACGTTGTGGACGTTTGGTAGTACCAAAGTGTTCCTCCGTAAACGGAGTTGCATAATCTCATAGTTACGAGGAACATGTATAAGTCATGAAGAAAGCAATAGCAACATACTAAGCGATCAAGTGCTAGTCTAACGGAATGGGTCATGTCAATCAGATCATTCTCCTAATGATGTGATCCTGTTAATCAAATGACAACTCATGTCTATGGTTAGGAAACATAACCATCTTTGATTAACGAGCTAGTCAAATAGAGGCATACTAGTGACACTCTGTTTGTCTATGTATTCACACATGTATTATGTTTCCGGTTAATACAATTCTAGCATGAATAATAAACATTTATCATGATATAAGGAAATAAATAATAACTTTATTATTGCCTCTAGGGCATATTTCCTTCAACAAGTGCCTATAAGTAATGTGGGGGATTCCTGTTGGGGAACGCAGTAATTTCAAAAAAATTCCTACGCACACGCAAGATCATGGTGATGGCATAGCAACGAGAGGGGAGAGTGTATGTCCACGTACCCTCGTAGACCGTAAGCGGAAGCGTTATAACAACGCGGTTGATGTAGTCGACGTCTTCACGATCCGACCGATCCAAGTACCGAACGCACGGCACCTCCGAGTTCAGACACGTTCAACTCGATGGCGATCCCGGACTCCGATCCAGCAAAGTGTCGGGATGAGTTCCACAAGACGACGGCGTGGTAGGACGATGATGATGCTTCATCGCGCAGGCTTCGCCTTAAGCTCGCGATGATATGACCGAGGTGGAATATGGTGGAGGGGGCACCGACACGGCTAAGGAACGATCACGTAGATCAACTTGTATGTCATGGGGTGCCCCTGCCCCGTGATATAAAGGAGGGAGGGGAGGTGCGGCCGCCTCCTAGGAGTGCGCCGAGGAGTCCTACTCCCACCGGGAGTAGGACTCCCCTCTGCCTTGTTGGAGAAGGAAAGGGAGAGGGAAAGGGCGCCGCCTCCTCCTTGTCCTATTCGGACTAAGGGGAGGCGCGCCTGCCTCGGCCGGCCCTCCTCTTCTCCCTTATGGCCCATTAAGGCCCAACATCCCGGGAGGGTTCGGTAACCCCGGTGTTAGGAAAATTCGATTTCATCCGGAACCATTCCGATATCCAAATATAGGCTTCCAATATATCAATCTTTATGTCTCGACCATTTCGTGACTCCTCGTCATGTCCGTGATCACATCCGGGACTCGAACAAACTTCGGTACATCAAAACTTATGAACTCATAATAAAGCTGTCATCGTAACGTTAAGCGTGCGGACCCTACGGGTTCGAGAACTATGTAGACATGACCTAGAACTATTCTCGGTCAATAACCAATAGCGGAACCTGGATGCCCATATTGGTTCCTACATATTCTTCGAAGATCTTTATCGGTCAAACCGCATAACGACATACGTTGTTCCCTTTGTCATCGGTATGTTACTTACCCGAGATTCGATCGTCGGTATCCAATACCTAGTTCAATCTCGCTACGGTAAGTCTCTTTACTCGTTCCGTAATACATCATCTCACAACTAACTTATTAGTTGCAATGCTTGCAAGGCTTATGTGATGTGTATTACCGAGAAGGCCTAGAGATACCTCTCCGACAATCGGAGTGACAAAACCTAATCTCGAAATACGCCAACCCAACATGTACCTTTGGAGACACCTGTAGTACTCCTTTATAATCACCCGATTACGTTGTGACGTTTGGTAGCACCAAAGTGTTCCTCCGGTAAACGGGAGTTGCATAATCTCATAGTTACGGTGAACATGTATAAGTCATGAAGAAAGCAATAGCAATATACTAAACGATCAAGTGCTAGGCTAACGGAATGGGTCATGTCAATCACACCATTCTCCTAATGATGTGATCCCATTAATCAAATGACAACACATGTCTATGGTTAGGAAACATAACCATCTTTGATTAATGAGCTAGTCAAGTAGAGGCATACTAGTGACTATATGTTTGTCTATGTATTCACACATGTATTATGTTTCCGGTTAATACAATTCTAGCATGAATAATAAACATTTATCATGATATAAGGAAATAAATAATAACTTTATTATTGCCTCTAGGGCATATTTCCTTCAATTCCAACATTATTTCTATAGATGAGGCAGGAGTATTGTTCCCTATTGCTGTTGAAGACACAGTTGAAGAGTTCTATGCTGTGCCTATTGCTGTTGTAGAGCCAGGTCAAGAGTCTGCATATATTAACACACAACAGAGCATGAATTTGAAGAAAGCAAAGGGCAAAGAGAAATTACAGGAAGACGTTGGCCCCTCTGATGATGAAGTTTTTGTTGATTTGAACTGTTGTGAGGAGGAAGAGCATGACACAGGTAATGAGGAGGAAGATGAAATCATTGAGGAGGAAGAGCATGACACAGGTAATGAGGAGGAAGATGAAATCATTGAGAAGCTGAAGCAGAAAAGGAAACAGAAAGAGGATCCTATGCATCACTTTGAAGGAGACACAGAAGTGGAAGAGATGTGTCCAGAGGCAGAGGACTCAGACACAGAACCTGAGACACCTCTTCCTCAAACATTCAAGAAAGTAGGCAAAGCAGGCCCCACTACAAGATCACACCATGAAGCTGACATTGAGGTAATTCCTGATTTCATTCCATCTGATGATTCTGCTTGTTTCCCTGGGGGACTATGGCATTAGTGATTCGGATGATGAGTCGGTCTACCACTCCCTTGTGGAAGGAAGAGTCAAGCCAAGAGGGCCGGGACTAGGATCTGGTATGATGAGAGCAAGCCGGATGCTCATGAACAACTTTGCTTCAAGATGTGCTTCACCGATGTGTATCGGTTTAGAAGAGCACTTAGGAATTTTCATATCGAGAATCCTTAGAAATTTCGATTACCATAGGAACTGGAAGGATAGGATCATTGTGCATTGCACAGAAAGGGACAATGGGTGTCCTTTTTCATGTTGCATCCACAATTGCTCATGAGAAGACATTACGCATCAAGAAGATGAATTTGTTGCACACTTGTGGTGCACATGGAGAAAAACCAAAGTGACAGTTGACTGGATGGCGAACATGTGAGCAGACAGCGAGAGATAATCCAAGGGCTGGTGTTGATGCAATTTTAAAAAGAACAAAGACTAAGTATAAATGGAAGTGCCAAAGACCAAGGCCTACAGTGGCAAGGTCATTAGCCATTGAAGTGGTGGAAGGTGACATGAAGGGACAATACACAAGGTTTAGGGATTATCTTCAAGTCGTGCTTGATACCAACCCCGGGAGCAGATGCATTGTGACTACCAGAGAGCTTGACTCCATCCTAGCCCAAATCCTAGGTTCCACTACATGTTCTCTTGTCTCTAATGCTTCAAAAGAAGGTTTCTTGAATGGGTGTAGGCCCTTTGTAGGTATTATATGTATTCTAAATTACTCCAATTCATTGCCCATATCTTGTACTTAATAATGCACCGATTTCACTACCCAATGCTTTAATGTGAGGTTTAGATGGTTGCTTTGTCAAGCTTTCTCTTGGGCAATGATACTTGTCACTTTGGTAGGGATGGGAATAACAACATATTCCCTATTGCAATTGGTATTGTTGATAAGGAGGACAAGGAAAGTTGGACTTGGTTTCTTAGCCAATTAAGAGCTTGCATTGGAGAGGGAACAAGAGGGGCACATACACAATCATCTCTCGATAGATGAAGGTATATTTTTCATTTCACAATTTAATGAGCAATTTCTAGAAATAATAATTTGTTATACTTGCTGCCATTATGAAGTTATATGATTAATACTTGCTGCCATTATGAAGTAATATGATTAATAATTCGTAATACCAGGGCCTGACTGTTGGCCTAGGACACCAACTGTTGACATAGATCCACCAGTGTTCAAAGAGAAGAAGGGCAGGAAGCAAACAGCTAGGAGGAAGGGGCAATTTGAGGTCCCAACAAAGAAGGATACATCAAGGATGGCAACTATCACATGCAAAGAATCGCAATATGCGTAAACATAGGTACACCCCATCGCCCTAAGCCCTCAAGCCTCATCTTCGTGCAAGAAAGGACAAGCACAAGGTATGGAATATGCACACTTTTGATTATTGTCATTGTTTTAATCATTTGATTCATCCTAATTGTTGGTCTATGATGTGTGCTTTCTTAGACAACAGTAACTCACTACCATGGAGTGGGGAAGTTCTATCACATCGGTCATTCCCAACTGCTACATCTTCCAGGGAAGAAAATCAATCGCTGCTTCTCTGGTCACCTTGACTGCCGCTTCTACAAGGCCAAGAAAAACAAGCTGCGGCTTCTCTTGGTCACCTTGACTGCTTTGCTTCTACAAGGCCAAGAAAAACAATCGCTGCTTCTCTTGGTCCTCGCCTTGACCGCCGCTTCTACAAGGCCAAGAAAAACAACTGCTGCTTCTAGAAGGGCAAGCATCACCAGTGATGCTTGTATTACTCCTTCCTGTGCTGCCACAGGAGCTTGTGTTCAAGCAATGCAGCCAGCAGAGAGGTGGAAGGCCCTACATGGCACCTAGGGCTGCAAGTACAACAGAGGGAGCAACAAAGTAGGTCTAAAAGGAAGAGGTTCCAGAGCAGCAGGCTAAGGGGTTATTTTTATGCAGTGGCAACTAGTCATGCACAATTTGGCTGTTGTCTTTTGAATCGCCTGTCTTAAGTATGTCTAAATTTCAGAAACTATGTCTCGAGAACTGCTATGTGTGAACCGCTTTGTGTAATCAATATTTAGCTTGAGAACTTGTTTGTGTTACCATGCTAAGTTTGAGAACTGCTATGGATGAGAACTATTATGGTTGAGAAAATGTTTGTGTCATCAACAATTTACTTGTTTGATTTTATGATTTTCTATTCTAAAATATATTGACATTTGATGGTTAGTTGTAGGTGGTTTTGTTTGCCCAAGCCACCGTAAAGCCTAAATGATAGTTGTAGGTGGTTTTGTCGAGCCCGAGCCACCGTAAAGCCTAAATGATAGTTGTAGGTGGTTTTGTCGAGCCCAAGCCACCGTAAAGCCTAAATGATAGTTGTAGGTGGTTTTGTCGAGCCCAAGCCACCCTAAAGCCTAAATGATTGTTGTAGGTGGGTTTGTCGAGCCCGAGCCACTCAAAAGCCTAAGTGATAGTTTTAGGTGGTTTTGTCGAGCCCAAGCCACCCTAAAGCCTAAATGATTGTTGTAGGTGGGTTTGTCGAGCCCGAGCCACTCAAAAGCCTAAGTGATAGTTTTAGGTGGTTTTGTCGAGCCCAAGCCACCCTAAAGCCTAAATGATTGTTGTAGGTGGGTTTGTCGAGCCCAAGCCACTCAAAAGCCTAAATGATAGTTTTAGGTGGCTTTGTCGAGCCGCAGCCACCTTCAAGATTAAATGGTGGTTTGGGTGGTTTTGTCGACCCCAAGCCACCCTAAAGCCTAAATGATTGTTTTAGTTGGATTGGGTTAAAATTCAGTTTAGTTAAAATTCTAAGGAAATTAAGGAGGACAAGGAAAGTTGGTCTTTGTGCTTTATGTGATCAATTATGTAAGCATTTGCCCAATTTGGCCATGCCTAGTTGGTCTTCACCATTCACCATTTAGTCCAAAGAAGCAGATTAATAAATTGCAGATTCATAATAGCATAGCTCTTACTATAGAAAGCTAACAACATTACATAATTAGGGGAAGTTTTGCAACTAGTCATTACATACATTACATAACTAGGGGAAGTTTTGCAGCTAGTAATTACATACATTACATAACTAGGGGATTCCCAAAATATACAACCCCAAGGCCAGCTATATTGTTCCAAGGACACATATTAGCTTAACATAATCGAGGTGTTGAACAACATTGTTCACTCATCAAGGATTGACTTGATCTTGGCAAGCTTGTCCTTGTTGCCATGACCAGCTTTCATAAGATCACCCACGAAACTCCAGCTTCTTCTTCTCCTCTATCACCAGTCCCTCTCTTTCTTTATCTCATCCCTCTCCTTCCTTGTGTTCCTAATGATCTCACCCCGAGACCTATAAATGCACTTAATCTCCTTCAGCTCATGAGCCAGCCTTCTCCATCTCCTTCATCTTTCCAAAGTCAGCACTCTCCTTCTCCTTGCTGATAGCTAGCTTCTCCATGTCCTTGTCCACATCCATCCGCTTCGCTTGAACTCTTCATCACTCATGACCCCGTTGTTACGATCGCCCAATCAAACATCTTGGTGACATCCTCAACCACCGACCAGTATCGATCCCCAAGTGTATCCAACTGCTTGTTCACCTTGTCCAAATCTTTCTTATACTTCTCATGGTCAATCATTCGCCATGATTCTCCTCATGAAACATCTCCCATATCTTCTCCAAACATCTTTGCGTAATAGAAGGCCATGGGGCATCAACCCAATCGAGCAACTCCACAAATAATACCATCCTGCATCAATTATTAGAAAATAAATATGCTAACTTCAAAAAGAAAATATATGAGATATCCAGTGATTCGGTCATACTTGCAGATACAATAGACATTCAGGAAACTTCAAGTTCAAATCAATGTCCTAAACATGTTTCATTTACTTAATTTATCGATGTAAACTGATGCTTGCAAAATCACTGTTAAAACACATGTTTCATCAACTACAGACAGTCCAAATTGACTGAATTTACTGCAGACTAACACAATTAACTGAATTTACTGACAGCAACTACAAACAGTCCAAATTTCCTGCATACTAACTACCAAATTTACTGCGATCAAGGCAAATTTATCGCAGACCAACTATCATTTGATTCTTGCAATCGCAGATAGTCCAAAGTAACTGAATTTACTGACAGCAATTCCAACAATCTGCAGACTAACTACCACTAACACAAACCCTCGTTGGATAACACTGACCTGAGGAACAGCACATCCATAGAACCTCCTCCCAGTGTCCTTTCCTTCAAATGCAACATATTTCATGCATGGGGCCAAGTGCAGTCTACATGTGATGCTTGTATCTGCAGCTCTACCACGTATGATGCATCTATAGTGGTGCTGTGGTTACTTTGCATTGTAGCACACTAGTGAACCGCAGAAAAGATAGCAAGTGCTCAAACATGGTCTCAAATCATAGAACACTTGAATCACTAACCCTAACCCTAGGTGCAAAGAAGATATCTTACCCGGTCAAGCTCCAGATCCATGCCGACCAGCTCCTCCTCCTCGCCGCTCTCCTCTCCATCCTTCCACGACGGCATCTTCTACGGCGGGGAGGGAACCGTGCCTCGGCGGCGAAGAACTCCGTGGCAAAGAACCCGGGACAGAGCAGGAGGTGAGAGTGAGAGAGTGAGCGAGTGGAGTGGAGTGTGGCCGGCGGGGAGTGGGGGCTACATTTTTGTATCGACAGCCCTAACGTCAACCCACTCGCCGTCGGCCTCGCCCACGTGGCTTTTGTGGGTGGGCCAGCCCTGTCAAAAATCGTGTTAACTGCGACAAACCGGTCATTTGTTTTTATTGAGAAAATTTACAAGTAAAGTGGTGGATTTTTGGGACGCGCTAGAAATGTGGTGGCAATTGGATGCTTCAACTTCAAATGTGGTGGTTTTTTGCAATTCACTCCAACGAGAAGGATGAGGAAAAATGAGTGGACGCGCTGTGCGGTGGAGATAAGGCAACACCAAAGCGGTCCGCGTGGAGCCCACAACAGCATGACGTGGCGCTAATCGGCTGCGTTTGATCGAGACGGATCCAGTGACGCACGCGTGACCGGCGCAACGCTTCCGCCGGTTCACCGGAAGCCAACGTTTCCCTTAAAAAAAGTGATAAATACACCGACAGTCACTGAAGTTAAGATGAAAGCACAGTGCGATCACCGAACTTTAAAATACGCTTAATACGGTCATCAAATATGAATTATGATGACTATACGATCGCTGGCTCACCGTAGAGCTTCGTATTTTGCTCAGTTGACAAGTCAAAGAGCGCAGATAGTACAGTTCCGTCAACACTGAGTTGTCTCCCTGCTCTATGGGGCCCATTTGTCATTGAGTATATATGAGAGAAAAATAGTGCGATCACCGAACTTTAAAATACGCTTAATACGGTCATCAAATATGAATTATGATGATTATACGATCGCTGGCTCACCGTAGAGCTTCGTATTTTGCTCAGTTGACAAGTCAAAGAGCGTAGATAGTACAGCTCCGTCAACACTGAGTTGTCTCCCTGCTCTATGGGGCCCATTTGTCATTGAGTATATATGAGAGAAAAATTGAAGGAATATAAAACAAATCCGAGGGTGGGGGTTCGAACCTGAGACCTCGTGATCGTAATCCACGTGCGCTAACCACCTGTGCTATCATCTTTTTCTGATAATATGCCGGTATTTAGCATGTATATAAGCTACAACGTTTGGACGCAATCTGTCCTTGCATCCGTAAACTACACTGTTTTTTTAGAAGCATAAGCTAGTATGTTGACGGCTAGTGAGTGCATGTTTTATTTTCCTATATGTGTTTTTATCTTTTCATTTGTGTTGTGCATGCGAACATGTTAGTGTGTTTTATATGTGATATTTTCTTTGGTTTCTGCTGTAAGTGGGTATGTTGTGTGCATGCGCGCGTGTGTGTTGTGTGCGTGTTAGTGTGTCCGTGCACATACATGCGGTCTCGACATGTTGTTCCGTGGAGACGAGAACCAGTGCAGTTGATGTGGGTCACCCTTTGTCGGCGTCAGTCCTTCTCCAGCGCCATCGGTGCTAGCTCTAAGACCGAGACCGTGGTCGTCTTCGTCGCCAGCTGGTCATCGAACAATGACGACAAAGAGGTGCTTTGTTGTAGCACCACGAACCAACGTTGCCGCAGATGGCGCACGCCACCATGCAGCCGAGCATGTGCGCATGCATATGTTGTGTATGTGCATTCTGTGATCGAGTGTATGTGCACGCGTCAGCGTGCTGTTGTTTTGAGGGAACATGCACTCACACAGCTACACAGAATAAATACCCCTAAAAAAAGCTACACAGATCAAATAAAAAAATAACTTTAAAACAAGCGGCACAACACATAGTGACAAGCACTATAATATAGCACATGACAATTCTTTGCACCACACAGAACTGTGGCAGGCGATTTGTTAGCGCGCTAAAGCTGTCCACTCGAACCCGAAGGTTGAAGGTTCGACTCCAGACAGTGTTGCAATTTTTGTTTTAATTACTAGCACATATGCCCGTGCATTGTAACGGAAGAAAAAAAATTATTTTAATTACTAGCACATATGCCCGTGCGTTGCAACGGAAGAAAAAATATTAGAGAGAATTATTTATGTAACCCTGTGTGCACGTGAATAATGATCATTTAGGTGCTCGGTTTTGCCGGGTGTGAATTAATCAATCCGCTACTTTTGCATTCATTGATAGAGAGCATTTAAGAGTTTTATTACGTCATCGTATGCCAGAGAAGGCCCACGAATTATTCAATCTACTTTTCCTTTCAACCTAGAAGAATTTAAGGTGTGAAGTTTCTGAATTAGGAAACATGAACCATTTTTTAAATAACGAACAGTTTATTAAAAATCATGTAAACTTTTAAAAAAAGGTGAACAAAATTTGAAATAGGAACATCTTTTAAAATTCACAAACATTTTTTGAAAACACCAACTTTTTCAAAGACCATGAACATTATTTGAATTTGAACAGTTTTTTTTTGCACGGGAACATGTGTTGAAATTCATAACATTTGTCGAAAATGTTTATCTTTTAACATTATTTTGAAATGTAGAAAAATGCGAAAAAACTTTGAAACATGAAAATCTTTTAAATTTCACAAACATTTTTTGAAAAACACCACTTATTTTTAGAAAAAGATGAACATTACGTGAATTTGTGAATATTGTTTTAGCACAGGAACATGTGTTAAAGAAAACTGGGCCAGTCCATTATCTGTTGTCCTGTGCGAAGCTCTGACTATTTGTCGCGCTTGGCAGAAAATAGAATTTTCACAGCTGCTTGGGCAGCAAAATAAGTGGGCTGGCTTCGCTGGGCCACAGCACGTGGCCCATGTATGAAATTTAGGAAAAGCCTTTTTTTGTAGTAGACGAACACATAAGAATTTAGTACCACCTCAGATAGAAAAAATTCTTTTCGGCGATGAATGGATGAAAAAATTGATGAAACACAACTTGCTTTATTAGTAGGTATCGATGTTGAATTGTACAAAATGCGAACAAAATATGAAACATGGAAATCTTTTAAAATTCACAAACATTTTTTGAAAAAACCAACTTCTTTTGAGGAAAAAATGAAAATTATTTGAATCTGCGAACATTTTTTTCGCACAATAACATGTGTTAAATATTCATAAGATTTTTGAAAATTTGTACCTGTTAACATTATTTTGAATTGTGAAAAAAATCACAGAAATAAGATTAGTTTTCGAATTTGGAGCATTTTTTAAAATTCCATTTTCTTTTTAGAAATCTCAAGCAATTTTGGAAAATAATAACGTTTTTGAAAAAAGGGAAACTTTCCAAGTTCCGAATATTTTCCAAAATAGCAACAAAATATTGGAATTCTGAACATTTTCTATAATTTGATTTTTTTGAAACATTATCTTGAATTGTAAAAAAAATCACTAAAACAAGATTAATTTTCGAGTTTGGAGCATTTGTTAAAATTCCATTTTCTTTTTAGAAATCTCGAACAATTTTGGAAAACAATAAAAGTTTGTGAAAAAATTGGAAACTTTTTCAAGTTCTGAATTTTTTCAAAAATAGCAACAAAATGATCGAATTCTGAACATTTTCTATAATTATATTTTTTCTAAAATTCTGAACATTTTGTGAGAATTTTAAATTTATGAAATAAATTGTTTAATAAAATTAAACTTGGAAGGAAAACAGAGTTAGGCGAAGAAGAATAAAAATAGAAGTAAAACACAAAAACAAAGAAAACTGGGCCAACCCATTATTGGTTGTCCTGTGCGAAGCTCCTACTATTTGTCGCCCTGTTCAAAAAGTAGAATTTCCCTAGCTGCGTGGGCTGAAAAATAAGTGGGCTGGTTTCGCTGGGCCACAGCCGTGGCCCATGTATGAAACTGAGAAAAGCCCTATTTTTAGTAGACGAACACATAAGAATTTAGTACCACCTCGGATAGAAAAAAATTCTTTTCGTCGGTGAACGGATGAAAAAGTTGGCGAAACGCACCTTGCTTTATTAGTAGGTATAGATTTCTTCTGCCCGACTGACATGTGGGACCAGCGTGGTAGAGAGAGAGCATGACCAGTCAAAGATTGCTGCATAGACAGGTCAATAGATCAAAATACGGAGCTCTACGGAAAGGCAGTGACTGTATAATTATCATAATAGGTATATAATAATCGTAACGAGCGCATTCTGAAGTTTAGTGACCGTAGCGTGCTTTGGACTCAACTTCAATAACCACTAGTGTATTTATCTCTAAAAAAAGTAACGAGGACTTTTTACTTGCTCACTGTTACTCCATGAAATTAGATCATAAGCCGCACTTTACTTCTCTATTTGATAATTTGCCATCATTGACGGATGTGGCCGAGGCCACTAGTCACTAAAACTAGGGGTTGGACGCGCCTCTTGACATGAAGTTGTGCGCACTTGTATTGCTGCAGCGCCTCAAAGTGTCTCATCCTACCATTTTCATACGTCCATACACATTTGTCATCGATTGTTAGCAAACTAACAGTTGTTGTTAGCATCACGATATTTGTTTTATCTTTTATGTAAGAGGGATGAAAGCTTTGGCTTCATTTAAAAAAGCAAGGTTTACTAAATAGCATAGAAAATTAAGTAAAATTACTAAATGAAATGAATGAAGATTTTCCATGCCATTCAGATCAAAGGAGAAAACAAACGAGCTTTACCAGCATTATAATTTATTCAACTAAACAATTGTATGTAGCACCAACTCAAGAGGCAAAGTGTTAGCTCTGCAATTAGATCATGTGGGTGTACTCTTCTCAAAGATTTTCTGTAGGCTAATGCTGATGATGTTCGCAGTTCTGCTGCAAAGGCAATTGGTACATTTATCTCAGGTACAGTAATCTGTGGCACCTTTTCAATTTTCACAATATTATCAGAAAAACTTAGTGTGTGCCTCGTGGTTGTCGATTTGTGGTGTTCAGCTGAAATTAATAATCATTGTGTTCACTGAAGTGAACCATAACTAGGCCATGTTGTAAAACAACTCTGAAAGAAAATTGAAATATAGTCCCTCCACCCGGAATTAGTTTGAGCATCAACTAATTCCGGACGGAGGAAGTATGTTCTAATGTTGAGTGATGTACTTCAATATACTTCTGAGTAAGGTATCACTGCATCGGCACACTACACGGTAAGGTCATCATCTTGTAAATGTTTACTGTGAAAGGCCATGCTCTTGTCACTGTTGTTGGATTTTTTTTCCTGAAGTTTTGTGTACTGAAGCATATGCTTTCTTCAGTACATGGATGATACCAAGACCACCGATCTGATGCAGATCTTGCTAAGCATGTGCACATTACCAAAGTGGTGTACAAGACATGGTGCTTTCTTAACATTCTCATCCATATCAAGGCACTGTCCAACAAAATTGTGCCATTAAACATCATTTCCATCTATTGTTGATCTTCCGGAAGATTCGCTAAAAGATGACCAGGTATTGGCAAGCATCTTGTCTATTTGTGGAGAAGTTCACTGTTCGTGAAGCCTCGACTACAACTCTGGGGAGGCTACTCTGTTACCAATTAGATACTTAGCTAGTAGCAATGGTGTTGCACGGTGTTAAGTGCAGACTTCATCTGAATGGCCTTGCTTGTTCAGTGTTCCTAATTATGGTGAGGACTTCAATCCTAATTTAACGGATCTCATCTGGCTGTCAAATCAAATGTACTACAGCTCAAAGAGCAGTAGCTTTCATTGCTTCAACCTTTCATCCTAACAAATCAAGTGCCCGTTCAATCTGCAGGTTGCAATTTCAAGTAATCACAAGGCAAAACAAGCACAAGAGGGTAGCCTAAACCTTGCAAGCCAATTTGTTTTCCTCATTTCTAAACCCACACTATCTTGATCAATGTTCCGCATCACCAGTGCAGACGTATCAAACAGATCGTCCAAATTATAAAATCCACAAATTCAGTTTTTCGTTGCTCCCCACCAACTATAAGGCCTTAATACCGAGTTACTGACGGAGTTGCATAAAGTAAGACATGCAGCGACATGAAAGCAATTTGTAGTATCAATACCTCTCGCCTTTGAGGTTGTCATCGACGCCTCCGTCATCCCCAAGATCCTCTTTCGGTGTTCCGCTTGCTTAAGATCTGAAAACAATATGCACACCATAGTACACAGAAGAAACAGAACATTAAGCTGTCAGCAATCCATAACTTCTGTATACACACCGAATCCGATCTGATGGCGCAAGAAAGATTCAAAATCTACTCACCGTGTCGTGGTTGTCATGGTCGACTAGGAGTCCAGGAAGGATTCCCCGAGCTGGCTTTGGCACATGAGTGAATCCTGAACCAGAGAAACACCAGAAGAAATAGATCATCACCATGCCAACCGAAAACAGGAGGTCTAGGGAAGATCAAAGAAACACCTCAACAACCAAATCGACTATATCTCTTCTTTAATAATTTCTTTTCTTCTTTGTAATCCTAATTTTTCAACATGGTAGAAGAATCTATCCCTATTAAATGTTGCATTAAGATCTAAATTTACTGTGTTGACATATATGATAATACCCCAGCCAAAAATCTGAGAAGAGAAAAAACTAAAAAACTGAGAAAGTTCCCTTGGTTATTTTAAGTTTCCATCGAACTGGCAAAATCATCTGTAGGCAGTTCCAGTTTTACGCCGCCTGCAAGAACTGAATTTCCTCGGCCACCTCACAAATGTAGGACAACTCAGGCAAGCAACAATATATTGAGGATGAAAAAAACGCTTATCAATACATGAGTTGAGAAACCAATAATATACCTTCAGATTTAACGACGCAATTATCCTAGAAAGATCTTAAGCCAGGAGAGCTCTTCAACTGAATAAAAAAAGCAAGTCTGTATATCAATCAACAGTAAACAAAAAACACGCTGCTAATTCTTAATATCATAAACCTGTAACATTTGTACACACGAAGCCATGTCAGTAGTTCTTACACCAAATCTGTATACCACTGCCATAGTGCTACACCGTGTAATTACTATACGATTAACAGACTAAGGAAAAATCATTTCAACATGAATCAGATGAACCATACATACCTAATTGAGGTATAATTAAGGTGTAAATTCAGGCACATATCTCTGCTTATAGAAGTGTCTCTTACAATACTCTCTTCCATAGCTTGGTTACAGATCTAAGCTTGTGTGTAGCATGAACCAGAGAGCCAGACATGGCAATGATGAGCATCGATATATTAAAAAAATATTCCTTCAAGTCAGAGGCAGAAAAAAGAGAACACTCATTCAGCTACCACATAAAGGCATTCACATCAGAAATTAAATGTAGTGGCTTATCAAAATACAAAGGTAATAAAATAAACCTGAATAACTGGATCATGATTTGGTTCTGGGAAGTATCCTTTGCGACCAGCAAATTCGATGTCAAAACTTAATATGCAAAAGAGGGCCATCTTAGAGTATTCCCCTTCAGGACCATGGCTTACGAAATCTGAATATCTGTTGGTCGACTTAAGGAATGACCGAATGAACAATATCACGATTTAGATATAAGGATAGAGGCATTAAATTCAGTATGGAGGATACAGGCAATCCAACTCTAGCTGGCAATAGGACATGATGCAAGTTGCTTTGCTATACAAGTTCAATCCAATTGCCACCAACAATGTTGCACTCAATCATAAAGCAAAGGGCAAAGAGAATGTTGCTTTCATATGTCAGGAAACTCTTTGAACCAAGACTGCCAATCGTTATGCCCCTTTCAAGGACACCTATAATGCACACAAAAAAGATGCCAGTTGTGGTAAGCCATAAAAATGAGATGCTGCTGCTAGCCACTGATGCAGAAAATCAGAGAAGGTGGGCACAGAGTAAAGATCAAAGATTCACACAATAATTAGCAACCAAGCAAATGAAAATCTTCTTTAGGCTAAAGGTTATTCATTGAAAATAGAGCTAACGACGTCAATTGACAACAATGGAAAATAAGTGTACTGTTCTTAAACTACCACTAACCACAATGGCTAGCAACCATTGTACGTAGGGCAACTACTATCTTGAGGAAAGACTGGGATTTATTTGGCTGGTGATGCTTAATTGTCCCAGCAATAGTGATTCAACAAGGCGTCACCAACGAGGAATGCTAACATCATATTTGGAAGTACATACCTGTAGAATATTATCTTCCCGGTTTAAGATTGCTCTCGTTAAAGAATGACAATAGTAAATCCCTGCAAAAAATACTACGGTTTGAAACACCATCGCCATTGACTACACTGAATGAACACAAAAGACATACCTCAGCATCCCAACGTGTACAGGGGTGCCCTTCTCATGTACTCCCTCCGTTCGGAATTACTTGTCTCGGAAATGGATGTATCTAGAATTAAAATACATCTAGATACATCCATTTTCAAGACAAGTAATTCTGAACAGAGGGAGTACAACTCTGTAGTTTGTGATTTCAGGCCATTCCATGGAGGCCACCATGCACTCATCACAAATTATGCTAACCGCATCACCACAGTGACATCCATTTCACCTTCTGCTCACAATCAATTAACCATGGATATACGTTTACTATTTTCTGAATCGCTAGTCAAGCACAGGAAAAAATACTTCAGTTCAGAGGAGTTGTATTCGGCCACACCTGTCAGAAGAAGCCTCAATCTATAGGTAAGCTATTCTATGTTGCATTGCTTCTCATGATTTCATCTTCTATCTACACTTCGCAAATTTATGTTGTGGGGATTCACACAGAATTAGTATATTCTGTAATAATTAATTTGTATTTCCCAAACAAAGTCTTAAAAGAAGCAACCAAACACCATGCCATCAGCAGCCTAGCAGCCAGCATGGACCATAGTCTATTTCAAAGAACTGATAACTCATCGGCAACCAATTCAAATGGATCATAGTGTCAAATTCAGTAACGAATGTTCCAACCTGGAGCCTAGCCGTCTCCTTTTGACTTGCCTAGTTTTTTCTCTTCCTTCTCTCTTGCCTGCAAGCAGAACAACCTGGCCCATAAGTGATCTTTCCCCACACATTCACATAGAACAAGCAGTTTGATGTCGGCCAAAAATCAGGAAAACTGGTCGCCAATTACCAATTCGGGCCAAAATCATAGTCTTTGATGAGGAAGTCACCGAGTTCCAGGAAACATACCTTCTGGTCCTTCTTCAACTTTTGCTCCAGGAAACGTCTTTGATGGCCGTTTGCACCGCTGCGAGGAACACGGAGGGGCGGTCGCCGCTGGCTGACTTGCCGGCATCGAGGTAGATATTGATCCAGCATCTCCGCTGCCAGCAGCCTACCACCACTGCCATCTCGTATGTCGTCGAATGCAACGGAAGGAAGCCGTGCTACACCGCCGCCGAAACGCCATGACAAATACCTCGTCCCCACCGGTCCACCACCTCCGGCCACTCCTCCTTATCAGCCGCTCGAGAGGGGGGGAGGAATATAGAGCAGCAGCACGACGCATCGTCGGATCCAACTGAAGGCAGGCTCCTCTATCTCTTTCTTTCTTCTCGGCGAAGGAAATGGGGCAGTGGTACGTGGGCCAATTATTAATACGAGCAGACGAGAAGGCGCCCTTGTCTCGCGTGCGTTGACTGCCTTCGTGAAGTTACCTTGGGGAGGTGTTAACTGAGCTGGAGTAAATCACGGGACGTGGCATATGCGAGGAGGCGCTCCTTCCGCGACTCTTAATGGGTTTAATAATAACCTTGGGAAAATCATGCATCCCCTCCTAAAATGAGGCAAATCATCTACTCCCTCCTTCCATCTATATATAGGGCATTAGAGCAATAATATATGACATGCAACTTACACAAAGCACACCGTTAAATTCGTCTGTGAAAGGAGCTTTCAATAATATAATTCTTATATTATGCATGTCATGTACTATTAATCTTGTCAATAGTCAAAGGAGGTCTTAAAAAACGCATTAGGCCCTATATAGATGGAAGGAGGGAGTAATTCCTTGTTACTACCTCCGTCCTGAATCCTGATTCATTAGTCCTTGTAGTTTGGGTCAAACTTTAACCACTGATTTAACTATTAAAAATAAGTTATATACCCTAAAATTAATATTATCGGAAACCTTTTTCAAATATGAATCCAACAATATAAGTTTTATGGCATACAACTTATAATTCTTTTTACTCAAATATGTGGTCAAAGTTGGGCACAAAATACGCACTTCATTATCCTGCCTTTTGTCATCTTTCCCTCTGCACACAGTAACTAAATGAGCCGCGTTGAAAATTGCACAAGTTACAGTTGTTGTAAAATAGGCGATGAGCATCAGGGCAATTGCTGCTAATAGATTGCACCAAGCCTCAACGTGGGCTAGACCGGAACCGGATCCTTTAACATTGAGAAGGAATGTTAGAGAAGCTATGATACCCTAACCTTCCTTCTTTCTATGCATATGATTATGGCTAAAATGACTTAAATTAATTTGAAAATTGATGATCTACCGTGTACATTTATAGTAATTACATGCAAACAAATTGATGGTGAAATAAAATAAAATTTAAGTTATTTATATCTACTGTAAATACCAACACTAAACAATCTATTAACTACCTACTAACAGTCCCTAACTTCCCTTCTTTATTTTACACTAGGCTAACACTGTAACACCGTGACATTCCTTCTCTATGTTAGAGGATCCGGTTCCAGGCTAGACCAACCTTCAAGTTGTATATTGCTCACATGCCTCAAACTATTGTAACAAAATTCTTCTCTTGTTTCGGTAATGAAACACACTAGCAGATCATCCAGGACAGACATGCCCATATTGACCCTAGAACCGGAGTTTCCTATTTGGCGCTTAAAGCACAAATAGTGCCTAAGGCACTTTGTTACGGGCGGCCCATTAGGGGCACTGTGTTACCTTAAGCTCCCAACCAGTTGTATGAAACTTCCAGAAGCTTCCGGTTCGGTTTATTCCCCTTTTCTATGTGTTCGGCTGGTTTCTAGACTTTTTTTATTTCATTTTGTTGATTATGCTTTTTCTTCGATTTGTGTTTTTTTTTAAAAATTGCTAACATTTTAAAATCCATGAATATTCTTTTCAATTTCATGAAATTTTAAATCTGCAAACAACTTTTAAAAACCATGATTTTTCAAATCCGTGATTTGATTAAATTCATGAATATTTATTTAAATTTGCAAAAAAAATGAAATTCATGAATATTTTTAAAATTCAATAACATTTTAAAAAATGTAAAGCTTTTGATAATTTTACTACTCTTTCTGATCTGAATTAATTGACACAACCTTCATACAATGTCCTCTAAACATTGTAAAGAGTGCGGAAATTTAGTGCGTGTCTTAAGGCCCTTCCCAGTGCTCCACCTTGTCAGGTGCTAAGACTGTCATGTAGGAAAAAAAGCTGTTGTGGCAAGGTAATTAAGAGGCACTACTAGGAGAAAAACTACTACCAGCGCTGGAAATACCTATAGTAGTAGCGTTGGACACTACTGCTAATGCGCTACAACTAAGTTGTAGCAGTAGCGCTGCTTGGACCAGAGCTACTGGTAAGTATTGTTATCAGTAGCGCTGCTTCAACAAGTGCTTGCTAATTATCTGTAGAGCTGCACCGAAGCAAACGTTGCTGCTAAACTAGCACTGCAGCTAGACACCTACCAGCGCTACTGCTAATATTGCCGCTTTCATTTTTTTTCCCCTCTACGTATTTGTGATGTATTTGTGCATGCTCTATACAGTAGTTTCATCATATCATAACAAACATGCATTATTCTCATCATATCATACACATACAATAGTCTCGTCATACCATCATCATCATCATCATCATCCAACACAAATATCATCACATCTCGAAAATAGCGATACATAAGTCATGTCATGTCTCGAATAAATGCAACTGCATGGTCATGGCACACACACACACACAAGTTTCATCATCTCTATCTAAACCATGAAGTAGAAGAGAAGAGCGATCAGCATGAGCAAGAGCGCGACTATGTAGTACTTCTTGAGGCACCAGTTTCGCTCCCTCTTGCCGGAGCGTCCACCTCAAGTAACTAATTTCCGCTTCGGCTCTGCTGTCGAACCCTCTGTGGCTAGCGCCCGGGTACCTGTCCACCTGGGCCTGACCATCCAGTCAGTGGTCATACACTCCTGGAACCCTCCCAACGAATACGGCGTAGCAGTCCTTCGCCATCTCTGATCTATGTACCTGCATCGTCAGTTGATGAATTCAATGATAATATGCAACATGATTTACTTAAGAAACACAAAGAGTCATAATTAGCAAAATACAAGCAACCTATAGTAGACATAAATAACGAAGTTCCTCATACCCAAACTAATTAACTAGAGCGATCTACGCTAGTTCAGGAGGACGGTTTAATTACATCACATAGTTTCGCCGTGCATAAATTCAAAGTTTTGCCATAGAAAGACAGTAGTGACACATTGTCATCGACAATCAGTCCTCCACGTCGGCGGTCCAATCTTCATAGTCAGGGAGGAAGCACCCGAGCTTGTTGAAAGGCTTCAGGTCCACACGCTGAGCGAGTAGCAGTGCTCGGCAATCATCCCGTGTGATTGGCCCATGGTAGAACATACCTGTTAGTTCGAGGACCTCCTTCATGATCACTTGGGCAAGTTCACACTGTACGTGATAAAACTCAGCTCGGATTCAATGATCTGGTGTCTTTCCTATGCTTGTGGCCTAGTTGACAATCTCGGCATCGATGGTAGTAGCTGACATGCGAAGGTGTTGATTATCCCTTCTGTACTCGATCATGTGATGCATGAGGTAGAATCCATCATCCTTACTGGTGTACGGTTGCTGGATGCAGCAGAAGTCGGTCTTATGGCCAAAACCCAGCCCGTTCTTCCTGTACTTTTTCACCTTGATATATCCACCTCACAGGCTGAAAGTTAACAGGGCACTATCAAGAACACTCTTTATGTGCGTGTAATCTTTTTTCTTGATGTTCTTCGATGAGTCCAAGTACATAGCATGGGAGGATTCTGGGTACAGACAGATGAGGACGTCCCCCTACTGCGCAAAATAAGTACACCTCAAATTACCCTCCATGCTTTCAAAGGAATGATTAAAAATTATGAAAGGATATCCGCAGATGACTTACGTGGGATGATAAGGTAGGAGAATCGCTTCCTTGTCCTTATTAGCGATCATGAACTCGCCTATGTACTTGTTCGCATAGTCATGGTGCTCTTTGCAGACTGCCAAGAAGCTCTCGTGCATATAGTACAGGTCCGCCACGTAGATATATTTTATGTTCTCGCGCCTGATGATGTAGTTGAGATACAGTGCATACATGCGGATGAACTAAAAATCTAGCTTGGTCATGTGGAACATGTCGTAGATGTAGTCAAATCGCTGGATGAACTTATTCGCGGGCCATCTTTCGACGTACAACTTCCCACCCGACACCTTAACCGCGTAAAGCGGGTAACCTGGTTTTTCCGATATGAGAAGGCTTTTCTCTCTGGACAACACATCTTCATGAAGTCTCCTTAGATCATTGTTCAATATGTGCTATAGCGCTTTCGGAGGTAGGATCGGGTGGCCGGCGACATGGAAACATTCCGCACCTTCGACAGGTATTCTGTCTACCTCCCAGGGCTTCAGAGGCGGCTGGCTGCTTGAAGCAGCTCTGGTGCCTTTAGGGCCTTTCTTGTCCAGTCTCCTCCTTTGCTTCTTGGCGGGTGGCGGCAGTGAGCCCACCATACCTTCCCTAACCACCACCCCCAGTGTCGTCGGGCTAATCAGTGGACGGCCCTCAGGTTGTTGCTCGGTAGAGGCGGCATCTAGAGGCGTCTCCTGCGAGGATCGCATGAAGAGAGACTTTTTGCATTCCGCCTTAGGACGTTCCAGCTCCAGCAAATCAGGCAACATCAAGTCATCATCTCCACGCTCATAGCCTGAGTCATAGTCTCGAGCCATCAATCCTCCATCGTCATTGGCGGTATTGATATACTTGAGAGGGTCATCATCATCCCCCTCCATGAAATCATCAGCATTTTCTTCTTCGACGGGGCGACATCATCTGGTACTAATGGAGGCTCTCCCTCGCGTTGTCCACTATCACCCGCCACGACAGGTGCAGGTAATTTGGTAGGTGGGGTGGTGTTCTTACCTTCTTGAGAAGCTGTCTTGGTGTGATACCGGGCGCCTCGACACGAAGAAGAGTCTTCGGCCAAGGCAAGAACCATCTCTTGCATGCACCAATCCGTTTAAGGGTCTCCTTGTCATCGACTGGTACCAGAGGAGGGAAATCCTCGAAGTCCGCTTTGACACTGGCCACGTTAACCTTGAAGACACCATAGGGCATCTCTCGGTTGTGGAACATGCGATCCTTCAGCTTCACGGCCGTTGCCTTTCCCACGACCACCTTCTGGCTGTTGATGTCGTCACAGTCGTCGGCGAGGGCCAAGCGGGACTCCCCTTTCAACTGGGCCCTGAACATATTGAAAAGGCCCCGGAGCGACGTGTGCACGAGGCGCCATCTCCGACGCCGCGCACATGTCCATAGGACGACGGTTTGTCCTCCAAGACCTTTTCAGTATGTTCAGGGCCCGGTTGAAAGGGGACTCCCACTTGGGCCTCGTCGACGACTGTGACAACTCGGCGCTTTCGGCTACCTTTTGGTGCTGCTCTTTTTGCAAAAGGAACGTGGATAGTTTACTAATGTGACAAAACTTGTAGTCGAATTGATTGGAAGCTAATATAATAAGGTGGTAATATAACAATTACCAGAAGTCTCATGAACTCCCTCGTGTTCGGGTCTGTGTAAAAGATATTATTGATGCGGTCCCACTTGTACCGGGCCCTGATCCAGTCACGCTCCAGCGGGTCGGTGAACTCCACCAATGGGTCTGGGATTCTGTGACTTTCACGTTCGGCGTCCTCCTTGGCCCATACGGGAGGCGTGTTCTTGGCCTGGAGCGCTGACTTCTTCTTTAGCGCAAGTCTCCTTGAATTTTTTGAAGTCCTCTTCCTTTAGTTTCGGATTGTCAGCATGAATCTTGGACCACGGTTCATTCTTCGCAATCGCTTTTTTCACCCTAACTTTCTATGCGGACAAGTCGTTGGTGAACATCACCATCGCCTTGCTGTTTATCTTTGTCATGGGATCATCGTCCCACGGATGTTTGCTTTCATCCCGGCTGGGGAACATGAACCTGTTGTGCAACTTCTTTAGGAGCATGTGCTCCATATGTGGTATCTTCTTCAACTTCTCGTCGTTGATGTTGGCGGTTTCCCTGAGGATGCATCCTAGTTGATTGCCCCAGCACGAGCGCGCTTCCTCCGGCGCCGTTGGCTCTAATTTCTTGGGGTGCATCTCCGTGACCACAATTTGTCCGATGTCGAGCTCGTTTGGTCTTCGTGTCTGCTACCTCTTGAGCACTGCGTTGTTTTTCCCTTGAAGAGGAAAGGGTGATGCAGCAAAGTAGCGTAAGTATTTCCCTCAGTTTTTGAGAACCAAGGTATCAATCCAGTAGGAGGCTACGCGAGTCCCTCGCACCTACACAAAACAAATAAATCCTCGCAACCAACGCGATAAGGGGTTGTCAATCCCTACACGGTCACTTACGAGAGTGAGATCTGATAGATATGATAGGATAATATTTTTGGTATTTTTATGATAAAGATGCAAAGTAAAGTAAAAGCAAAATAAAAAGCAATGGTAATAGCTAAGTGTTGGAAGATTAATATGATGGAAAATAGACCCGGGGGCCATAGGTTTCACTAGTGGCTTCTCTCAGGAGCATAAGTATTTTACGGTGGGTGAACACATTACTGTTGAGCAATTGACAGAATTGAGCATAGTTATGAGAATATCTAGGTATGATCATGTATATAGGCATCACATCCGAGATAAGTAGACCGACTCCTGCCTGCATCTACTACTATTACTCCACACATCGACCGCTATCCAGCATGCATCTAGAGTATTAAGTTCATAAGAACAGAGTAACGCCTTAAGCAAGATGACATGATGTAGAGGGACAAATTCATGCAATATGATAAAAAACCCATCTTGTTATCCTCGATGGCAACAATACTATACGTGCCTTGTTGCCCCCTCATCCTTTGGGAAAGGACACCGCAAGATTGAACCCAAAGCTAAGCACTTCTCCCATTGCAAGAAAGATCAATCTAGTAGGCCAAACCAAACTGATAATTTGAAGAGACTTGCAAATATAACCAATCATACATAAAAGAATTCAGAAGATTCAAATATTGTTCATAGATAAACTTGACCAAACCCACAATTCATCGGTCTCAACAAACACACCGCAAAAGAAGATTACATCGAATAGATTTCCACAAGAGAGGGGGAGAACATTGTATTGAGATCCAAAAAGAGAGAAGAAGCCATCTATCTAATAACTATGGACCCGAAGGTCTGAGATAAACTACTCACACTTCATCGGAGGGGCTATGGTGTTGATGTAGAAGCCCTCCGTGATCAATGCCCCCTCGTGAACTCCTAACAGGCCCCAAGATGGGATCTCGTGGGTACAGAAGGTTGCGGCGGTGGAATTAGGTTTTTGGCTCCGTATCTAGTCGTTTGGGGGTATGTAGGTATATATAGGAGGAAGAAGTACGTCGGTGAAGCAACAGGGGGCCCACGAGGGTGGAGGGCGCGCCCTAGGGGGGCAGGCGCGCCCCCCCTACCTCGTGGATTCCCTGTTGGTTGCTTGACGTAGGGTCCAAGTCTCCTGGATCATGTTCGTTCCAAAATCACGTTCCCGAAGGTTTCATTCCGTTTGGACTCCGTTTGATATTCTTTTTCTGCGAAACTCTGAAATAGGCAAAAAACAACAATTCTGGGATGGGCCTCCGGTTAATAGGTTAGTCCCAGAAATAATATAAAAGTGAATAATAAAGCCCAATAATGTCCAAAACATAAGATAATATAGCATGGAGCAATCAAAAATTATAGATACGTTGGAGACGTATCAAGCATCCCCAAGCTTAATTCCTGCTCGTCCTCGAGTAGGTAAATGATAAAAACAGAATTTTTGATGCGGAGTGCTACTTGGCATAATTTCAATGTAATTCTTCTTAATTGTGGTATGAATATTCAGATCCGAAAGATTCAAGACGAAAGTTCAATATTCACATAAAAATAATAATACTTCAAGCATACTAACTAAGCAATTATGTCTTCTCAAAATAACATGGCCAAAGAAAGTTATCCCTACAAAATCATATAGTCTGGCTATGCTCTATCTTCACCACACAAAATATTTAAATCAATGACAACCCCGATGACAAGCCAAGCAATTGTTTCATACTTTTGACATTCTCAAACTTTTTCAATCTTCAGGCAATACATGAGCGTGAGCCATGGACATAGCACTATATGTGGAATAGAATGGTGGTTGTGGAGAAGACAAAAAGGAGAAGATAGTCTCACATCAACTAGGCATATCAAGGGCTATGGAGATGCCCATAAATAGATATCAATGTGAGTGAGTAGGGATTGCCATGCAACGGATGCACTAGAGCTATAAGTATATGAAAGCTCAACAAAAGAAACTAAGTGGGTGTGCATCCAACTCGCATGCTCACGAAGACCTAGGGCATTTTGAGGAAGCCCATCATTGGAATATACAAGGCAAGTTCTATAATGAAAAAATTTCCACTAGTAAATGAAAGTGATATCATAGGAGCTCTATCATGAAGATCATGGTGCTACTTTGAAGCACAAGTGTGGTAAAAGGATAGTAACATTGTCCCTTCACTCTTTTTCTCTCATTTTTTATTTGGGCCTTTTTTATGGCCTCTCTTTTTTTGTCCGGAGTCTCATCCCGACTTGTGGGGGAATCATAGTCTCCATCATCCTTTCCTCACTTGGGACAATGCTCTAAAAATGATGATCATCACACTTTTATTTTCTTACAACTCAACAATTACAACTCAATACTTAGAACAAAATATGACTCTATGTGAATGCCTCCGGCGGTGTCTGCGGGATATGCAATGAATCAAGAGTGACATGTATGAAAGAATTATGAACGGTGGCTTTGCCACAAATACGATGTCAACTACATGATCATGCAAAGCAATATGACAATGATGAAGCGTGTCATAATAAACGGAACAGCGGAAAGTTGCATGGCAATATATCTCGGAATGGCTATGGAAATGCCATGATAGGTAGGTATGGTGGTTGTTTTGAGGAGGTATATGGTGGGTGTATGATACCGGCGAAAAGTGCGCGGTATTAGAGAGGCTAGCAATGGTGGAAGGAAGAAAGTGCGTATAATCCATGGACTCAACATTAGTCATAAAGAACTCATATACTTATTGCAAAAATCTACAAGTTATCAAAGCAAAGTATTACACGCATGCTCTTAGGGGGATAGATTGGTAGGAAAAGACCATCTCTCGTCCCCGACCGCCACTCATAAGGAAGACAATAAATAAATAAATCATGCTCCGACTTCATCACATAACGGTTCACCATACGTGCATGCTACGGGAATCACAAACTTTAACACAAGTATTTCTCATATTCACAACTACTCAACTAGCATGACTCTAATATCACCATCTTCATATCTCAAAACAATTATCAAGCATCAAACTTCTCATAGTATTCAACACACTCATAAGAATTTTTACTATTCTTGAATACCTAGCATATTAGGATTATTTTTAAGAAAATTACCATGCTTTTTAAGACTCTCAAAATAATCTAAGTGAAGCATGAGAGATAACTAGTTTCTATAAAACAAATCCACCACCGTGCTCTAAAAGATATAAGTGAAGTACTAAAGCAAAAACTATATAACTCAAAAGATATAAGTGAAGCACATAGAGTATTCTAATAATTTCCGAATCATGTGTGTCTCTCTCAAAAGGTGTGTACAGCAAGGATGATTGTGGTAAACTAAAAATCAAAGACTCAAATCATACAAGACGCTCCAAGCTAAACACATATCATGTGGTGAATAAAAATATAGCTCCAAGTAAAGTTACCGATGGAAGTAGACGAAAGAGGGGATGCCTTTCGGGGCATCCCCAAGCTTTGGATTTTTGGTGTCCTTAGATTATCTTGGGGGTGCCATGGGCATCCCCAAGCTTAGGCTCTTGCCACTCCTTGTTCCATAATCCATCAAATCTTTCACCCAAAACTTGAAAACTTCACAACACAAAACTCAGCAGAAAATCTCGTGAGCTCCGTTAGCGAAAAAAAACAAAAGACCACTTCAAGGTACTGTAATGAGCTCATTATTTATTTATATTGGTGTTAAACCTACTGTATTCCAACTTCTCTATGGTTTATAAACTCTTTTACTAGCCATAGATTCATAAAAATAAGCAAACAACACACGAAAAACAGAATATGTCAAAAACAGAACAGTCTGTAGTAATCTGTAACTAACGCAAACTTCTGGAACTCCAAAAAATTAGCCAAAATAGGAAGACCTAGACAATTTGTTTATTGAACAGAAGCAATTGGAATCAATATTTATCACGTTCTGGTGTTTTTTAACAATTGTTTTCGTGAACAGAAAGTTTCTGGAATTTTCTGCAAGATCAATTAACTATCATCCAAGAAGATCCTATAGGTTTAACTTGGTAAAAACACTAATTAAAACAGAAAAAACATCTAACCAGAGGCTAGATCAAAAATTTATTCAACGACAGAAAGGAAATATATTGGGTTCCCTCCCAACAAGCGCTTTTCTTTAAAGCCTTTTAGCTAGGTATTGATAATTTTAGTGATGCTCGCAAGAAAGACAGGAATTGAAGCACAAAAGGAGCATCATGAAACACGTGACAAACACATCCAAGTCTAATATACTTCCTATGCATAGGCATCTTATAGGCAAACAAATTATAATAGCAAGCAAAAACTAGCATATGCAAGGAAGCGGAAAGAAACAATAGCAATCTCAACATACGAGAGGTAATTTATTATCATGAAAATTTTTATGACCATATTTTCCTCTCTCATAATAATTACATGTGGGATCATAAGCAAATTCAATAAAATAGCTATCACATAAAATATTTTCAACACGATCCATATGCATGCAAAGTTGACACTCTTCCGAAATAGTGGGATTAACATTAACTAAAGTCATGACCTCTCCAAACCCACTTTTATCAAAAATTTCATAAGATTGAATATTCTCCAAATATGTGGGATCTAAAGTTGACACTCTTCCAAACCCACTTTCAATATTATTGCAAACAATATTCACTACAAAAAAAAGACACATCCGTGACATTTTGGGCCGAACGAATTTTTTTTTGTCATACATATGACACTTCTATGACGATAATTGTGACAAAACCCGGTATCATCATAGATGTGGTGGGCTCCTACTTCTATGACAAAAAATCATGACAAAATGGGCTTTTCGTCACAGGCGGGCGGAGACGCAGCTGCATGACATTCTTTGGGCCGTCCATGACGAAAAAAACCGTGGTAGAAGCGAGGGGGAGGAAAATTTCGGGGAGTTCCCGGTTACGGTGGGAGGTCGGGGGTCGAGCGATGCTCGTTTCTCTCGTACACATACGCGCGTGTGTGTGAGGCATTGGCTCTAACTGAACCCGAGCGAGGCGTTGGGCTCTAACTGAACCCGAGCGATTGCAGACCGCAGGCTACATTATCGAATCCGGCGATCGATCGATGTACATTAAATGAACCCGATCGAAGCGATTCTTCGCTCTACTGCTAATGAAGCCGGTCGATGCTACCTCTGGGATGAACAGTGAGCGTTGCGGGGGGGGTTGGATGAGCGGTGGCGGTGGCGTTGCCTGCGGATGAACAAGACCCGTGGTGTGGAGGGCTGGATGAGCGATAGATGGTGGAGGGTGGTTGAGCGATGGCCGGTGGAGTAAGCGGCGGTGGAGGCTGGATGAACAGGAGCCCGTGGAGGCCGGAGGAGGTCGACGGTGGATGAGCGATGGCTGTGGAGGCTGGAGGAGGTCGACGGTGGAGATGAACAGGACCCCGTTTTGACCGTGGCGCTCCAACACAAGTCTGTTTAAATCCGTTTTGCGATGCATACACCCCTCCCGATCAACAGGACCCCGTTTTGACCGTGGCGCTCCAACACAAGTCCGTTTAAATCCGTTTTGCGGTACGCCACACCCCTCCCGATCAACAGGACCCCCGTTTCGACCGTAGGATGTCTGTTTCCTCCGTTTTGCGGTACGCCACACCCCTCTCGATCAACAGGACCCCCGTTTCGACCGTAGGAGGTCCGTTTCCTCCGTTCTGTGGTACGCCACACCCCTCCCGATCAACATGACCCCCATTTGGACCGTAGGAGGTCAGTTTCCTCTGTTCCGCGGTACGCCATGCTTCGTATCCATCGCCTGTTCTGTCCAAGCCCTCCCGATGAACACGACCACGCATTACGTTCCGACCCAGTCGGTTGGCTCCCACGCGTTCTGTTGCCTCCTGATGAACACGACGCATTCCATTGCCTCCCCATGAACACGATGACGACGCTGTTTCTCCTTTGCGACCCAGCCATGTACACGAGCCCTGGTCGTACGTATGCGCGAGTATGCGTTCGAGACCCTACCCGTATGTACACATACGTGGCCGTATTTTCTTTCTTGCATATTGACAGATGTACGTACGTGTACATGCTACGTGCGCGCCTCTACTACGACACGTACGCGCCTCTACTACGACACGTGCGCGCCTCTACTACGACACGTGCGCGCCTCTACATCGACCAGTATATATGTACGTACACGTTCGCGACCAGAATGACAACGCTACGTACGCTTCGACCAGGTGGGTCCCGACCGCCGTGCACTTCCTTACTGCGAAGATGTAGCTGGTGGGTCCCAGCGGTCGGGGGCGAATCGCTTTTGTTTTTTGCCGGACGCACCGCCTTGCGTGCGAAGGTGTAGCTGGTGGGTCCCAGAGTCTGGGGAAATGTTTTTCGCGAACACGGTGTGGCCCGTCCGGTGGGTCCTCTGTCGGTGGAGGAATAATTATTTTGCGGCGTAATAAGGAGGCACTTCCTTGCGGCCGCCGTGGACCCAAATTGTCGGCCTCTCCACGTCTGATCCCACGTCCGATGGAAGCCGTTCCTTGACCACGTTGACCACGCCGGCGCCGAGAGCACCAGGCGGTGGACGACGGCGAGGCCTAGGAAGGGGACGACGGGAGCCGGGGAAGACGCGATGGATGCCCACGCCAGAGAGGAGTACAAGGGTTCACCGGTTCGGCTGCGATGTGAGGCTGCCGTCGCCCGCGAATAACGAGGGTGTGGGTGAGTAGAGGGATGGCACAGCGGCGGTGGGATTAGTAGGGCGGTGAGGCCTCCGCCGCATCGCAACCCGGCCACGGAGGCAGGAGCATGAGGCACGACCGGCGCTGGTTTGGGCGGCTGGAGCAAGAAGACCAGAGGTTGAAGAAGCACTACATCCGTTGGATGGACATCGTACGGTCACTGGAGCTAGAATCATGCATATTGACTAAGTTGACAAAGCCCTCCGTCCCCATTAACTTAGTAGGCCCACAAGTCAGCCTGCCACTACACTGGGTTCCAGCTAACAGGGGGAGTATTCATTTTTTTGTGCGTAATAAGGAGGCACTTCCTTGCGTGCGAAGATATAGCTGGTGGGTCCGAAATGTCGGTGGCGTGATAGCGTTTTTTTCGTGAAATCTGAGAGGCCCTTCGGTGGGTCCACGATGTCGGTGGAGGAATCATTATTTTTGGCGTAATAAGGAGGCATTTCCTTGCGTGCGGCCATGGACCCAGCCGGCCTCTCCACGTACAATCCACTTCAGATGCATGTCGATTGCGTTGACCACGTTGACCAGGCAGCGCCGAGAGCACCAGGGCGGTGGACGACGGCGAGGCCTAGGAAGGAACAACACGGAGGCGTGGAAGACTCGGCAGTTGTTTCCCACGCTGAGGGGAGTACGATCAGACGAGGGTTTATCGTTCGTCTGCCGTCGCCAGAGAATAACAGCAGTGTGGGTGAGTAGAGGGATGGCTAGGCCAGCGATGGGAATCTGGTGGGCGGTGAGGCTGTGGCGGCAAGACTGGCCGTCAGGGAAGGAGGAAGCGAGCAGTCCCTTGGCGCTTGTTTGAGCGGCCGGAGCAGGAAGAGCAGAGATTGAAGAATCACGACGGCCGTTGGATGGACATCCAACGATCCAACGCTTAAAGGCGTCAACCTTTTTTAGGAAAGCCTCAAATGTGGAAAACAAAGATACAACCCATCTGCCATTATTTCTAATAATTTACAACCCATTTGCTAATTCTTAAGGTTTTTGGAGCCCATATTCTTTTTGTTAGCATTACAGCCCATATTGTGGCCACGGTTAAAAAATTATACGAAATTTTGCATATTTGGTCCGAACTGTTTTTAATCCCGAAATTTCGACTCACATTCAAACTAATTTTAAAAATAAATGTATATCAATACAAAATCCAACAAATTCTCCACGCATAAAAATTAATGTAATTTAAAATCTCGAAATGAAAAAAAAGATATTTGAAACTAATTGCCGGTTTGATGTGTTTAAAAAATGTACAGCCCATTTCTCATTACTGATAGGCCATTTTCTTGGCCATCCGAATGAAGCTCTCCTCGTCTTGAAAGATTTACAGCCCAACAGGCCTGACAAAGCGACTTACTTGGCAAATCACAAAAAAACTGGGCTATGGCCGTGGACCCAGCTGTCAGCCTCTCCACGTCTGATACTCTTCCATTGGAAGTCGGTCGTTGACCACATTGACCACGCCTTGGCGAGACACGAGAGCACCAAGGTGGTGGACGACGGCGAGGCCTAGGAAGGGATGACGCGGAGTCGGGAAGACGCGCCATGGATGCCCACGCGGAGAGGAGTACGAGGGTTCACTGGTTCGGCTGCGGCGTGAGGCTGCCGTCGCCGTAGAATAACAGGGGGTGTGGGTGAGTACAGGGATGCCCTGGGCCAGCGGTGGGAGTAGTAGGGGGTGGTGAGGCCTCCGCGGCATCACAGCCGGCCACGAGAGGCAGGAGCACGCGACACGACGGGCGCTGCTTTGGTCGGCTGGAGCAAGAAGACCAGAGATTAAAGAAGCACTATGGCCATTGGATGGACATCGTATGGTCACTGGAGATAGAACTGTTCATATTTACTAAGTTGACAAAGCCCTCCGTCCTCATCAACTTAGTAGGCCCACAAGTCAGCCACCCACTATGGTGGGTCCCAGCTAGCAGGGGGGTATTCATTTTTTGTGCGTAATAAGGAGGCACTTCCTTGCGTGCGAAGATATAGCTGGTGGGTCCGACACAGCCGGGGGAACATTTTTCGTGAAATCTGAAGCCCTTCCCACGCATACCCACGACAAAGGCGTAATAAGGAGGAGCTTTCCTTGCGTGCGACCATGGACCTCGTGGGTCCCAGTCGTCAGGCTCTCCACGTACAGTCCTCTTCCGATGACTCTCGTATGTTGACCACGCCGCGCCGAGTGCACCGAGGCGATGGACGACGGCAAGGCCCCAAACTGGAACGACGCGAAGATGGGGAAGACGCAGCAGTGGAGTCGCAGACAGAGAGGAGTGGGAAACTTGACTGGTTAGGGTGCGGGGTGGGCCTACACTCGGCAGAGAATAACAGGAGGTGCGGAGTGGAGGGATGGCCTGGCCGTCGGAGGGGTAGCATTTCGCTGAGGAGCGCAAAACAACACTGTTGGACGCCGAAGGCTGGAGCGAAATGATTCCAAGCGGTACTGGGGAAGAATACGAGAGATTGAAGAAGAATGCCGGCCGTTGGATGTAAATCCAACGCCTTCTTAGGCTTCGACCTACTGGCCCACATGTCAGCCAGTCCATTTGTTTTTTTAGTCCATTTGGTGGGCTGGGTGAAACAATGATTGTAACACTCCAAAAATTTTGATTTGGTTTTTATTAAAATCTTTATCTGATTTAAAGGAGGTTATTTGAATTTTTTTAAGGACTCTCCTTCTCAAAAAAATTTTATGACAAATTTTTTTGAAAGATCCTTCTCAACCTTGATCTTTGGTGTTAAGGGTTTTTCATAAATTGTGTTGGCTCAACACAAATAATATTGGAGGGTTTTGCAATTATTTTTATTAAAAAGAAATCCTTTGGATTTTGGTTTTATTCCTTTCCCTTTTAAAAAAAAATTATCTTGCCATGACCTAGGTTGAAAATTTTCTTCTAAACCTACCTCCCTACCTTGGATCAAGTCAAGTATCCAACTCCAGCAAGTTTCAACCCATTTTTTATTTTTATTCTATTTATTTTATCCTCAAAACAATTTCTATCATTTATTTTGGACCTAGGTGACTTACAAAGGAATTACAACTTTCCTTTTGAGTTTTGGTCCCAAATAAACTCCTCTGACTAGTCCTTAGTACCCTCAACCTAGATCCATCAAGATCCACTTGTCCACAGTTCAAATTTTGCTTGCTGCAAGTTTGAATCAGTTTCGCCATTTTTGATGAAATTCATTATTTTTCTTCTCCAAAAATTCTGAGATAAATCAGGTAGCCCCCAGATGCATTGAGGGGTCACCTCAACAATGACCAGCTCCAGAAAAATTTTCCACATGCCAAAAACATTTCATCGAACACCTGGCATGCACTGTTTCTGTCAAAATTTAGAAAAGTTCAGGTTTCAGTGTTCAGTTTCAGTCGACGGTGTCGTTCTCGTCGGAACCCGTCGACAATCTCGCCAGTAGCCACCTTGGATCGTTGCTCACTGCTCCCCCTTCTTATCCAGTGCGCCGCACGATCGTTTGGACGGGCGCAAGTGTCGGTGGCGACGTGGCACCTCATCGCCGGCGTCTTCAGCGGTGGCAGAACCACCCGTGGCGGCCAGGCCGGCTCGCCGCTGGCGCCGTCAAGACCGCCCAAGCCACCAGAAACCTCCGCGTGGTTGTCTGCTTGCCTGTGCACACTGCAGCACCGTCGCCGTGGCCTGAGAAGCACAGGGCGCGCTCCCTGCCGTCGTCGTGCCCGCGAGGCCGTTCCGTCGGGAACTTGGAGTATCACCCAAGTCAGGCCAGGTTTAGCCCTTGAACGGATCCAGTAGACCAATACGATGATGCCCAGCCACCTAAACCGCCTTCCCGACCACTGCCTCGCCATAATCACTCGCCGAAGTTATCCCGTTCTCGACAACTGCCTCGGGCCGGCTATAAATAGCGCCCCGAGCTCGCCTTCGACCAAGCATCACCCCTCCACCTCACCAGAACCCCGCCCAGCCACTAGGAAGACCTCGGGGAGGCCTTCTTCCCCGACTCCGGCCGCCCCGATCCGCTTCGGGCTCCGGCACGATTCTCTCCGGCGAGGGCACCTCCGCCTCCCAAACCGCGTCAACAACCTTCTAGTGCACCCACTCTTCTGACCCTAGCCTCAATTTGACGCCTGCAGCTCTCCTCGGCGAGATCCACCACCACCCGAGCCACCGTCCGCCGGAGTGAAGGCCGCCGTCGACGTGGTGCTCGCCGACGACCAACTCCACCACCCACAGACGCGGGAGAGCACCATGAGTCCATAGGTACCATCCATTCCCCCTACCTCGCCGTGGATCGCCGCCGACGACCACCGCGGCCCTCGGGCGCCGGGAGCTCTGTTTTGAATTCAAACTTGACGGGTGGGACCCCCTCATCAGATTTTTCTCTTTTTCGAACCGTTTTCTGAACACGCCTTCGGGCAAAATACGCTTTCTAACTGAAACGTTTTTCTGTCTTTTTATAAACTACCCCATGGAAACTTTCTGTTTCATTACAGATGAGTCCCTTGACTAAAACCTTAATAACTTTTAAAAAGAAGATGATTTGAATTGATTCTTTTTCTGTCATCTTTATTTTTATGTCTAGTTTTTTATCATATTTATTTGAAAAATATTTGGAACACTTTTTGTGCACGCACGGTATTTACGTAGTATCCGACTTTCTTTTATACCGTAGATACCGAAGGAGGTGACGGAGCCGCAAACTTCACCGAGCTAGACTCCGACTACTCCGAACCAGGCAAGCATGTTTGAACCTTTGATATGATGAGTGTTTTGCATGTTTGCTTGAGTATTTATTTCATGGCATGTTCATATAAGCAATTGTGAGTGTTATATTGCATGCAAGGCAGCTACGCGTGAGCTTCGAAACTTGGTGTGTTCATTTGATGGAAGGAAACATGATCATGTGGTGACATGTAAGGTGGTGAGCTGGTATTGTTGAAGCATGCCGGTCTTATGCCAACCGTTTAACTCCAGTGTTAACGTGGATCAAGTCTTGATCCCGTTCGTTTCCCCTTTTCGTGCTGCCACATGTTTTCTGCAAAGAGTGCGGTTTAGTAAGTTGCAAACCTCTTTCCTTGTACACACCAAACAGAGGGACCGCGATGAGGCTTCCATGGCCCTGGATTAAAACCCGTCATCCAGTCAGGGGGCATGGGTGTTTCCAGTTGGGACCGAGAGGTGGGCACCCCTTAGAGCGCGCGATATAAATTTGATCCCATGCTATTCGAGGTTGTGACCTCCCCGGCTTAGAGTTTTTCTTGAACGCTGCCTAGGGTGATTCCTGGCAGCGGAATGTGGAATGGGTGTGTACTGGTTAGATGTGTTTCTTCTAAAATACCGTAAACGGAACTAGTCCTTCGTGACTACTGAAATCCGTTAGCTGTGGTTAAAGAGTACAAACTCTGCAGAGTCAAAACCATGTCCATGGTCAAGGACTGTGACCAACATATTAATGTCAGTATCAGTGTCAGTCTCAACGTCCGTCCCAGCGTCAGTCTCAGTGTCAGTCTTAGTGAAAATCTCCGGCGAATAAACAAAGGTGGTAAACTTGGATGAATATCATTCCTGTGGATGGACTAACCAATTTATTATTATGTACTGAGTATTTCCTTGGGATGATTTAAATTCATAAGCTACTTGAATTTGAATGATGAAATATAAAGCCCTTTATGTGATGTCTCTCAGACGTCCGACTGTGGCATTCTTGTTATTTACCGTTGATATAAGCCCTTTATGTGATGTCGCTCAGACGTCCGACTGTGGCATTCCTGTTATTTACTTTTGATATAAGCCCTTTATGTGATGTCGCTCAGACGTCCGACTGTGGCACTCTTGTTATTTACTTTTGATATAAGCCCTTTATGTGATGTCGCTCAGACGTCCGATCATGACATGCTTACTGTTTACTTTCGATATAAGCCCTTTATATGATGTCGCTCAGACGTCCGACTGTGGCATCCTTGTCATTTACTTTCATTATAAGCCCTTTATGTGGTGTCGCCCCGACGCCCGACTGCGGCATGTTAATTAAATTTTACCTTTCGAGGCGTCGCTTCAGACACCCGATCGGTCTTCAACTATTTCTTTTTTGGATTTCGGGAGGACTGCCGCCTGACTTCCTTTTTATTTTTACATACAGTGCAATTTATTATCTGAGTGCGCATTACTAACCTACTCTTGTGCATCATGTTTGCATTTGTTATATCTTATGTCCAAACTGTCTTGCGAGTACATTCAAAGTACTCAACTGGCTTGTTGATTTGGCCAGATGTTGACGAAGGCGATCTTATGGATGAAGAGTTCGATAGCGAGTCCGACGCCTAGAGGAGTCCCAGTCAGTCCCATGCGATCCTAGAATTGGTCACTTGTATCATATACGCTTCCGCTACCCGAATAAAATCATCGAGTCCCACTCCGGCGCTCGATGAGCTGTAAGATTTAGGAGTCATATCACCCACTCCACTGTGACATATCCACCTCCACGTTTATAACGAGTCAGTAGTTATGCCACCACACTCCTTGTGTCATATCCGCCCTTATGTATTATATCGGTGTGCTTGTATTAAATTGTTGAGCAGCCTCAGCTCAACCTTGTATAATATTTAGTACCTCTGGATTTCTGTATCAAGGATTTGTCTACCAGTAAGGGAATTTGCCTATACTGGATTAATATAAGGGTCGGTTTCTCAATAAAAGTTTTATTGGAAAACCGGTCCTGACAATGATGTAGCATCTATGCAGCACGTTTAAATCCCATTTGCATTTTTCTCGAAATCCGCGGACTTGCTGGGTTGGGTGAAAATATCATGTTGGGCTAGACGGAGAAATGTTATAAAAACATAAACACATGATTTCACGTCTATTACTGCATTGGTTAGTAAAATCTTTGCAAGCTTATGTACGCAATCACTAGGAGTTAACTTGCCAAGTTATATATAAACAATTATTATTATTATTATTATTTTGTAAGAACTTCCAACTTACGAAATAAAATATCATTTTAATTTGATGAGTTAATAGTACATGGGGTATTATTAATTTTTAGGCTAGACGTGGGACAGTTGAGTTGGTTCTAGGGAAAAGTACTGGGAGAAAACTCAGTTTACATCGAAAAAGAAAGTGGGAGAACAGATAAAGTACAACATCTAGACCTTCCTGGCACGCTTGATCATGACGCTGCGGCTGTCCGTGTACTCGTCGGTTACGGGAAGCAGACACGCCCTCATGTCCAAAATCTGCGTGTACATGTCGTCGCATGCGTATGCGTCCTTGGCCGCGTAGGTTATGTAGGCTAGATTCAGAGGTACCTCCCACGTGTTCAGGTCGTCTTCTTTCATGTTGGCATATCAGGGGTCGATGATGGTCTCAGCGAGGTCAACCACGGAGTCCTTCTCCTGCCCGTTGCTGATGATCTTGTATTGCTTCTGGATGTCGACAAGCTTGTTGCACCAGATGGCTGAATCGTCGCGTTCTTCCTTCTCTCCACCATAGCGAAGGTGCAGTTGGCGCTGCCGATGAAACGGGCGAATGCTCCAGAACCTGGTGCATCCATAGGACTGAGGTGAGGCAGAGCTTCACCGAGTCCGTATCGTTGGTGTACATCACATTCAACTTGGTGCAACCATAGGACTGAACGGCGAACTCAAAGGGGAACTCCTTGCTGAAGTCCATATCCAGCAGGCTCACCCCTCGGATCACCATTGGAGTCTCTTCGAGTGAACGAGTGTGTAGGCGGCGGCAGCAGTTCGTTTTTCAGCTCTTGGGGAACTGGATTCAACAATAAGCTGAGTGTGTACATGCGACAATAGTTACTACCCCTCCCTCGTCCGCTGCACGCCCGACAGAAGATGCACCCTCGGCGCATTCAAATGCCCCCATTAAGAAACCTACTCCGGCCACACGTCGGTTCACGAGTGGGTCTGTATTGGTACTGTAATAACAGGAGTTAGTGGTCACTTTATTTAAATTTAATTAGCTTTAATAGAAATTTATACCTAAAACAAGCAATGCATTGGCTCATTTTATCAGTGCCACAAGATCAACATGCACAACAATTAGAATTATTATTCTCGGGGCCTTACGATCAACACATTTGTCGCACTTTCACAAAGATAATACTACCAAGTTTGAACTGTTTGTTATGGTTGTTGTCATCTGCATCATCATGCCATGTTTTCCAGCTTGCAAGATTCAGAACCAACAAATAAGATCCAAATAATAAGTACAACAAATATGCCTACACATCTCATTGATTCCCAGCTTGCAAGATTCAGAACCAACAAATAAGATCCAAATAATAAGTACAACAAAGATGCCTACACATCTCATTGATTCCCAGTTTGCAAGATTCAGAAGAACAAATAAGATTCAAATAATAAGTACAACAAAGATGCCGACACATCTCATTGATTCCCAGCTTGCAAGATTCAGAACCAACCCATTAGAGCCTTTTGATAAAGTGAATATCAGGATTAAATCCATCTTGACTAGCCATGTCATACAATCGAAGAACTTGGCGATGACCGTCACAACATCTGTAGTTGAGTATTCCTGTTTGCACAACACAAACAAGGAGACATGAGAGCATGATTTCACTTCAATAGCGGCCTCCTTGAACTCAACCTGCAGCTCCACTAGGATGAGGTCTGCCTGGAGTTCCATGATTCAATTCATGCGCCTTTTTTCTACAGTTCACCTGAAATGAAGCAAAGATTGCATCATTCAGCTAGCAAGAAGTACTTGCTCTCGTGAGCTGGCAGGTTCTTCTTTAGTAGTAGCACTAAAATTGAGGAACATTAAGGTTGGCTGTCCGGCTCATGTAAGGTGCAACTATAATTTTCTTATCCTTTTGTGCAGTTCCACAAAATTAAAGTTCCATTATGGTGACAGTGACGGCTCCATCTTGCAAAGGCTAATAAAATGTTCCACGAGATTACCAGCAGAACTTGACGAAGATTTTGGAAACTCCTATCACCATTTTGTGCAGTTCCACCAAAATTGAGAGATGTTGCCCACGTGACATTTTAGTTGAACTGCACAAGACACTCATTCCAAAAAAGTGTTTTGTGCAGTTCACCAAAAGGTCACAATAGCAACAAGGTGAAATGGATATCCCTATCTGCACAAAAAGATAGAAAGTAAACAGTTGCTGGTCAATAAGAATATACGAAACATATATAAAATGAAAAGAAGCATCTTAATTATGTTCATGGCAATCACGCAAGGACAGTAGAAATTTTAATACGTCAGCAATGCTTCATGTTACAAGAAGCATTACGATCAACAATGAAATTCCTCAAATAGGGGATTACTTTAATGGTGGCATTGCTTGTTTACCAGACACAGTAAATCAACAACAGCTAAAGAGTTGGTTTAAGGGCATGGGACCGTGGGGACACCAGGACACTCAACAGCGTAAAGGAGCAACTTACTTATCATACTGGGGAAAACAGCAGGAGTGCCATTTGTAACACAGTTTAATTGCATCTTATCACTGGAGGCATTAGATTAACAATAACCCTTGTTAGACATGTCCCTAAGGTAACAGTGTGCTCGCTTCATTTTACATGCGCCCTTACATTAACAACAGCAAAAGGTTGGTATAAGGACATGCGACAGTGGACACATCAGCAGAATGTACCTACAAGGAGGCATAAAGTGGTGATGCCAAGTTTGTTCATGCTATGTGAGGGCAGCAAATCTAATCTTGGAGACCTTTTACTATGTGAGGGCAGCAAATCTAATCCTGGAGACCTTTTACTATGTGAGGGCAGCAAATCTAATCCTGGAGACCTTTTACTATGTGAGGGCAGCGAATCTAATCCTAGAGACCTTTTACAATGTGAGGGCGGCAATTCTAATCCTGAGACCTTTTACTATGTGAGGGCAGCAAATCTAATCCTGGAGACCTTTTACTATGTGATGACAGCAAATCTAATCCTGGACATACTCTGTTGACTTATCCACCAGCAGCCACTTTCTATCCTTTTTTCAATCAATAATAGATCTGTTCCTTATCCAGTTTGTACTGCGTTTTCCCATTATTTCCCTTTTCAACCAAGAGACTGGTTGGGTATCCGGTCTCTACTACGTTCACCATATTATTTCTTCTTTGAATCAAGTCCTAGATTCATGCTACAACTTTCCCCCCTTTCTTTGTTGTTTGAACAAAGCCCTAGATTCGAATGCATGAAGTAGCTTTACCTCTAATAATACTAAAAATGTAGGTGGCTTTGGAAGAGCTGATGGGAGTAGAAAAAGATGCACATGCAGACACGTGGGGAGCTGGGGCAGTAAAGCAAGGCCACTTTCGAAGAACTTATACCTGAGGGTCACCGGGATGTCGGCGGCAGCAGGTCGGATCTGCGGACAATACGGCAGGGAGGAAGAAGGGTCGGAGGACCTCTCGAGCCGGCGCTGTGTCGGAGAGAACGACACGGGCAGAGGATCGGGCCCCTCCGGCAGCTGTGGGTTTCCTCCCTCGGCGGCGATGACCGCGTGAACGATGCACCTTTTAGTCCTCTACACACACTGGCCGAAGGGATCCGGCCGGATCTGTGACCAGTGGTGAGCAGAGAGAAAATGTCTCTACCGCTATCTTGTTTATATCTGGAGAGGATGAGAGAATGAAGAGAGAAACCCTAGTAAAGCAAGCGCTCAGGCCCCTGCGTCCATATATAGTGGAGCGATTATCTTTTTTCTCTCCACAACAAGCGTTTCAATTTTTGTACGTGGCATTAAAGAAAGAAACTCTCTATTTAAGGTGACTATTGTACGACTCCTACTTACTACTAGTAGTACTACAATATTGTTCACTTGTGCTCCCCGCCCCTCCATTCATTGAACAACCCCACAGGTGAATAAACATATAGTAAGTACTGTATTTATATAGAACGAACAAGCTCGAACTATTTTGCTTGTGATTAAAAGTTGAGGGCGGGCTTTTCCCGGCAAGACGCTGCAGTTTTCGGATAGGCGGTTTGACAGAGAGGCGAGGAGGCCGAGCGAGTGGCGGATTCTCAAACATACTTTGGAAAGGTCGGGTCATGCGATTTGACAATACATATCGCTAGAAAGACTTGTGATATGACCACTCACTATAGTCATGAATTACTGGCGCTCCGACCGGGGCGATGCCCCCCTTCCGTTCCGCGCTCTAATCTGGTGCATGACACGTCGACCCAGATGCTGGCTCTCCCACATGTCAGAGTAGTAAGAAGGAGCAAATAATGATGTGGTATATACAAGTACTAAACTACGTACTACTCAGGTCGGAGGAGTGCGAACCACGGCAGCCCAGTGAACCAGCAGTGCGAACCACCGCAGCCTAGTGAACCAGCAGTGCGAACCACGGTAGCCCAGTGAACCAGCAGTAGAAAACAATGTGGTGATATGGCCATAAAAAACAATGTGCTACTGTCCACACTGTAGCATGTACAGTAACACTCCTCTTTGTTTGGATCCAAGAGTTAGAGCTAGTTTGGGTTGAAATAGCCTCAAATTATCGAAACAAGAGGGGTTAGTTTGAGCTAGTTTGCTCTAACCTAGCTAAAAAAACTAGCCCGGTGGAGAGGTTCTAATTGGGTTAGTTATCCTCGGGCCCACTAAAAGAGAACTAAAAAATCTCCCCTGCCCGCACCAGATCGCCCCCCTCTCGCATGACTCCTCTCTGTTCCCCATAGGGCCGCCTGCCCAAGCGCCACTCGCCCTCTCTCTCCTCCGGCTGCCCTCTCCTTCCGGCCTCCGCCGCCCTACTCCGGCCGCCCTCTCCCTCCGGCCTTCGAAGGTCGCCCCGCTCCCCCTTCACCAGTCGTTTTTCTCCCTGTGTCGTGCAGCGGCGGGGCATCTACCAGGGAGGTCGCGAGAGGGGTGACTTTGTTCGTTCCTTCTCTGTCTCACGGCCATATCATCGATCTTGCTTGCTCTAGCGCTAATTCTGATTTGGAAAAGTAGATCCTGATCAAACTTGGTATAGATTTGTGGTGCACGCATGGAATTGTTTGATGCTGCTTGAGGAGGTAATAAATCTTTCTAGAGGCCCAAAGATTCAGTTCACCTTTCTAGGTATTTCAATTTCAGGCTTGCATTATTTCTAGAGTCCCAAAGATTTATTTCACCTTTCTAGGTAGTTCAGTTTCAGGCTTGCATTATTTCTAGAGGCCCAAAGATTCAGTCCACCTTTCTAGGTATTTCAATTTCAGGCTTGCATTATTTCTAGAGGCCCAAAGATTTAGTTCACCTTTCTAGGTATTTCAGTTTCAGGCTTGCATTATTTCTAGAGGCCCAAAGATTCAGTTCACCTTTCTAGGTATTTTAGTTGCTGTGCTTGCATTATTTATAGAGGCCCAAAGATTAAGTTCCCTCGGCAAAGAAGCGGCCCTGCTACCCATGCCGGTGTCGACCTCAACTCGCAAGGGTCAAGGCGTCGGAGGGGTTCCTGGGCTTGGGCTCTACAGAGCCTTCCTCCAGAGCGACGATGGCGAGCTCCTCCCTCGGTGCGTGAGGGGCTCCGGGCTCCCTCCCTATCGTGAATGACTTCCGTGATGAGTTAGCTCATGCTTTGTTTCATGAAGTGTTTTTTTTATTTTGTGAAGCTTGATTGACGGCTTGTATGTTTAAGTGGGATATCTCATTTGTATGGACAAAGTAAAAATTATCATGTATTGCATGCTTGATTTGTTAGATGGTTCGTTTATGTCAATTGTGAGCGGGAGGAGGCCACAGAAGAGCCGGCCACACCAAATCCGGCAGGAAATAGGGTCCAAAGTAGTCAAATGATTGAGAAAGAGCATTTATTGTTAATCTAACCCTGCCATCCATACACCTCTTTGGTTTAGAGTTAGTTCAAGAATCTAACTCTAACCTCTAACTGAGTTAGAGTTTCCTCGTCTCGGTTCATCGCCATCATACTTTCCCTATTCCTGTGTTTTCAGTATCCTGCGAATCAAAGAGGCCCTTTTATTTTTCAGGAAAAATCAAAGAGGCCCTTAGACTGGTTTAGGTCCGGTCATTTTTTATAAACGTGTTATGTCCAAAATTTAATGAACGTGCTCCGGTTTCCATGAAAATATAATCCGGTTTCATGTAGTAATTCATTAATTCATTTATTCTTCTATGGGGGGTTTGCATGTAATTCGTGAGGTCTGAAATGTAAAGTACCCCGGCATATGCTCCGAGTCATGCATGCACTACGACCCAGATGCTCTATGTCCCACATGTCGGCGAATGGGAGCACGTGGAAATAGCCTAGGAGTACATATAGGAGGATAAATGCGTGAAAAAATATGTGTTGTGAAGCGTAGCCGCGGTTTGAAAAGGAGACCTAAAGTGATGATAGCTATAGGTCGACGCACCCAACTAGTGGTACTAGACATACGACTAATTTTTCCTAAAAAAGAGGCACGAGTGCTCAAGATTCCTATTCTATAAACACGAGTCCCATCGACAACAGCGTCTGGTGCATACTGCCTAGCTCTCCTCCCTCGCTTTCTCTCTTCTAATTCTAAACTCGGCCGACGCCGGTGGGTGGGGTGGGTTTGCTCAATCAAGGCCCCACCTTACGGTGAAAAGCGTTCTGTTGGAATAAAATGCCATATACTCCCTCCGCTCATAAATATAAGCCTTTTTAGATACTATTTCAAATGGAATACAACATCTGAGATGTATGTAGACATAGTTTAGAGTGTAGATTCACTCATTTTGCTCCGTATTTAGTAGTCACTTGCTGGAATCTTTAGAAAGACTTATATTTGGGAACGGAGGAGTACTATATACTAATAAAACATTAAGGCCACGAGGCGATGCAAAGGTTGGTTACAGGGGCAAGAAGAAGAGATGCATCCATTGACGACGTCCACCTCCTCGACTCGGTATGCCGACCCACGAACGACGCCTAAGTAGCGGCGGCTTTCGTGGCTGATCGACATGCTTCGAACAACGGCGTCCAAAGATTCCAGCCGCTGGAAGAAAGCCAACGTCTTTCTGTCCTCGCTTGACTTGTAGTGGCCTATGTAGACGATTTCCTCGTATACGTGGATGTGCAGGTCGACGGTTTGTTGCATGGCGAGGCATCACATGCGGCGGCCTCGAGGTGCACATTCTTCGTCGCGACCTCCGGCACCTGCAGGGCCACCAGGGCTTGAAAGAGTTCATCACCATGGAGGCCGATGAGGGTGGCAGGCAATGAGGAGCCTGGGCGCGCGGGCTGGAGTAGTACGGCAAGGTCATTCGCGCGCTTCTTGACGGTGGTGAACTTGCGGATGGAGTTGACCATCATGTCGTCCATGCGAGAGGCGAAGCCGGCATCGGCGAGGGCTACGATGCCTGCGGTCGCCAGCACTGTCTGGAAACGCTGCGCGGTGCAGGGCCGCAGGCCGGCGCCTTGGATGATTTGGCACAGCCGACTGCCGCTCGCGTCCATCGCCTCCATAGGTGCTTGTGGCTTCTGGTCACTTGGTGTTGGATTGGAGTGAGCAGTGTTGCGCAGAGACTTGGGAGTAGATGGATTGGAGTGGTGGGGCGCCTTTATTACATGAGAGTCCAAACTCTGTTGCATTCACATCGTGTTGGCTCTATTCCGCTTCTCCAATTAATTCCCTCTGCATGTAATTGAGGATGCATCATTGACCGTTAAATGTCTCGGGAACCGCTACCCTCTCCCTCCTTGGCATTCAAGCACCTATGGACCCGTCGACGACGAGGTGCCTATGGTGACTTTGTAAATTTCAAGATGATAGTGCCGTGCGTGTGTGCGTTCATAGGGGCGAGTGTATGCGCGTGTATATGAGCGCTTGCGTCTATACTGTGTAAAAAAACGTAAATGTGTGTCAAAAAGAGACTAGTCAGTATACTCAATATTGTGCACCTCGGAGAGGAAAATGATAGAACTAGTACGTATTTATTTACGGTGCATATTCACTCATTTTGCTCCATATGTACTCCGTCTCGGTGTAGTCTAGTCACTTGTTGAAATCTCTAGAAGGGCAAATACTCCTTTCTGGTTTACATGGCTATACTAGCAAGTAGTTGTACGTACTAGTACAATAGTGGGCTCACATAGCAATTTTGTCTCATGCAAGAGCTGGGTATATGCGTGGTCCAATGTTCGCAACTGCAACGTTCAGTTTGCGCTTGGCTCTTCGCCTCTTCGAGAAGACGAACAATGATGTTACTACTACTGCTTCTACAGTGTCGAATCCACTGCTGCATGTCCGTCCACCGCGAGCGGGACGGTAGCTTGTTGTAGAAGTACTACTAAGCAAAATCCTATCCTCGTTTGCGAGCAACCACGCGCATGGGCGAGGGAGGCGTGTAGTAAAATCAAGCTTCTCCTCGTTGTACGAGTTGACGCGACACATCATAGCTCTGGCCCCACATGCTTGCCTCTAAACTTGGCTGAAAGACCCGCAGTGTACAATATATTTGCTGCAACCTCTAAAATTTACCCACCACAAATTAGAATATATGTGGCCGTATGCATCGTTCTGTTGCAGAGGCCGGGGAGTCCCCCCTTTTCAAAAAAAAAAAACAAATTAAAATATATATTCCTGTCTTGACCAGATGAGCGTGCAAACTACAATCACGAGGGTGATAGGTAGGGCCAGAAGACTATTTTTTTAAAAAACTTCGAGACGGCCACATAGCATGGAACCGACCCCAACGATTTTAAGCTTACAGGCACGGTACACGCTATCCTAGACTACTCTATGAAGGAAATATGCCCTAGAGGCAATAATAAAAGTTATTATTTATTTCCTTATATCATGATAAATGTTTATTATTCATGCTAGAATTGTATTAACCGGAAACATAATACATGTGTGAATACATGGACAAACAGGGTGTCACTAGTATGCCTCTACTTGACTAGCTCGTTAATCAAAGATGGTTATGTTTCCTAACCATAGACATGAGTTGTCATTTGATTAACGGGATCACATCATTAGGAGAATGATCTGATTGACATGACCCATTCCGTTAGCCTAGCACTTGATCGCTTTAGTATGTTGCTATTGCTTTCTTCATGACTTATACATGTTCCTATAACTATGAGATTATGCAACTCCCGTTTACGGAGGAACACTTTGGTACTACCAAACGTCACAACGTAATCGGGTGATTATAAAGGAGTACTACAGGTGTCTCCAAAGGTACTTGTTGGGTTGGCGATTTCGAGATTAGGTTTTGTCACTCCGATTGTCGGAGAGGTATCTCTGGGCCTTCTCGGTAATACACATCACATAAGCCTTGCAAGCATTGCAACTAATGAGTTAGTTGTGAGATGATGTATTACGGAACGAGTAAAGAGACTTGCCGGTTACGAGATTGAACTAGGTATTGGATACCGACGATCGAATCTCGGGCAAGTAACATACCGATGACAAAGGGAACAACGTATGTTGTTATGCGGTCTGACCGATAAAGATCTTCAGAGAATATGTAGGAACCAATATGGGCATCCAGGTCCCGCTATTGGTTATTGACCGGAGATGTGTCTCGGTCATGTCTACATTGTTCTCGAACCGTAGGGTCCGCACGCTTAAGGTTTCGATGGCGGTTATATTATGAGTTCGTGTATTTTGATGTACCGAAGGTTGTTGAACCCGGATATGATCACGGACATGACGAGGAGTCTCGAAATGGTCGAGACATAAAGATTAATATATTGGACGGATATATTTGGACACCGGAAAGGTTCCGAGAAGTTTGGAGCTCCGGAGGTTACCGGAACCCCGGGAGGTATATGGGCCTTATTGGGCCCATGTAGGAGGAAGGAGAAGGAGCAAGGGAGGCGCCCCCAAGCCCAATCCGATTGGGGAGGGGCCGCCCCTTTCCTTTCTCCTTCCCCTCTTCCTATTTCTACTACTAGTACTACTTCCTAAATACTAGTACTCTTTCCTTCCCCTCCAAATAAGATAAGGAAAGAGAGGGAAACCTACTTGGAGTAGGTTTCCCTCCCTCCTGGTGCGCGCCCCTTGGGCCGCCACCTCCTCCCTCCCTCCTTTATATACGGGAGGGGGGCACCCTAGAACACACAAGTTGATCCTTGAGATCGTTCCTTAGCCGTGTGCGGTGCCCCCTCCACCATATTCCACCTCGGTCATATCGTGGCAGTGCTTAGGCGAAGCCTGCGTCGGTGAAACATCAAGATCGTCACCACGCCTGCGTCGTCGACGGAACTCCTTCTCCCGGAGCTTTCTGGATCGGAGCCCGTGGAGCGCCATCGAGCTGAACGCGTGTGCCAAGAACTCGGAGGCGCCGAGTAACGGCGCTGGGATCGGCTGGATCGTGAGGAGAACGTACGACTACTTCCTCTACGTCATCATCGACTCGGAGGTGCCGGAGTAACGACGCTGGGATCGGCAGGATCGCGAGGAGAACGTACGACTACTTCCTCTACGTTGTGATCGCTTCCGCTTACGGTCTACGAGGGTACGTAGACAACACTCTCCCCTCTCGTTGCTATGCCATCACCATGGTCCTGTGTGTGCGTAGGAATTTTTTTGAAATTACTGCATAGTATCTTGCTTGTCTATGTCTGTTTGTAGATAGATGGCTCGTGCTGTTGTTCCGTTGAATTTTAATGCGTTCCTTGAGAAAGCAAAGTTGAAAGATGATGGTAGCAATTACACGGACTGGGTCCGTAATCGAGGATTATCCTCATTGCTGCACAGAAGAGTTACGCCCGGATGCACCGCTAGGTGCCAGACTCTGCCGATGCTGGCCGACGGCGTTAAGAACGTTTGGCGAGCAAAGTCGATGACTACTCTATAGTTCGGTGTGCCATGCTTTACGGCTTAGAACCGGGTCTACAACGACGTTTTGAAAGTCGTGGAGCATATGAGATGTTCCAAGAGTTGAAGTTGATATTTCAAATGTAATGCCCGGATTGAGAGATATGAAGTCTCCAATAAGTTCTATAGCTGCAAAATGGAGGAGAATGGGTGCTGCTGAGCACATACTCGTAATGTCCGGGTATTACAATCACTTGACTCAACCGGGAGTTGATCTTCCGGATGATTGTGTCATTGATGAGAATTCTTCAATCAACGCCACCAAGCTACAAAGGCTTCAGAATGAACTATAATATGCAAGGGTTAGTAAAGACTATGCTCGAGCTCTTCGCAATCTTTGAAAGCTGCGGAGGTAGAAATCAAGAAGGAGCATCAAGTGTTGATGGTCAATAAGACCACTAGTTTCAAGAAGAAAGGCAAAGGGAAGAAGAAGGAACTTCAAGAAGAACAGCAAACAAGTTGCTGCTCAAGTGAAGAAACCCAAGTCTGGACCTAAACCTGAAATCGAGTGCTTCTCTTGCATAGCAGAATGGTCCTTTGGAAGCGGAACTGCCCCAAGTATTTGGCGGATAAGAAGGATGGCAAGGTGAACAAAGGTATATGTGATATACATGTTATTGATGTGTACCTTACTAGAGCTCGCAGTAGCACTGGTATTTGATCTGGTTACATTGCTAATATTTGCAACTCAAAGCAGGGACTACAGATTAGCTTAACACCGGCAAAGGACGAGGTGACGATGCGGCGTGGGAAATGGTTCCAAAGTCGATGTGATCGCGGTCGGCACGCTACCTCTACATCTACCTTCGGGATTAGTTTTAGACCTAAATAATTGTTCTTTGGTGCATTCGTTAAGCATGAACATTATATCTGGATCTTGTTTGATGCGAGAAGGTTATTCATTTAAATCAGAGAATAAAGGTTGTTCTATTTATATGAATAATATCTTTTATGGTCATGCACCCTTGAAGAGTGGTCTATTTTTAATGAATCTCGATAGTAGTGATACACATATTCATCATGTTGAAACCAAAAGATGCAGAGTTGATAATGATAGTGCGACTTATTTGTGGCATTGCCGTTTAGGTCATATCGGTATAAAGCGCATGAAGAAACTCCATCTTGATGGACTTTTGGAGTCACTTGATTATGAATCACTTGGCACTTGCGAACCGTGCCTCATGGGCAAGATGACTAAAACCCGTTCTCGGTACTATGGAGAGAGCAACAGATTTGTTGGAAATCATACATACAGATGTATGTGGTCCAATGAATGTTGAGGCTCGTGGCGGATATCGTTATTTTCTCACCTTCACAGATGATTTAAGCAGATATGGGTATATCTTCTTAATGAAACATAAGTCTGAAACATTAGAAAAGTTCAAAAATTTCAGAGTGAAGTAGAAAATCATCGTAACAAGAAAATAAAGTTTCTACGATCTGATCGTGGGGGAGAATATTTGAGTTACGAGTTTAGTCTACACTTGAAACAATGCGGAATAGTTTCGCAACTCACGCCACCCAGAACACCACAGCTTAATGGTGTGTCCGAACGTCGTACCCGTACTTTACTAGATATGGTGCGATCAATGATGTCTCTTACAGATTTACCGCTATCGCTTTTGGGGTTATGCTCTTGAGACGGCCACATTCACGCTGAATAGAACACCGTCAAAATCCGTTGAGACGACACCTTATGAACTGTGGTTTAGCAAGAAACCAAAGTTGTCGTTTCTTAAAGTTTGGGGATGCGATGCTTATGTGAAAAAGCTTCAACCTGATAAGCTCGAACCCAAATCGGAGAAATGTGTCTTCATAGGATACCCAAAGGAGACAGTTGGGTACACCTTCTATCACAGATCCGAAGGCAAGACATTTGTTGCTAAGAATGGATCCTTTCTAGAGAAGGAGTTTCTCTCGAAAGAAGTGAGTGGGAGGAAAGTAGAACTTGATGAGGTAATCGTACCTTCTCCCTCATTTGAAAGTAGTTTATCACAGTAAACCAGTTTCTGCGACATCTACACCAAATAGTGAGGAAGTTGATGATGTTGATCATGAAACTTCAGATCAAGTTACTACGTAACCTCGTAGATCAACCAGAATAAAATCCGCACTGAATGGTACGGCAATCCTGTTACGGAAGTCATGCTACTAGATCATGATGAACCTACGAACTATGAAGAAGCGATGGTGAGCCCAGATTCCATAAAATGGCTTGAGGCCATGAAATCCGAGATGGGATCCATGTATGAAAACAAAGTGTGGACTTTGGTTGACTTGCCCGAGGGTCGGCAAGCAATAGAAAACAAGTGGATCTTCAAGAAGAAGACCGACGCCGACGGTAATATTCTTGTCTACAAAGCTCGACTTGTCGCAAAGGGTTTTCGACAAGTTCAAGGGGTTGACTACGATGAGACCTTCTCACCAGAAGCGATGCTTAAGTCTGTCCGAATCATGTTAGCAATTGCCGCATTTTATGATTATGAAATTTGGCAAATGGATGTAAAGACCGCATTCTGAATGGATTTACGGAAGAAGAGTTGTATATGATGCAACCAGAAGGTTTTATCGATCCAAAGGGAGCTAACAAAGTGTGCAAGCTCCAGCGATCCATTTATGGACTGGTGCAAGCATCTCGGAGTTGGAATAAACGCTTTGATAGTGTGATCAAAGCATTTGGGTTTATACAGACTTATGGAGAAGCCTGTATTTACAAGAAAGTGAGTGGGAGCTATGTAGCATTTCTGATATTATATGTAGATGACATATTACTGATCGGAAATGATATAGAATTTCTGGATAGCATAAAGGGATACTTGAACAAGAGTTTTTCGATGAAAGACCTTGGAGAAGCTGCTTACGTATTAGGCATCAAGATCTATAGAGATAGATCAAGGCGCTTAATTGGACTTTCACAAAGCACATACCTTGATAAAGTTTTGAAGAAGTTCAAAATGGATCAGGCAAAGAAAGGTTTTTTACCTGTATTACAAGGTGTGAAATTGAGTCCGACTCAATGCCCGACCACAGCAGAAGATAGATAGAAAATGACAGATGTTCCTATGCTTCAGCCATAGGCTCTATCATGTATGCAATCTGTGTACCAGACTGACGTATGCTTAGCTGTAAGCTTGGCAGGAAGGTACCAAAGTAATCCAGGAGTGGATCAATGGACAGCCGTCAAGAACATCCTGAAATACACGAAAAGGACTAAGGATATGTTTCTCATATATGGAGGTGACAAAGAGCTAGTTGTAAATGGTTACGTCGATGTAAGCTTTTGACACTGATCCGGACGATTCTAAATCGCAAACCGGATACGTGTTTTTGTTAAACGGTGGAGCCGGTTGGTGCAGTTCTAAACAAAGCGCCGTGGCGGGATCTACATGTGAAGCGGAGTACATAGCTGCTTCGGAAGCAGCAAATGAAGGAGTCTGGATGAAAGAGTTCATTTCCGATCTAGGTGTTATACCTAGTGCATCGGGACCAATGAAGATCTTACGTGATAACAATACTGGTGCAATTGCCTTGGCAAAGGAATCCAGATTTCACAAGAGGACCAAGCATATCAAGAGACGCTTCAATTCCATTCGGGACCAAGTCCAAGTGGGAGACATAGAGATTTGCAAAGTACATACGGATCTGAACATTGCAGACCCGTTGACTAAGCCTCTTCCACGAGCAAAACATGATCAGCACCAAGACTCCATGGGTGTTAGAATCATTCTTGAGTGAACTAGATTATTGACTCTAGTGCAAGTGGGAGATCAAGGAAATATGCCCTAGAGGCAATAATAGAAGTTATTATTTATTTCCTTATATCATGATAAATGTTTATTATTCATGCTAGAATTGTATTAACCGGAAACATAATACATGTGTGAATACATGGACAAACAGAGTGTCACTAGTATGCCTCTACTTGACTAGCTCGTTAATCAAAGATGGTTATGTTTCCTAACCATAGACATGAGTTGTCATTTGATTAACGGGATCACATCATTAGGAGAATGATATGATTGACATGACCCATTCCGTTAGCCTAGCACTTGATCGTTTTAGTATGTTGCTATTGCTTTCTTCATGACTTATACATGTTCCTATAACTATGAGATTATGCAACTCCCGTTTACGGAGGAACACTTTGGGTACTACCAAACGTCACAACGAATCGGGTGATTATAAAGGAGTACTACAGGTGTCTCCAAAGGTACTTGTTGGGTTGGCGTATTTCGAGATTAGGTTTTGTCACTCCGATTGCTCGGAGAGGTATCTCTGGCCTTCTCGGTAATACACATCACATAAGCCTTGCAAGCATTGCAACTAATGAGTTAGTTGTGAGATGATGTATTACGAACGAGTAAAGAGACTTGCCGGTAACGAGATTGAACTAGGTATTGGATACCGACGATCGAATCTCGGGCAAGTAACATACCGATGACAAAGGGAACAACGATGTTGTTATGCGGTCCGACCGATAAAGATCTTCAGTAGAATATGTAGGAACCAATATGGGCATCCAGGTCCCGCTATTGGTTATTGACCGGAGATGTGTCTCGGTCATGTCTACATTGTTCTCGAACCGTAGGGTCCGCACGCTTAAGGTTTCAAGGACGGTTATATTATGAGTTTGTGTATTTTGATGTACCAAGGTTGTTCGGAGTCCGGATATGATCACGGACATGACGAGGAGTCTCGAAATGGTCGAGACATAAAGATTAATATATTGGACGGATATATTTGGACACCGGAATGGTTCCGGAGAAGTTTGGAGCTCCGGGAGGTTACCGGAACCCCCCGGGAGGTATATGGGCCTTATTGGGCCCATGTAGGAGGAAGGGAGAAGGAGCAAGGGAGGGGGGGCGCCCCCCCAAGCCCAATCCGAATTGGGGAGGGGGGCCGGCCCCCCCTTTCCTTTCTCCTTCCCCTCTTCCTATTTCTACTACTAGTACTACTTCCTAAATACTAGTACTCTTTCCTTCCCTCCAAATAAGATAAGGAAAGAGAGGAAACCTACTTGGAGTAGGTTTCTCCCTGGTGCGCCCCCTTGGGCAGCCACCTCCTCCCTCCCTCCTTTATATATGGGGGAGGGGGGGCACCCTAGAACACACAAGTTGATCCTTGAGATCGTTCCTTAGCCGTGTGCGGTGCCCCCCTCCACCATATTCCACCTCGGTCATATCGTAGCAGTGCTTAGGCGAAGCCTGCGCCGGTGAAACATCAAGATCGTCACCACGCCGTCTTGGCCGACGGAACTCCTTCTCCCGGAGCTTTGCCGGATCGGAGCCCGTGGAGCGCCATCGAGCTGAACGTGTGCCAAGAACTCGAGGCGCCGGAGTAACGGCGCCGATCGGCTGGATCGTGAGGAGAACGTCGACTACTTCCTTCACGTCATCATCGACTCGGAGGTGCCGGAGTAACGACGCTGGGATCGGCAGGATCGCGAGGAGAACGTCACGACTACTTCCTCTACGCCAGATCGCTTCCGCTTACGGTCTACGAGGGTACGTAGACAACACTCTCCCCTCTCGTTGCTATGCCATCACCATGGTCCTGTGTGTGCGTAGGAAATTTTTTGAAATTACTGCGTTCCCCAACACTCTACACATGAAACTGCCACACGAGCGTCCGGGCTGCGCTTGGCTCTTCGCCTCTTCGGGAAGTCGAACAATGATGGAGTACTATCGCGACCGGAGGAGTACTACAAGACGCTCGCCATCGACATCAATTGAACTGCTGCATGTCCACCGTATGCGGAGGGAGAGCGTGTAGCGAAGCTTCTCCTAGTCTTGCCAGCCACCACGCTCATGGGCGAGGGAGGGACGCCCTGCCTTTGCGTGTATGGCGAGTGGGCCCGACGGTGTGTGGCCAACCTGTCATACAGCCAAAGGCAGGTGCAGTTAAGTCCGCGAGGGAGAGGATAATCAAACTTCTCGTTGAAGTACGAGTTGACGCGACAGATCAAAGCACTGCACTCGATATATTTCAATAATTTGCATTTACCGATGCATTAATTACAACGCATGCATGCATGCGTGACTCTCCTTTTGATACTTGCATGTGTTGATTTAATGCACCTTGAAGTAGTATAAAATATGTGGCGGTAAAGCTTTGTAATGCCCCGGCCCAAGTCAAGAGATGATTGTGCACGAGGAGGGCGAGATCATGCAGACCGAACATGACCCGACGATGGAGCTCTCTAAGGTCTCGATGGACCTCACCGTGCTCCATCGCCTTGTGCCTCCGCCCCTTGACGCCTCAAAGGTATGAGGTTCGAATACACCTCGTCTGCTCGGCTGATTGAGAAAGGTGCAGGTTTCTTGATTGATGTGCTGTTCGATTGATTTCTGCGGTGCAAGGGAGGGCACACGGTCTCGCGCGGATCGCCGGCCGAGCGCCCGGGAACCAGCGGCAGTGCCGTATGGCGGCAGGCGGTGGCTTCGACGCGTGAACATGGCGGTGGACTCCGTCCTTTCGTCGGTGAGGGTGGAGTGCCCGCATGAAGGCTGTGGGCTCTATGTCACTTATCACAAGCTCGCCGATCACCAGAGCGTGTGTCCGCTCTCGCCCTGCAAATGTCCCGTGCCCGTCTGCGGCTACGAAGGCCCACGGCCGGCGCTCTACCACCACATCAGCACCGCGCATCCCATGCCTGTGCACAGGATCCAGTACGGCAAGGTGCTCCAGCTGCAAGTGCCACTGTCGGAGCCATGGCTCTTGCTGTTCGCGGAGGAGGACGGCCGCGCGTTTTTCTTGGTCGGCAGCATGCTCGACATCGGTGCGCTATCGCCGTGTCGGTCGTCTGCATCAGAGCGGGGGCGTCCCCACTACCGCACTACGTGGCCAAGCTATGGGCGAACGGCCCGCCGGGGGAGCCCAAAGGCACGACCGACGCCGTCAAGGTGGAAATGGAGGTGACAAGCAGCAAGGATTCCGGGGACGTCGACGTGCAGGAGCTGACATTCTTGACAGTTCTGCCCAAGCTGCTGGCCGGGGCTAAGCTGGTGTCCCTCCACATTCAGATTGACAAGCTCACGTCCTAAATGTTTCTAGAGTGCCTTCTGTTTATCTTAGTAATGTGCTAATATAGGGATTACCTTGGTCTACTTTAGCTTAAGAAATGGTGGGTTTTGGTGGCGATGTAGCAATTACTTCGACATCAGATCAGTAATTTCCAACAGTCGAACGGATATTTTGTGTCTGTTGGATATAAAGTTCCTTTGGGTAAGAAGTACTACTTGTCATCAAAATGGGTAAAAGGAGATGTATGTTTATCAATGCATTAATTGCAATGCATGCATGCATAAAGTACATGCATTGGTCAATTTTCTCTTAATACTTGCATGCAATAATTTAATGCACCTTGGAATCTGAACATGTGTTGGGGAACAACCAAATTGAGCCTTATAAAATGGAAAAACTAAAATTTTGAGATAAGCCCTATAAAACCGGAAAGGAGGGAGTAGAAAAAGAACTACTCCATCCGGGAATAGTGCCGCATCAAACTAGAACCGTCAATAAATTTTGAGCTTGTGTCTCGTCACATTCCAAATTACTCCACACTATATTGAATTGCAAACCTGTTCACACCGATCACAACCTAAACGGTTTCCCATTTAGGAGCGTATTAGTACCCCGCTATATTGAATTGCAAACCTGTTCACACCGATCACAACCTAAACGGTTTCCCACTAAGGAGCGTATTAGTACTCGGTTATAAATACTAGTATGCCAAGATGACTGCACATTCCTCCTCAACTCCTCATCCACAAAAACAAACAAGTCATTCACCATCCTTCCCTTGTGTCTGCCATGGCCAGCGTGAGTTCTTGGTCGAGATATTGCCACCAGGGAGAGGCGAGCATGGAAGCGGAAGCACGAGAGATGTCCCGCCTCGCTGCGAGAGCAGCCGACATGTCCCGCCGCACGGAAGTAGCAGCACAGATGTCCCGCCGCGCCACTGAAGCAACATGGAGGTCCCGCCGTACCGTCGATGCAGCAGACTGGTCCGGCCGCGCTGCAGAAGAAGCAGAGATGTCCCGCCGCACTGCGAATGCAGCAGAGATGTCCCACGACCGCTGCGAATGCAGAGATGTTCGCCGCGCCGCGCGGCTCGGAAAATTTCTCGCGGCAGGCCACGATCGCCAAAGCATGCATGCGATCGCCCATAGCCTGATGGATCAGATCTCCGACTGGGCGAGGTTGCAGGACGACATGAAAGCCTCGTTTGAACAGGCTACCGGCGTCATCCGGCAACAAAGGGAGGGAAATGAGAGGCTCCGGGCCGAGCGCGACCTGCTGAGGGAGAAGATCGTCCGAAGTGCAGACCAGCAGGAGGATACCAGTGCCTTGTTGAAGAGGACCGGCGTCATCGTCAAGAAACTTATGGACGAGAATGACATGCTCCGCAACGAGCGCCAAAGGCTGGTGGAGGAATCCATGGATGTTCTCAAGCAGCGTCTTGAGGACACGAAAGAGCTCATCGCCGCTCGCCGCGGAGACTAGTTCCATGCCCTGCAAAGAACGCATCAAGAAAGTAGAGATCAGCGAGCCAGATCCTTGTCTTCCTTCTTCTTTTGCCCTTGTGTATTTCGGGCGTAGCCGCATGTGGCTTTTTAGTTATCTTTCTAATTATGTAAGACAATTAATTGTCCTTATATAGTCATCAGTCTTGTTATAAGTCACAGTAGTTGCTATATAGGTCCGTTGGATCTTACATCAAGATCCGTGCTTTCATATTTTCTTTTTTCTCTCTTAAATCTCAGTCGAATGAGACATAGCCACGCCATTAAACAGAGGCTCGGGCGCCATTAATGGAGACCTTGGGAGAGAGGTGGACGGCAGATGGAGGTCAAAGGGCTCTCCTCCCGATAAGCACACATTGTGGGTCCGATCGACGCCTCGTGACTCAAATAGCTACCCTGCACGCCGCCTCCTAGCTAATAAAAAAAGGGGACGCGTGGCGGCACGTAAATGGTACTAGTAAGTAGAACGCCCATGGTTTCAATAATACTTGTGTTTCCGATTGTAACATGGCATCACTTGTTCCAAAATGACTTTGTTGATTGTTAATGTGTGCGCCTTCGCAAATCAGACTGCAAAATTACCACAACATGTTGGTGCCATGTCATGGCACCAAGCCAAGTTTCATTATTTTCATGCGTGTTTTGGATTTACAGGAATTAAAAAACTAAGTTTCTCAATGTTTCCAACCCAGCCACGACGCCTTGAATTTTGAATTTCCTTCCCATTTCTTGCATGGAACCTAGAAATTTACCCGAGGACACATATGTGATTTTTCAACCAACTTTGGTGCCTTTGGAACATGTGCTTGTATTTCAAATTTGAATTATGCACACAAAGGTGACACGTTCCTCCCGTAACCACGAGCCTTCTTGAGAGAAGCTCCGATTTGCAAGAAGTTTATACCAAAATTTGTTCCTATTCGCCAAATTTTTTTACCACGGCATGGTACTACCATGGCATGACACCATGCCAAGTTTCATGATTTTAAAACCAAGTTTCTCTATGTTCTCTAATCGAGCCACGATGCCCAGATGTTTGAATTTTATTCTCATTTTTTGCATGGGACCTAGAAATTCACCCGAGGACACAAATGTGATTTTTCAACCAACTTTGGTGCACGGGAGCATGTGCTTGTAGTTCAAATTTGAATTATGCACATTAAATGACCAAAAACTCAATTAATGTGTAAATAAGGCCAAACGAAGCCGGAATAATTCCAAAATTTAACAGTGCACTCATGTAGTTCTATGTTGCCTTTGTAAATAAACTCAAGGGGGACAGCGTATATCGTTTCGCACTCAAAGGTGGCACGTTCCCTCTCAGAACCACGAGCCTTGTTGAGAGAAGCTTCGGTTTGCAAGAAGCTTATACCAAAATCTGTTCCTATTCGGCCGATTTTTTTACCATAGCATGGTAGTACCATGACATGACATCCATGCCAAGTTTCGTGATTTTCAGATGTGTTTTGGATTTACAAGAATTTTAAAACCAAGTTTCTCAATGTTCTCGGCCGAGCCACGATGCCCAGATGTTTTAATTTTATTCTCATTTCTTGCATGGGACCTAGAAATTCACCCGAGGACACAAATGTGATTTTTCAACCAACTTTAGTGCACGAGAGCATGTGCTTGTAGTTCAAATTTGACTTATGCACATTAATGACCAGAAAGTCAATTAATGTATAAAAAACGACAAACAAACCCAGAATAATTCCAAAATTTAACAGGGCACTCATGCAGTTCTATGTTGCCTTTGTTAAGAAACTCAAGGGGGGGGGGGCATCATATATCGTTTCACACTCAAAGGTGGCACGTTCCCTCTTAGAACCACGAGCTTCCAAATCGGCCCAATTTTTTACCACAACATGTTAGTGCCATGACATGACACCATGCCAAGTTTCATGATTTCCAAAGTAGTTTGGATTTACATGAATTTAAAATCTAAGTTTCTCGATGTTCTCGGCCGAGTCAGGACGCCCAGATGTTTGGATTTCATTCTCATTTCTTCCATGGGACCTAGAAATTCAACCAAGGACACACATGTGATTTTTCAACCCACTTTGGTGCACCGGAGCATGTGCATGCAATTCATATTTAGATTATGCACATTAAAAGTCCAGAAACTCAATTAATGTATAAAAGGCCAAATGAACCCAAAATAATTCCAAAATTTAACAGGGCACTCATATAGTTCTATGTTGCCTCTGTAAATAAAATTAGGGGGGAGGCAGCGTATATCGTTTCGCACACAAAGGTGACACGTTCCCTCTCGGAACCATGAGGGTTGTTCAGAGAATCTCCGGTTTTGCAAGAAGCTTATACCAAAACTTGTCCCAATTCAGCCAAAAATTATACATATGAAAACAGGGTTTAGATTATCCCGAACATCTCGCTACCTAGACCAATAATGTACCATGATTTGAATTCAACATAAAATGGATACAAATGTTTGAATTGGAGAGCGTATGGTACATGTAGTTCATAGTGAAATATGATTACTGCTATATGCATGTTTTTTGTTATGAATATAATATTTAAATGATTGTATAACTTGACAACAATCGTATTCAAATAAGGAAAATTGATTCAAATTTAGTCCATATGGTAGATGACAATATATATGTTCACATGGTGGAGTAAAATGTTCAATATGATGGAAGATCAAAATGTACGACTACATCAATTATAAACCGCAAGGTCACCTAACGATATATTCGAATTCAACATAACGTGGATTCAATAATTGAAATTCGAGATCATGGCATATGTAATCATATAAAAAGGGACATTACTCTTTCTTTGGTGGGAATTGATTTGTTTTTTGTTGTTGTTGAGGGAAGTGCGAATTGATTTGGTAATCTTGTTCTCCCGATTTTTTTTACAATTTTCTTGTAGTTTTTTCAATGGCATCTATAGTAATATAGTAAAACGGGACATGACTCTCTTGTGTCTTGTATGAATTGTTTTTTTACACGTTAAGTTTGTTCTGCCGAACAAGGAACCCGCACCTTGTTATCCCGAAATTTTCAAGCTCGAGTATCTTTTGTCTCACCTGCTTTGAAACTCCTGTCTCTTCAACCCGCGCCGCGCCTTGTTATCCCGAAATTTGACGCTGCGAGAACTCCCTCCTCATCCGAAATTGCTCCCGCAGCCTGCATATCGTGAATTCCCCCTTCTACCCCTCAGCCTGAAATGAAGCTCCACATCGTGGTGTCAAAACTGGTGGGGGTACGCTGGTAACTTACCCTACATTTTGGACAAGCGCGTCCCTAAGCTTTGGCTCCCCCCTCCCCCTTCGCCCCCCATTCGTACACCGAGGCCGCCAAAACCCGCGAAACCCCACGCTCTTCCGTCAACCTCCCGACCGCCGGCCAGCCGGAGACTCTTCCCCGACTACGTCGTCCACCGCAACAGCTCGCCGTCCCTCATCCACCGCACCAGATGAGGATCCGTTGTCGATCTCGTCGTCACGCCGGATCAGCCACCTCGTCCTCCACCTCCAAGGAGCTGCCCCGACATTCGCCTCGTCTATTGCGCCACCTCAATCCCCACAGCACCGTCTTAACCTGCCCCACCGGAACCGCAGCACCCTCACCAATTCCTCCGATGAAGCCGAGGCCAACTCGGCGCCACCAAGGAGGTTCTGCACTCACCGCTGCATTTTATCTTTTATTCGATCTCACGGGGCTGCCAGTGCTCGATACCGAGCAGACATGGCGTGTCTCCATCGACGACGCCGTCGCCGACCACATCATCCATGGCGTCTCTCCCCCATGTCGTTGCTTACTCGGCGGCGACTTCCACAACCGCACTAGCTGCAGTTGCTCCGGCTCTCGCTCGCGCTCGTTTCTGTTCTTGTCGGTCGTATTTGTTGCCTGCTCACCTTTCGTTCGTCTGCTGCTCTGCTCTTGCTCTCGCTTGCGCTTCTTTCTGCTGCAAGACCTCCCAGCTTCTGAGGAGTTCTTTGCTTTAGCACTCGCTCGCGGTGCTATTGCACGACTTGCTCTCTGCTAGTGTGTTCCCTTCTCGAGCGTCTGCTGATTTAGATCACTGCTTCTCTACTACTAGTGCTCGAACGCCCTAAACATCTATTGCAATGCTCTCTTACTAGTTCAATCAGTTTCGACAGTAAAATTCAGTTTCGATTGTAAAGTTCATTTTCTTCAGTTAAGTTCAGAGTGAACAGTACTTACAGCATCTGTCGGAGCGGCCGTGGCGCGGCTGATGCGTTTTACATCTAGCACTTTTTGGTGATGTATTTTACATCATCTATTGCAGAAGATATTAGGGTCCCACTTCAGATTAACGCTGTCTGTCTTGTCATGCTTCAACCTCGTCGCCGTACACCTTAGCAGAGCTGCTCCAACGATGGAACGTCCATCACGGCGGAGCAGTACCCTCGGTGCCGTTTCCAGAGGCCTCGGATCTTCTTCCCCGCCTCCGACAGTCACACCAGCATCATCACCATCCTCCATGTCCAACCCAATGATGCTGAGGTCCACAAGGCTATGCCAAAGAGGTTGTACACTCGTCGCATCACTTTGTTTCTCCATTCCTGTGTTCTTCCAATTCATGTGAGCCAAACACCTGAGTTGACTGAAATCCTATGTTTCCAAATGCTCTGCTTTTGCACGTGCATTCCTATCCTATTCTGTGTTTTTCCCTGTCCCTGCGTTTATAGAATCCTCCAATTCTAAGGAGCCCTTATAGATTTACTTCATTTTCAGATAGGTGTCAAAAAAACTCGTGTATTATGTCCTGCTCCTGCCAGGTTGCGTCATCCACCCCACCGAGGTGCACCATCGACAGAAGCATTCACTACAGCAGAGATCCCCCTGCAGACTTTCTTTCGCCGCCTCAGACCATCTTCCCCGTTGCCGGCAGCCATGCCAACTGCATTACCATCATCGACTAAGCAGATGAACCTGAGGACTACAGCCCTAAGAGAGGTCGCAGTCTTTCGTGTTTGCTTACGTTATACATCGGTTATTACTACCTGCTACTTTATCGTTCAATCTTGAGTTTTGAATTTCCCATGGGTCTCATATCGAGCCAACAATGAATAGCATCTGTCTACTATCTGGTTCATCTGGGGTCTTCTATGTGGGTCATGTTGGGTGGGCAACAAACAATAGATGATCCATTGTCTATCTTTTTAAACTCTTGCTATAATCTACCTGCTATCATTAGTTTTGGATCCATCCACTCGTTTGCTACCATCAGTCTTGATTTTTGCATGCATCCCTTAGGCCTTACAAAATTTAACTATTTTTTTATTATGCATGTCAGATATTGTACACAATCGTACTGAACATGTAGAGAAAAAGAGAAGACCGTTGCATCGGAATATAATGTCATGCAGACGCCGCTCCATGGTAGGCGAAGTGGCCCCCCTCCTGCATTTCCAGATTGTATTCAGAGGAAGATAACTGTTCAGATGGAGATTCAGAAGGAGCCGACCACGCCTGTTTACCACCGAGGTGTTTGCTCTAACTTTGGCATGCCGATGTTGGTCATATCATGCATATGGCGCCTTGCATTGCTTACATTATACATCTTATATGTCATCAGCTTAGTTTAGATTTGCTTTGTGTGAATGCCACCTGTTTGGTTTCTATATCATACTCCCACCATTCCTAAATATTTGTCTTTTTAGAGATTTCAACAAGTGACTACATACGGAACAAAATGAGTGAATCTACACTAAAAAATATGTCTATATACATCCGTATGTGGTAGTCCATTTGAAATCTCTAAAAAGACAAATATTTAGGAATGGAGGGAGTATATGGGAATTATGCAATGCCATCTTCTTTAGCCGGGCATCATATCGTGAATCATGCAATGCCATCCTGTTTAGCCACCATCGTATATGTGAATTGTATCGTGCCATATTTTTTTCCATAATGTATTCCATTTGTCAACAATGTTTATACATTCATCTACTCTTCCTGTGCATCAACCATTTGAGTCGATCATGGGAAAATCTGGAGTGAAAACAAGGTCTTCTGAGCAGTCAGTGCTACCTATCGATGCAGATTTCTTGCTGGTTATAGATAGCTCCTCGAGGAGGATTCAGAGACAGATGACCAACAGATTCCCCGAGGTGCATGCTCTAACTTGGCTGGGTTATATTGCTCATATCATGCATATGGTGTCTTGCATTGCCATGCCATCTGCTTAGATTAGACATGCTTTGTGTGAATGCCTCTGTTTGCTTTCTATATCAGATATGTGAATTATGCAATGCCATGTTTTTCAGCCAGTTATCATATATGTGAATTATGCACCGCCATGGAGCCAGACATCATATATGTGAATTATCTCATGCCATGTTTTTTTATTACGTATTCCATTTGTCGACAATCTGTGTATATTGAACTACTCTTCATGTGTATCAGCCATTTGAGCCGGTTATGAAAAAATCTGGAGTGAAAACAAGGTCTTCAGAGCAGGCAATGGTACCTGTTGAAGCATATATCTCGATGGTTAGAGGGAGCACCTCAGAGGAGGATTCAAAGACAGATGACCAGTCCTATATCCCACCTGAGGTGTATGCTCTAAGTTGCAATGTTTATATTTCTCATATGATGCATATGGTGTCTTGCATTGCTTAGTTTAGACATCATATGCACAATATTGAATTCTATCTGCTTAGTTTAGAGATCATACATGCGAGTGCTAGCTGCTTAGTATATGAATCAATTATGTCAATTATATCATGCCATCCTGTATAATTAGACAACATGTATGTGAATTATTTCAACCCAACCTATTTTAGAAAGACATCTTGTTTAGGTACTCATCATATGTTGAATTATGCCATTATATCATGTTAAGTTATCCATCATATATCTGAAACTGTGTCATGCTATCCTGTTTAGTTAGGCATCATATATGTGAAATTGTGTCATGCTGTCCTGTTTGGTTAGACAACATATATGTGAATTACCACATCTGTCTATCATACAATGTCTGTACGTTCAATTTCTTTTCTTGTTTATCAGCCATTTGAATTGGAGGGGTGATGGCAGTATCTAAGGGAGCAAAACCCATTCTTCACAAAAGACAGTGCTACTACCGATGCAGATGGAACCATGGTTGTCTTGGCCCACAAACTAGCCCCACCACACATAATCGAGACTCTTCCAGATTGCACACTTACACGTTGGGCGAGAGAACAAGCTACAACCCATCTAACCGCAACCCCAAATGGATAGTAACCCACTTCTAGTTGACAAAGCACCATGTCCACCACAGTAGTACCCCCACACGAGCAGTTTGTAAAGCTCTGCAGATGCCCAAAGCACGAAGACCACCACATCTAACCCAAACTCCACGTTTAAAGCAGAAGAGCAACTGTTCTCAGGTCAAATTCCGTAGATATGGTCCATACTCCTTTGCTGTTGCATCACTGTATTTACTCATACCAACTACTTTCGAATTTGAAGGATCCAATTGAAATGGCGCAACATGTATGTTTTAAACCTATTTCTTTAACTAGATTGCTGTTCTAACTTCTCGCTCCATGTTGATTTCAGTTTAAGTTGTATAAACAGTTATGTTCTCATGTGATGCACATTACAAGTGCTGCCAATGTTGTGTAGTTTCTCACACTTATATTCTGTCAATGTTGCTGTGTCTTAAAAATATATGAGTTGAACTGTGTCTCTATCTTGATTAGGGAACATAAACTAGAATGATATGGACAATACAGTGACCAGTACATAGATATATGTTTGTTTCATGCTGTTATCCTGTCCACCTTACTACTGAATCGGTTTACCAAAATGTGTTTCGTATACTACAAGCTAAACCTGTGATGTGTCTGCTTGTTTCTCTTGTAGTATGCAAATAGAATATTGGAGAAGAGCACCCCACTATGCAATGGTAGAGAAAGTAATGCAGATAAGGTTACCGATAGTGAGACAACCCTGTTGGTCTCCAAGAAAGGTGATAAAAACGATCTTGTAGATCGTGAGAAAACCCCACGATCCTGCGTTGATGTAGTGTTCGAAAGTTCTTGGCGATCTGGCACAAGCTCTTCGAACTTGCTGCCTGAATCACTTCGCTTCTTCGGCCTCAGCTACATGTCGAAAGGCATCGATCACCGTGTTGCGGCAAGAAGCGAAGGACCGAGGAAGTCCCCAGAATTCAGATGCGTACTTTCTTGTGCAATGTTAGTTACTGGAGGATTTAAGCGCCAAACAAGAGAAAGTTAATAAGCTTGCTAAGCATCTTGCCAGCATTATGGGTACCAGGATATTGTTTCTTGAACTCTTGAAGTGGTTTCGATTACGGACTTGTTTTGCTGCGGTGTTTATATGCTGCTTTGTTCCCTATATTTGCACTGGTGGCGAACTTTGATTCCCAGTGGATGTAATATGTGTAATAGCTGTGATAGCCTAGCATAAGTTGCTTGCTTATTTATTTCCTTGTTGTCTTGTTTATTTGTTTGCTTGTAGTCAGTGCGCAGTTCTTTTTCTTGATTTGCTAGTGGCTGCAATAACCTATTTTAAAACTGGGCCACAATAACCATGGGCTAATATTTCTTGTAGTGACACTGGGTCTCCTACGGGTCAGAAACCGTGGGCCTTCTACGGGCCATAGAAACAGAGGCCTTCCGCCATAGAAACAATGGGCCTTCTACGGGCCGTATCATCAATGGGCCTTATACGGGTCAGATGATCGATTGGCCAAACATGGGCCAATAACAGGCCGCATTATGGCCGTAAACGGGCTAGAGTTGGAATCGTCCGTTCATGGGCCGACCATAACGGGTCATCGTTAATAGGCCATATTTGATGACGCTATGAAAACGACCCAACGTATTAACGGACCACAAACGAGCAGACTGTAACCACGGGCTGAATTTGGCCCACAAGCGTAAAATGACAAGAACGGGCCGTAAGTAAACGAATCTCGGAAATGAGCCCAAGAATAAATGGGCTCTGAGAAGGCCGAAAGATAACATGGGCTGGAAATGGCCCAACGGAATAACGGGCCGTTAATGGGTATAAAGTGATACACTGTTCATTACGGGCCGTTTTCACCATGGGCCGTTAATGGGTGTAAAGTGATACATCGTTCATTACGGGCGATTTCACCACGGGCCGTTAATAGGCCAAGAGTTACATAGGGGCTCATATGGGCCGAAGACGTCATGGGCCATACCTGGGCCAGAAGTGAAAACGGGCTGGAATCATATTGGATGGCCCAGATGACACTACTGGGCCTAATTCGGATAGGGCGTAACGGGCCTTGGGTTAGTGGGCTGTAAATGGTCTATATCCGAACAGGCCGTTAACAGGCTTTCCATGGGCCGGCCCGCCAACTTTTGATCAAGTCAAACGGGCCGGCCTTTTCATAGGAATGGGCCTCTGTTGGGCCGTTCCACGTGTCGGTGTATCATAGGCGCCTTCTGTCCAATGAGTGGATGACATCTGTCCCAACGATGAGCCGACATGTGTTTCCTCCAGGCAATGATGATTTTACACATGGAAAATCCCCATTGGTCGGGGCTGTTAACGGGTTATCGGATCCAAAACCCGACCCGATAGCTTAACGGCGTTCCTTTATGGTGGATGCCACGCGGTCACCACCCTTGACGAAAAGCACTTCATGACGCGAGTTATCATCATGGAAGTGGACACTTCCGTGATGATAATTTTGGTAATGTCATGGAACACTTCTACAACAGCATAGGTATGACTATCTTGATTCTGTCATAAAATCGTCATGGATGTAGCATGACAGAAAACGCGACCTACTGTGACAAACACGTATAATCACGGAAGTGTATTTTTTTAGTGATTATCAATCTCATATTCATCATGGGGATTAGATAAATTTTCAAGATCATAAGAAGAATCACCCCAATCATGATCATTGCAACAAGTAGTAGACATAGCAAAACTAGCATCCCCAAGCTTAGGGTTTTGCATATTATTAGCACAATTGACATCAAGAGAATTTATAATAAAATTATTGCAATCATGCTTTTTATTCAAGGAGCTATCGTGAATCTCTTCATCACAATTTTCAGATTCACAAATTTCAAGCAAAACTTCATAAAGATAATCTAGTGCACAAAACTCACTAGCAATTGGTTCATCATAATTGGATCTCTTAAAAAGATTAGCAAGCGGATGAGGATCCATAGATCTTAGCTTCTCTGTTTAGGAATAAATACTCAACTATTTCAACCAAGCGAGCAAACGAGCCAAGAAAGACATCAAGGCAAACGAAAAGACGAACGGAAAAAGGGCGAATAAAACAGCAAGGGTGAAGTGGGGGAGAGGAAAACGAGAGGCAAATGGCAAATAATGTAATGCGGGAGATAAGGGTTTGTGATGGGTACTTGGGATGTTGACTTTTTCGTAGACTCCCCGGTAACGGCGCCAGAAATCCTTCTTGCTACCTCTTGAGCACTGCGTTGGTTTTCCCTTGAAGAGGAAAGGGTGATGCAGCAAAGTAGCGTAAGTATTTCCCTCAGTTTTTGAGAACCAAGGTATCAATCCAGTAGGAGGCTACGCGCGAGTCCCTCAGACCTACACAAAACAAATAAATCCTCGCAACCAACGCGATAAAGGGTTGTCAATCCCTACACGGTCACTTACGAGAGTGAGATCTGATAGATATGATAGGATAATATTTTTGGTATTTTAATGATAAAGATGCAAAGTAAAGTAAAAGAAAAATAAAAAGCAACGGTAATATCTAAGTGTTGGAAGATTAATATGATGGAAAATAGACCCCGGGGCCATAGGTTTCACTAGTGGCTTCTCTCAAGAGCAGAAGTATTTTACGGTGGGTGATCAAATTACTGTTGAGCAATTGACAGAATTGAGCATAGTTATGAGAATATCTAGGTATGATCATGTATATAGGCATCACGTCCGAGACAAGTAGACCGACTCCTGCCTGCATGTACTACTATTACTCCACACATCGACCGCTATCCAGCATGCATCTAGAGTATTAAGTTCATAAGAACAGAGTAACGCCTTAAGCAAGATGACATGATGTAGAGGGATAAATTCATGCAATATGATAAAAACCCCATCTTATTATCCTCGATGGCAACAATACTATACGTGCCTTGCTGCCCCTACTGTCACTGGGAAAGGACACCGCAAGATTGAACCAAAAGCTAAGCACTTCTCCCATTGCAAGAAAGATCAATCTAGTAGGCCAAACCAAACTGATAATTCAAAGAGACTTGCAAATATAACCAATCATACATAAAAGAATTCAGAAGATTTAAATATTGTTCATAGATAAACTTGATCATAAACCCACAATTCATCGGTCTCAACAAACACACCGCAAAAGAAGATTACATCAAATAGATCTCCACGAGAGAGGGGGAGAACATTGTATTGAGATCCAAAAAGAGAGAAGAAGCCATCTAGCTAATAACTATGGACCCGAAGGTATGAGGTAAACTACTCACACTTCATCGGAGGGGCTATGGTGTTGATGTAGAAGCCCTCCGTGATCAATGCCCCCTCCAAATGAAGCTCGGAACAGGCCCCAAGATGGGATCTCGTGGGTACAGAAGGTTGCGGCGGTGGAATTAGGTTTTTGGCTTCGTATCTGGTCGTTTGGGGGTACGTAGGTATATATAGGAGGAAGAAGTACGTCGATGAAGCAACAGAGGGCCCACGAGGGTGGAGGGCGCGCCCTAGGGGGTAGGCGCGCGCCCTACCTCGTGGCTTCCCTGTTGGTTGCTTGACGTAGGGTCCAAGTCTCCTGGATCATGTTCGTTCGAAAAATCACGTTTCCGAAGGTTTCATTCCGTTTGGACTCCGTTTGATATTCTTTTTCTGCGAAACTCTGAAATAGGCAAAAAACAGCAATTCTGGGCTGGGCCTCCGGTTAATAGGTTATTCCCAAAAATAATATAAAAGTGAATAATAAAACCCAATAATGTCCAAAACAGAAGATAATATATCATGGAGCAATAAAAAATTATAGATATGTTGGAGATGTATCAGTGTCCTCTTCTGCTTCGGTGCTTTACCAGCTACGGCATCATCATTGCCGATCTCGGGGGTGGTGCCGGTGCCAATGTCGGCGTGGTGTCGTGGTTGGTGCCACTGCCACCACCCTGCAACCGCAACTGGTGTTCGTCCAGGTAATCGAAATAATGATTTGCTGCCTCGACGGGGTCTTCTTTGAGGCGACCAGAACCCCCGGCTTCGGAGTGGCTAGACATGTTTCCTATTCAACAATTGTAAATAAAAGATATAATGAAGATAAAAAAGGGGCCTATATTTGGTCGTAATGTTGATTCATTCCTCTTCCCGCAAATCCCGGTCACTCCATATGTCCTAGTTTCTAGCACAAGTCATGCCGAAAATGACAGAAATTTTTGGCATGACCTTTGCTAAAAAGTGGACATATGGAGCGCCTGAAATTTTCCGCAACGGAGATGAATCAATATTCCGGAAAAACATAGGCCACTCGGATATTCTTCGACATTCAACCAACATTGCAAAATCATATAACATCAATGACATATGAGCATCACAGGAGCACATATATAAAGTAAGTACACATAGTGAAATGACCTCACGAAACATTGCAAAATAGTGGTCTTATCAAAAACCAAAAAACCTTTGCAAAATGACCTCACAAAGATTTCTAATGTTTTTTATTTATAGCTAAAATAAATAATTTTAGGAAGGGAGCTACTGTTTTTTATAAATTGCTTAGCTACAAATAATTTGCTGCTGTTTTTATAGCTAAAACATTTGCTACTGTTTTTTATTTATACCTACAAAAATTGCTAAATGCTCTCTCTCTGCAACTGCCCTAACCAACAGATTTCCTAATTTAGATGGTGGTAGTGGTCATAATACTTGTACCTGGATATTGCCTCCAAAAATTTAACTTCTTTGCTCATGCATATACCAAGTTATTATCTTAGGTACTAGGAGTGGCATTTCTGTATTTTAGAGTATATTGCTAAATGCTAAATTCTCTCCCTCTGCTGCTGCTCTCTCTCTCTCTCTCTGCTAGAAGTTAAATTGCTAAATGCTCTCTCTCTCTCTCTCTCTCTCTCTCTCTCTCTGCTACTGCCCTAACCCTATGAACTTGAATCAATATTTTGTCATGTCTATTTCCATACCAATGATGCCTAGCAGATTCCTCCACCTTAAATTCTTCAGTATCACACTCTGTGGACTGGCCTGTGATCCTTTAATATACTAGAATGATGATAAACTTAGTTAACAGTAGCTAGGGTTCATTTGTCCTAACTTTGCTAACTGTAGCTAGGGTTCATCACATAGAGAGAGAGAGAGAGGAGGGCAGGGGAGAGGAGAGCAGAGGCTTACGGGCTCAGGCGGTTGGCGACGAGGGTGGGCAGGGGAGAGGGTGGCGGCGACGAGGTCGAGGGAAGGCAGGGGAGAGGTCAGTGGCGGTGGCGAGGTCGAGGGCGGGCAGGGGCTTAGGCCAGCGTCGAGGTCGAGGACGGGCAGAGGCTCGGGCCAGCGTTGAGGCCGAGGGCGTCCAAGGGCTTGGGCTGGCGTCGAGGTCGAGGGGCAGGCAGGGGCGACGGCCGGCGGGCAGGGGCAATGACACAGAGAGGAGGGGGTGGGAGAGTGGGGGGGGGAATGGGACTTGGAAAATTTTTGAGCCCGCGCGTCGGTTAACTAAAAATAGTAGTAGCGCTGGGTTAGGATCCATCACTACTGCTAACTGTTCTAATTTTTAGTTTTTAATTCTAAAATACACATAGCAGTAGCGCTGGATTAGGATCCAGCGCTATAGCTAAGTTAGCTATAGCGCTTGTTCATAATCCAGCGCTACTGCTATGTTTCTTTTCTTTTTATTATTTTCCTTTTCTAGTTTTAGTTTTCTTTTCTTTTATTATTTTCCTTTACTTTTCTGATTTTTTTCTTTTTCTTTTCTATTGCTTTCTCCCTTTAATTTGCTTTTGTTTTTTGTTTTTCTCCCGACGGCCTCGCACGCAGTCGACGAGAATGTCTCCCTGTCACAATGCGCAAATATCACCGGAACCATGCATGTGGTGGTAATTGAAGGGGATACGATGTATACATCATTTGACCAATTACGGTTACTTAAGTGCGTACACAAAATAGATACATATATATAAATGATGGTTTCTCAGCTACGTCGATGAAGTTTCACATTGAGCTTCTTCCCTTTCTTGTTCGTTGTCGAATAATTGAGCCCCCCTTGTGACTTTTCCGGCACCATGGAGTACGATCTTTCTTAGGTAATGTAGTATTGATTCTTCTTTTCACGTATGCTTCATCTTCATCGCCATCTTCCCTCATCGGGTTGCCGTATTGGTCTTAGTCTTCCTCATTGGCGACACCATCCATTCCGATGATGCTCCTTTTGCCTCTCCTCACGACAACATGGCTGGGATTGGTCAGGTCGGTTATGAAGAAGCATTGTGTCACGTGCTTAGCGTGTACCCATGGCTCAGTTTTGGCGATGACGTTAACGTTCATGGTAGTGCTCTTCGCGTCGGGTATAGACATGGTAGTGAAATACTTGTTTTCTCTTACGACGTCCTTAGCCCATCTGACACAGAACATCGTTGCATCATGCATTCCAGCATAGTCAAGCTCCCAGATCTCTTCGACCCTTCTGTAGAATCTTTCAGTTGTGTCATTGGCGTCGGTCACGCATTCAATCGTCTCCCCTGGGTTCTGGTAATCACTGTCCATGTCTTTGGCCTCCGTGTAGAACGTGTACCCGTTGATATCGTATGCCTGATAGGTCACGAGTTTGGGCGCGGCGCCATGTGCTAAGGCGTGTATGAGCAATCCGTCCGAACTGCCTTCTTCCGGGAGATTAGGAAGAACTTGCTCTTTGAACCAAAACAAGAAAGTGGCGTTGTGCTCTATAGTAACTTCCTCGTCCGTCTTGCGCATCCCCTTATCACGGTACTTCTTTGCGATGGTTTGTTTGTGCAGTGTCACATAATTATCTACCACATCTAGGTGTTGTAGCACTACTAAGTTAGCCCTGTCAAAGTCATTTAATCGATCCGAGTAATCCACGTGCAATTCCCTCCGACCGTTGTTGTGACGTTCTCCTCCGAGCCTCCCATCGTGCTTCTTGACGGGCAAACCAACAACAGGGTCTCCGACGCCTATATAATTCTCGCAAAAGGAGATGCACTCTTGTGTCAGATACCCCTGTACGATGCTCCCTTCGGGACGAGACATGTTACGAACGAATCCTTTGATAACCCCATTCATTCTCTCGAATGGCATCATGCTGTGAAGGAATGTCGGCCCGAGGTCGATGACATCGTCCACGATGTGGACACACAGATGCACCATGACGTCAAAGAATGTGGGCGAGAAGTACATCTCAAGCTCACATAGTATGACAACGATCTCTTCCTGTAGCCTTCAGAGCTGCTTCACACTTATGGACTTTTGAGAGATAACATTGAAGAAGTTGCAGAGACCAGTAAGCGTGTCACTGACGTGCTTGTCCATTATCCCTCTAATGGCAACTGGGAGTATCTGCGTCATCATCACGTGACAGTCATAAGTTGAACCTTTTCTTCTTGGTGTCTAGAAATCTGCTTATCTTCCCACAGTAACCGGAACTGACTGTGATTCCCGTAAGGCACTTGTTGAATTGATCAATCTCCTTCGCACTTAAGGTGAAGCAAGAAGGGGGGGCAATAATTCTCCTCCTTCTTGTTGACTTTTCTGCCCCTTTCCCTCTCCTCCGTCTCCATCTCCTCCGTCGACTTTTTACGAGGCGGCATGTGGAGATCTTTCCTGATCTTCAAATCTTCCAAGTCTTTTCTTGCCTTCGGCCCATCCTTGGTCTTCTCCGGCATGTTCATCAGTGTGCCAAGCAACCTCTCAAGGACATTCTTCGTGATATGCATTTGATCAAGGCAATGAGGCGTGTCATGATTGGGCCAGTACTCCAAGTCCCAGAAAACAGACCTCGTTTTCCATACCTTCAGCAGCGGCTCCGGCGCCTTTTTTATCTTTCCCAGTGCGGTGCACTGTTCCTAGTTTTTCAACAGCTCGTTGATTTCGGCACCACTCCTCTTACGTGGAGGTCCTTGATGCTCAGCCAAACCATTGAATAGGTCTCCATGTTTTCTCCATGGGCCATCCTTCTCGAGCCATCTACGATGCCCCATGTACACGATTTTCCCAGACCCGCCATCTTTCGTTGATGTAAGCTGCTGAGATGTTGTATCAGCCATGCATCTCGTGCATCCACAGTATCCCTGGCACACCTAGCCTGAGGTGTACCCATAACTGAGATAGTCCTGCACCGTCATCATCAGCGCAACTCTCATATAGAAATACTCTCCTTTCCTGGCATCCCATGTGTAACGCCCCGGATACAACTTTCCATATTCGTAACTCCAACTCTTGCCTTTTCCGGAGATGCGATATATTATTTCCTCCGTGGTTGGGTTTTTGTCTTTTGTTTTGCATTTTGTTCATGTCATGCATCTCATCTCATAGCATCATGCGCATTGCATCTGCATGTTTTCATAAAACTCGTAGCCGTTCGCAGTTGCCCTTTCTCTCTTTGCCTCCGGTGTCATTTTGTCAGGCCCTTGCCCTCGTTGACCTCTCTCGCCAGCTCGTAGCACCCTCGTGTGCGTGTCCGAAACTTACCCGAGCCCGACCCGGGCTGTCGTTACCGTTGGATCCGGATCAACCTCAAACATCTGCAAAACATCTCCATTTTCTTATTTGGACTCCCTAGCCTATTTTTCTCGGCCGCCCGATCTAAATCGGAGGGTCCAATTGGACCTCTACCCAAAATCCACTTGCTATATAAACTGAATTTGAGGAGAGCTGTCCCATCCTCCTAGCCGCCGCGGCCACTCCTCTTGTCTCGTCTTCCAGGATCCTCCTGCATCCCCTTCTCACCCAACCAGCGCCGAGGCCTCCCTCGATCCACATGATCTAGCCCATGCAGCAACCAACCCGCCATCGCCACCACCTCCTCGACCCGGTTCCCCTCCGACTACCAGGCGCCACCGGCCTCGCCTCCCGCCTCCTGGACAAGTCCGGCCTCCCGCAGCTCGCCGTCGACGACAGCGGCCAGCGCGCCACTGCTCGGGCGCCAGTAAACCCATCAGATGAGTCACCGTCAACCTCCTTTTCCTCTCCCCTGTTTTCCTCTCCTACCTCCTCTAAACTCTCTCCCTCCCTCGTTTGTTTTTCTCCTCTGCCAGGAAACAAACGGGGTTCGCCCCTGCTGCCATGGTCGCCGGTGCAAGGTTCTGCACCACCTCCTCCCGCTCGTCACCTCATCACCTCTCGGCACGCACGCCTCCCTCCGGCCGTCGACTGCGTGGAGCTCCCCAGTGCAGCCTCCCGCCAGGTCGTCCCGCTCCCCGCGCCATGGATTTTGCATCGACCTTGATGTTCGCTGCCTTGCCTCCCTTGCAAGCATGGCCTCGCCTTCGCGCCTCCGACGACCGGCCTCGTCGTCGCCGGCAACCAGTGCAGGCCGCCGCGCCTCGCCATCTCCTCGCCGTCTCTTTCTTCTTCCCTTCCCGCTTTTCTTCTGAATTCCCTCTCGCTCGTCCTTGAGACAATGGCGTCGTGGGACGCCAACCGCCAAGCCGCCGCCTTCCACCGCCGCCTGGCCTCGGATCCGCCGGTTCCGTGGTTCTCGCCCGCCGAGTCCCTCTGCTGCTCCTCGCTTCACGCCGCTGCCTTCCTCAAGGCGTCAGGAGGAGGACGAACGCCTCAGCGCCACTTCGCTCGTTTCTGTCCGAGAACGAGCGATCGCAGATTGACCTGATCTCGTGGGCCTCGTCCTCGCCACAGCCTCCAAGCCCAAGACCTCCACCGACTCGGGCCTTGGGCCTTGGTGAGCGCCCGCCAATCGCTTGTTTCAGCCCAGTACCTTTTTTTCCTGCCTGCGTTTTTAGCTATTTATCCAGAGTTTACTGTTTTGCAGAAAAACCCTCCATGTTCATACACATAACAACTCATGAACCGTGTATCGGATTAAAATGTTTCAAACATGTAAAATGCTTAGAATTTTGTCTAGTTTCATAATCTGCTGCTTTCATCCATGTTTAAAATGTTTAGTTTGTTGTCTGCATTAATTTGCATAATTGCCATGCTAAAATGGTTTATTTCATAATTTAATAACCGTAGCTCCATTTTAATTAAACTTTATATGTAAATGGGGTGGAAAAATGCCTAGTTTAACATGGTGCACTTTATTTTGCTGTTTAACAACAATAAAATGTGATTTAGGGCAGAACAGTACCAAATCTAAAATATGCACATGAGGATTTTCCGGAATTGTTGTTTGTTGTTCCGGCCTCATTTAAATTTGCCTAAATAGTTACTTTACTTATGCTCCACCTCTTGCCATGTTTAATAACATTTAATATTGTTGGGTACATAACCGAGAGAGAACTAAATAATTGATGTGGTGTTTCGTCAATAGGCAACTCGTTGCATATTGAGCTCCACTTAACTTGTAGTTTTGTTTGTGCACTTTACCATGCCATGCATATTTAAACCGGACATGCATCATACTTGTTTGTGCATCATGCCATGATTATGCTTGTGCGTTTACCATGTAGTTTGTTTTCTTTCCGGTGTTGCTTCTTCTCGTTAGTTCCGGCAACGTTGCGATTGTGAGGATCCGTTCGACTACGTCCGGTTGTCTTCTTCATGGACTCGTTCTTCTTCCTAGCGGGATTTCAGGCAAGATGACCGTCACCTTGGATCTCATTACTATCATTGCTATGCTAGTTGCTTCATTCTATCGCTATGATGCGTTACCTACCACTTGCTGCTCAAGCCTCCCAAATTGCATGATAGCCCCTAACCTTTGTCACCCTTCCTAGCAAACCGTTGTTTGGCTATGTTACCGCTTTTGCTCAGCCCCTCATATAGCGTTGCTAGTTGCGGTGAAGATGAAGATTGCTCCATGTTGGATTATGTTTATGTTGGGATATCACAATATCTCTTATATTATTAATGCATCTATATACTTGGTAAAGGGTGGAAGGCTCGGCCTTATGCCCGGTGTTTTGTTCCACTCTTGCCGCCTAGTTTCCGTCATATCGGTATTATGTTCCCAGATTTTGCGTCCCTAACGCGGTTGGGTAATTTATGGGACCCCCTTGACAGTTCGCTTTGAATAAAACTCCTCCAAAGAAGGCCCAACCTTGGTTTTACCATTTGCCTCACCACCACCTATACCCTTTCCTTGGGTCGGCCAACCCGAGGGTCATCTTTATTTTAGCCCCCGGGGCCAATGCTTCTCTAAGTGTTGGCCTGAATCATGGGCCACCACGGGAAACTTCGAGGCCTGGTTTTACTCGTAGCTTTGTCTCATCCGGTGTTGCCACGAGAACGAGATATGTGCAGCTCCTATCGGGATTAGCCGGTAGCATCGGGCGGTCTTGCTGGTCTTGTTTTACCATTGTCGAAATGTCTTGTAAACCGGGATTCCGAGACTGATCGGGTCTTCCCGAGAGAAGGAATATCCTTCGTTGATCGCGAGAGCTTATCATGGGCTAAGTTGGGACACCCCTGCAGGGTTTGAACTTTTGAAAGCCGTGCAGCGGTTATGTGGCAGATGGGAATTTGTTAATATCCGGTTGTAGTTAACTTGAAGTAAACTCTTCTAAAATACACCAACCGTAAAGGTGAATGCGTGAGTGTCTCTTTTCGGGGTTGATCGAGAGGAGAACACGGTTTATTGGGTTATGTTTGACGTAAGCAGGAGTTCAGGATCACTTCTTGATCATTACTAGTTGATGACCGCTTGCTTTGCTTCTCTCCTCGCTCTTATTTGCGTAAGTTAGCCACCATACATGCTTAGTCACTGCTGCAACCTCACCACTTTAACCCTTCCTCACCCTTTAAGCTTTGCTAGTCTTGATACCCATGGTCATGGGATTGCTTGAGTCCTCGTGGCTCACAGATTTACTACACCAACAGCCAGGTACAGGTTATGCGATGATCATGACGCGAGAGCGATGTTTACTTGTTTTGGAGTTCTTCTTCCGCTTCTTCGATCGGGGATAGGTTCCGGTCGGCACTGGGCTAGCAGTGGTGGATATTGTTTGAGTTTACATTTGCTTTCATCCGTAGTCGGATGTTGATCTTGTATATGATGTATTGTTGTATTCATGTGTCATTGTATGTATTGGATGTATCCCCACTATTATGTAATGTTGATGTAATGATATCCACCTTGCAAAAGCGTCTTCAAGATGCGCTTCTATCCTTGGTGGGACCTTTCGAGTTCCTTTAGGATAGGGTCACATCTTGGGCGTGACACCATGTCCATGCCGGTGTTTTCCACAGTGTGTCTAGCTCCTCTTTCAGAAGCCCCATATACATGTTAATATTATTTCCCGGTTGTTTCGGCCCTTGAATCAGCATGCTCATGTGTATGTACTTTGTCTTCATGCACTTCCATGGGGGGAGGTTGTACATCCATACAAAGACGGGCCATGTGTTGTGGTTGGTGTTCTGGTTTCCAAATGGATTCATGCCATCGGTACTCGCACCAAGCACGATGTCCCTTGGATCTTCTGCAGCAAATCCATATACGATGTTGAATGCTCTCCACTGGCTAACATCTACGAGGTGTCTCAGCTTCGGATCATCTCTCATCGGGCTTCTTCCTCTCCGCTTGCTAGCGCATGAGCTTTGCTTCCTTAGGATCTACGAAATACCGCTGCAGACGGGGAGTGATCGAAAAGTACCATACAACTTTCTGAGGAGCTTTCTTTCCTGACTTCTTGTATCGAGAAGCTTTGCACACTGGACATCTGGTTTTTTTCGCGTGTTCCCCCAATAAATGATGCAATCGTTGATGCATGCGTGGTATCTAATGTGAGACAAATCAAACGGGCAAATGATTTTCTTCACCTCCTCGACACTAGTAGGACACAGGTTCCCCACGGGAAGAACTTTATTATGTAGATACTTCAAATGCTCATCGAGGCTTTTATCTGTCCATTTGTTTTTGGCCTTCATCTTTAGAAGTTCGAGCGTGAAATTCAACCCTGTCACCTCGGGATCGCAACCGTCATACAATGGAGTCTTCGAGTCTACTTCAAGTTGTGCCAGCTTGGCCTCCTCTCGAGAAGCAGCTCTCTCGCTAGTCGTACTCTTGCGAAGGAGGTCTCAAACATGAGGGTCCTGCACGACAACACTTAGTAGCATCGAAGACTGCGGTGTGACCGCCACCTCTTCTCCGCCATGTGCGGACTCTTCTTCTCGTGTCCGGAATCTTCTCCGCCGCCGCTATGTCCAGACTCTTCCCCGCTATCATGTCCAGCGCCATAGTCTCTGTCAAAGGCCGTGAGATATGGCCGTGAGATGGTTGCGGGAAGATTCGTCTTTGCTTCTGGGCTTTTGTAGTTCTGGACTGCACAGGGCTCATGTAACAAGGACTTTTTACTAAAAAAATGTAACAGGGATTTTTTACTTGCTCGCGTTACTCCATGAAATTAGATCATAAGCCACACTTTACTTCTCTTTTTGATAATTTGCCACCCATTGACAGATGGGGCCGAGGCCACTAGTCATTAAAGCAATCTTGGGCAAATCATCCAAACCCTTGTAAAATGAGACAAATCATCTAATTCCTTGTAGTTTGGGTCAAACTTTGACCACTGATTTAACTATTAAAACTTTGTCATGTATCAGTCCAAACCTGCGGCGTGTCTGATTGGTAGCGCTGCTGATGGACTTCAAATGTTCTCTGCTAGGTCTAGGAAAAAACCTGACCAGGATAAAGTAAACATGTATTGCTATTGTCTCTGTCAAAGGTGAATCACTTACTGCCTTACCACTAGTCAATTCTTTCAGCATGACGATCCAGTGGGGATGGGAATGGCAAGCAAAGCCATATCTTAAGGACAACTTCCTGGTGAAATTTCCATCGATGCAAAAAATCGATGAAATGAAGGTATACCACTACTTTGGACTGATCGGTACTAAAGAAACAACCAAAGTTGACAGGTGGAATAATTCCTCAATTGCATCTTACAAGCTCTATGTCTACTGGGTTAGGATTGACGGAGTGCCTGAACCACTTGAACACTATCAAGGCTTCTGTGAGGCTGGTTCTCTGATAGGGAATGTTCTGGAACTGGACATGGAGTTGTATAGAAAGTGTGGGGTTTTGAGAGCAAAGATTGGAGTTATGGATCCCAGAAAAATTCCAGCTAGTGCTCCCCTGAATTAAAGTGGCTTGGTATATAAAATTTTCTTTGGCTAGAGGGTATTTTGGAGGAGGGAGGCCCGTTGGAGGGGGGTGTTTTGGTCAACTACCCCAGGCCTTCGGCTCCTACACAACAAACTACTGATAAGAGACCGAGGGACATAAATGAAAAGGATGAGCTGATATGCAGTAAATCTCCAAGGCAAGATAGTGATACTGTTGGTATCAGAGGTAATGCGATAGCTAGGAATTCTGATGAGGTTATATCCAGTCAATACGATTTAGAACTTGCTAGCTGAAAGGGAAGTGAGACAAAAACCACTAGACATGAAGCAATTGATTGACAAGGTGGGATCTGGTGTAGAGCAGATTAATGCAGACTTTGCTAAGGACGCTGACATGATGGATAATTTTATAGAAAGGGTTGGTAGCCAGCAAGATGATGAGTATGATTGCACTCAAGATCCTGAAGATTTTGCTAGAAGGCTCGGGATTAGCACTCAAAGAATTGAAGAGAATGAGGCTAAAGTAGAAGAGGAGTTGTTGGCTGAGGAAAATTGCAACCTAAGGCATGACAAGGAGAACCTAAGCCCTACCATGGTTAAAACAACCTGTTCTATTTCACCTCCTGGAAGAGCTGTTGTGACGAAGCAGACCTCCTTCTCTAACAAGGTACAAGGGTTGGTGTTGAATCCTTTGCAAGATCTTGGGGCGGCTGATATTACCAAGCAACAAAAGTTGAGGGAAGCTGAAGCTAGGGTCCAAAAGGCTAAAGAAAAGGCACCTCTAGATGACCGCAGTGACGAGAAGAAGTGATAGGAACAAACACAAAGAGGAGGTGTAGACTATAGACAAAGCTACTGACATGGCAAGGAGGAAGAATGTGGAGACCCCAGGTATGGCTCCTACAGATTCAAATACTGCTCCCAATATCCCTACTATTTTAAATACAATACCTAGTTTTATTTCGCACATTACGCAATGCATTGGTGTTAGCTTAGGCAATACTCCTAAGGAAATAGATAGCACTATTTCTATGATCAACAGCTTAGAAAAAACTAGGAGTGGTTTATTTCTTGAAAATAGGAGAAAGAAGACTAATGTCGAAGATAGCGACGAAGAGTCAAAACTGGGAAGTTTTGACCCTGATACCATTAGAAACCTTATATCTAACTCAGAATGTGAATCTGAGGACGATGAAGAGCTTAGAGATGAATTAATTCTTTTATCGTCGTTATATAAATCCAAACTAAAGCAAACTTGCGCTGGAGGTGTCAGCGTCAAGCCAAAGGTCAAGTGTGGTGCAACAAAAAAGTAATCTGTTTTTTATGGCTAGAGTTTTCTGGAATGCTAGGGGGTTGGGTGAACCTGAAAAAAAGAAGGTTTCTTAAATAAACCATTTCTGAGCATGCTTTAGAGTTTATTTGTATTCAGGAGACCAAGAGAACTGATTTTTCTGATCCATGGTTAGCTAGTATCGGTGGCAGATTTACTTTCATTTGGCTTTGCCAACCCTCTGTAGGAGCCTCGGATGGGCTCCTCATGGGTGTTAGAGAGGACCTGTTTGAGGTCGACATGTGCACTTCTAGTAGGTTTCTTACCAGAATGATCATTATGGATAAGAGATCGGGTTTCAAGTGGACCTTGATCAATGTTACGGGGCTGCTCATACCAAAGACAAGAAGGACTTCCTGATCGATTTTGTCCATATGTTAGGTCATAATAAATTACCCCTTGTTATTGGTGGTGATTTCAATATCATTGGGAGGACCAATGAGAGAAGTAGAGCTTAAAAACTCCCTATGGTCTTTTTTGCTTTAATTCCATCATTGAGCATTGGGGGCTAAAAGAGTTAGAGCTCTCAGGGAGGAGCTTTACTTGGTCTAATAACCAGGATGGCCCCTTGTAAGTAAAACTGGATAGGATTGTTGTTAGCCCCTCTTGGGAACGACATTTTCCTTTAGTTACAGTCAGGACACTCCTTAGAGGTGTCTCTGATCATGCTGCTCTTTTGGTACATACTAGAGTTGTAAATGCTGTAGCTACCATGCCTTTTAAATTTGAGCTTTGCTGGCTTGTCACAGATGAGTTGCTAGTCGTTGTTTCTAGAATTTGCAACTCTATCGCTTCTAAAAAACAGCCTTGAATGGTGGCAGGCTGTTTTGAGAAAATTAAGAAGCGGGCTCATGGGTTGGAACCTTAATGTTGAGGGTGGTTATAGGAGAAAGAATAGTTTTATTATTAATGCTTTAGATATACTTGATAAGAAGTGTGAGCTTGCTGGTGTATCAGTAGCTGACTATGTGCAAAGAAATAGTTTACAAAATGATTTGAATAAAATTCTTAGAGAGGGATATCAAAGAAGGGGATAGCAACACTAAGTATTTTATGATTAAGGCTAGTGGGCGGAAACGCAAGAGTAAAATCTTTTGATTTATCCAGGATGAAGGGATCATCCAGGGTGTCGTGGTTTTGTCACAACAGATGCCCTTAGTGAAAAGGACTTAGTCGTGAGGCCAACACATCTAATTGGTAGCTTGAGAGGGGTTGAACGGGACGAGAGACGCGAGATTTTACCCAGGTTCGGCCCCTCATGGTGGAGGCAAAAGCCTACATCCTACTTGATTCATGTTGATGATGATGACGATCTCGGTTACAATGGCGAGGTTTCGCTACCTCTATCTCGAGAGCATCTACTTTGGTCTTGTCTAAGACTTGTCTATTGAGACATGTCTATTGAGACGTCTAGAAAAACTTGACCCTCTTGGGGTACCCCGCCCCTCCTTATATAAGTTGAAGGGTGGGTTACATGTAGAGTCCTAGTCGGATTAAGACTTAACCTATTCTGAATTCTCATCACGGGCTTCTCTGTGGGCTTCTTAACACCTTGGGCTTCTTAACTCCAGGCGACTCATTTTCATGGCTAAGTACTTGTCGGGTCATAACTGTTTGCCGGGTCTTGGTCGTAGGGAATATCCCCAACACAGGGGGATGACAACTTGCTCAAATATGCAACTAATTTTTATAAAAACTTATTTGGTCATGTTGATTTACCTCCTATATTGTAACATCCCAAAATTCTAAATTTTGGAATGTTATAAACAAATAGATAGTTTTGATTGATTGACTGAAAGTGAGTGAATTCGAAATTTTTGAAAGATAAATGAGAGGGAATAAAAGGACTTTCCCAAACTTTCACCGTTGCTTTCAGATCTTCGTGAATTCAAATACTCTTCATCACAAAACCCTGGAGAGAAGATGACATGACTTCTTCCATTTATTTAAATGACAAGGGGTGTTGAAAATATTTGAATTTCATTGGAGGATATTTCCAATTACGAAACTTTATGCAACTCAATGATTTTCACGAGCGAAGATAAAATGACTTCTTCAAATTATATGAAATATGAGTTGGGAGTTTCAAAGAATTAAATTCAAAGTTCTTTTGAATTTATTTTCAATTTGGAGTTATTAAGTTTTATTCAAATTATTTTTCTCCAAAAATAAAATATATGGGAAATAGGGTAACATGATTCCCTACATCAAAAAATTGGAGAGAAATAAATTTGAATTAATTTTGGTATTTTAAAAATGATTTTTATTGGATTTTTCTAGAGCAGAAACACTCTTTGCTTTATTTGAATTTTTGTGTATTTTATTTGAAGCTAGAAAAATGTTCACGTTGTAGAAAATCTTTTTCTACAAATTTTGATATATAATATGCCTATATAATATATTTTTTATTTGCTTTTGTTTTATTTTCATTTATGCAGTATTAAAAAACTCTCCTAATAAAGGCCAGTCGAAGCCCAAGATCGCTCTCCCTCTTTCTCTCTCCCGGCCAGGCTCAGTAAAGCCCAACCCGGCGCTCAAAGCCGCTCGCCTGCTCGCCCGCTCGCTACGATCGGCCGCGCCCGCCCGCCACCACCGGCTGTGGGACCCACTGTCGGGTCCGTCTCCGACCTCGCGCGGACTCCAACTCTAGCACGCGTCGCCGCCGCCTTGCGTGACCTCTTGGAGTCCGTCGCCGCCCGCCTTGCACCCCACGCCACCGCCTCCCTTCTATAAATCGCGCCCCGACATCGCGCCGCTACCGTTTCCGCTGAAGCCGCCGCAGCCTCGCACAAACCTCGCCGAAGTTCGAGCTCCGACGAGATCCGCCGCCATTGAACGGCGCCCCACTGCCGTCGACGACCCTCGTCGACACCACCGACGTCATCACCGCGTCGCGCCGCCCTTTCCCACCTACTCCGCCGTCTCACGACGCCGGGACCCGCCTCCCGCTTCGCCAGCAGATGCCGCCACCGTCTTTTTCGCCGCCGACAACTGCCTCCGCCGCGGTAAGCCACCGGCCGCCCTCGCCCGCCCGATCGTTGACCTAGAGCTAGGATTAGATCTATAGTTTTTTTATTTCAACCGTTTTTCTTAAGTAGTGAACGTTCGTTGTTTTAGTCCTTGCTGCGAACGGTTTTCATCTTATAAGCCTCTGCAGTGAACGCTCGTTCGATAAGATTTGTTTTTTTTCTTTTTCTGTTTTAAATTCCGGCCAGGGACCTATCTGTGATGATTTTCTTTACAGATTAGTCCTTGTACTTCAAACGACCACATCTTTTCACTCGTTAGTCCAAATTCAACGAAACCAACGCCCACTTCTTCGTTATGATCCCCTCTATCCAGTAATCCAACTCAAACTTGTTCTTGATAGTTTAAAATTTGAATTATACCAGATTTGAATTCAAACTTCGTTTAATCATAACTTGAGTTTCGTAACTCCGATTTAGTTGATTCTTTTTGCAAATTAAAGCTCTTGACATAAACTTTCTGATAAGGCCAAATTCACATAATTTTGGTATTGTTAGAAATTGTTTTACGTTGCAAGAGTTTTTTGCTTAGTTTTGATGTTTTCCGAATCGTTTTCTTCGTTCGGTCCGATCTTTTGAGTGATTGCTTATGTGTGGTTACTATTGATTGCTTACGATAGATTGACCGGAGTGTGACGAGTAGACCTATTTAGAGTTTTGAGTGCAAATCATCTTCATCAACATTGCAGGCAAGTAACACTTTGATCATACCTTTTCTACTACCCAGTTTTTATGCATTAGATCTATCCTCAAACATTGCATGATTAGGATCTAATTAAATTGTGGGATGGGAAGTAGATTGAGGTAGTACCTATTACCTGTTTTATTATCAAACCCTTGGGAGTTACTTCTACGTTTGCTTATTATGCTATGCTATGCTAGTAGACGTGGATTGGGTGAGTGTATCCATGACAGATGTGAGATTGTTATTTAATGGTTTATTTAAAGTGGCAACTTAAACACACATCTGGGTGGATTGAGGCACCTGGTTTCTATCAGGATTTGCTTGTATTTCTTCGGACCACCACCCAGGCTCAAAGGGGTCATGAGATTATTCAAACTAGAAACTTCCGTGTGCAGCCACAAGCCATTATGGGCTACGCATAGTTGATTAAGTTGTGCGAACTCTTACGGGTAGACTAGCGAGATGTAGGGGAAAGTAGGTGTACCGGTCTACCCACAAATAAGGTGCTAGTGCTTCTGAAAGACTATGTCTCGGTCATCCGTTTCTCAAACATCATGTAGTGCGAGAAATCCAACGGAGGCGATCGAGTCTTGTGGGGAAAAGTGCGCAAACCCCTGCAGAGTGTATAAACTAATCATGATTAGCCGTGTCCCCGGTTATGGACATCTTGAGTATCTAGTACTTGGATTATCCTGTTGATCTCATCATGTTACTCTAATTAATATTGTTGGGTTTAATGAGTACTTTTAATTGGGATTGAGGATCTTTGTCAACCATTCTCAATGTTCAACAACCACCATGATAGTTAAATAAATTTATTCCTTTGTAGTAGGGAAAATTGGCTTTTCGCAAAAACTGTAACCATAGAGCTTTCCACCAGCCATATATGCATGTAGTATAGCTTATTCTTTCATTACTCTCTATGTGTTACATTGTCAGCATATTCCATGTCTTGACCGTTTTCGGGCTGCAACTTTTCATGTTGCAGAATTTTCAGACGACGAGTAAGTGATACGTTAGGGTTACGATTTCTACACTCAACTTTGCCGTTGGTGTTGATGGGAATCCACAACCTTGTTACTTTCGCTATTTGGTTTGAGGTAAATAGTATTTACGTTATTTATACATGTGATTACCTCTGTTATAAATCCTCGCATCGTGTGTGTCAAAGACATACCGATCCGAGGATGACACTTGCCACGTAGACTAGATCCATTTGGGTCGGGTCGCTATAAGATGGTATCGAGCACATGTTGTTGTGAGGACGTGACCCTAGAAACCCGACAAGCCCATAGGAAAGATTTTTCTCTACAACTTCATTTTCAAAATGATCTTTTACCTCTCTTCTCTTCTGAGCTTATTCAAATATTCCCTTTTAGAGAGACCATACCCCTTTCCCCTTTTGACAACTCGAAGATTTGACCGATGAGACCACTCCAAGGAGATAAGATATCGGACAACTAAGACCATTTGGAATGAAGAGGATTTTACCGTGTAAATGGAAACTACAACTGTTGAAGACTCCAAAGACTAGGAGAATTTTGAAGGCTCTGAAGAATTCCCAGATTTTTATGACCTAGGAAGGTTACGCTTATGGAACTTGGCAGACTATGGAAGTTGTCAATACCCGAGATCAAGGTGTATCGGAGAAAGACCGGAGCATGGAGAGTTAAAAACTCAAAGTTTTTGTTAAGAAAACCCTAAGGCAGGAGATATCAATTATGGAATGATAGCTCATGGAAATGACAAGAGTAGAAACACGCTATCCATGATGTTATCGCCCGCTTATGCTATTGTCACCGTGCTGAGTTAAGCATGCATATGCATGGAAGGATTGGATGGTAGAAGGCTAATGGAGCACCTATCAGCAAGATGAAGTTTTAACCTTAGCCGGTGTATCACCAGGATCTGAAGTGTTACATCAAGAAGTTAAGATGGACCTACAAGAAGCAGTATTTGATAAGGAAGCAGTTCGTGAAGAATTCAGGACCCAGAAGCTGAAAGTAGCCAAGCTGGAGAAGCAAAACCCCGAGGTACCAGAGATTAGTCATGAAACTGAAGGACAGTAGGATCATGGTCCATGTCGAGGATATGAAACCCAGAAGTTTGGAATGCAACTCCAGAAATATTAAAGGACGCCACGAGAGACTTTGCGACAACAGAGATGATCTGGCAAAAGAACTTGAGAAGGACAAGCATGATCAAAAGAAGCCATCGGAGACATGACCAAGACTTGAAGAATTTGATGGCGTTGAGATCTATAGACCATTAGAAGACCCAACCCAGTTATGTACTTACGTTAGATGCGGCGTTTGTGAGCTGTCATTTTTTTGATGTTTTTTTCTGACAGCCACAATAAAATCTGCCTTTTCAAAACTTTTGTTTGTATTGTGTGCATCCCTCTTGATCTCTCTTATCCCACCCCAAACCCATGGACCCATTAGAGGATGGATGGAGATGAGTTTGTATTGTCTAGACCGATGAGTCAATTGGAGACAGACCAATGGATTTAGAACATGGAGGATCACATGAAGAATAACCCTGTAGCCAGAAAGGATATGACCCAGCATGCTCTGCAGTGTTTTGAAAGAGGTTCTACTACTTGGTGGAGGATGTACCGAACCATCAATAGATGGCAAGGAGTAACCACTTGGAAGGAATTTAAGTTGACCTTGCCAAAGTCTCGGTTGTGTCCCAGAGAATGAAGTCTTATGGAAAGGATATGAAGAAACCTTGTGCATACAAGCTTGTGGAAGAAATAGGACACAACCGTAAAGAACACAAGGACGAATACCCTCATAAGCAGAGGATTACCAAAGGAGTTAGCCTAGGATCTCAGGGAACTTCGGTTGGAGATCGTTCCCAAAGGTTTTGTTGCAGCAATGGAAGTTCAGTCTACATTGTTGGGAAAGATCCGTGAAGCTCAGAAGGATGACAAAGAGATTGCTGAGTTAAAAGAGAGGATGAGCAGAGGAAAGACCAAAGGTTTTCGTAAGGATGAGCACGACACCTTATGGTTTGAGGATAGTGTACATGTACCCAATAATGCAAAGATCAGGAAGTTAATACTTCAGGAGGCTCATGACTCACCATACTCGATTCGCCCTGGAAACACCAAGATGTATTTGGATTTGAAGGAGCGTTTCTGGTGGACTGGTATGAAGAAGGATATTGCGGAGTATGTAGTCATAGGTGATGTATGCCGAGAGAGTAAGAGCAGCATCGAAGCCAACAGGATTGCTCTGACCTATGTCGATAACCGAATGGAAGTAGGATAAGCTTGGCATGGATTTCATTACGGATTTCCCAGAACCCGATCGGGATATGATTCTATCTGGGTAGTAGTTGATTTGCTTGACCAAAGTGGCTCACTTTATCCCAGTGAAAACCACCTATACAAGTGCGAAGTTGGCCAAGATATAATTCACAAGGATCGTATGTCTGCATGGAGTTCCGAGGACCATCGTATCAGATAGAGGAACACAGTTTACCTCAAAGTTTTGGAATCAGCTGCACCAGACTTTGGGTACTAGGCTAGAGTTCAGTACAGCCTTTCATCCGCAGACAGATGGATAAATCGAGAGAGTCAATCAGATTCTGGAGGACATGTTGAGAGCGTGTGCGTTAGGTTATGGATCTAGTAGTGATGATAATCTACCTTACGCGGAGTTCTCATACAACAACAGTTACCCAGCCAGTTTGAAGATGGCCCCTTTTTAAGCTTTGTATGGGAGAAGGAGCTAGACACCGTTGATGTGGGATGAAGTTGGAGACCGTCGATTGTTTGGACCAAATGTGATCAAGGAGTCAAGAGAATGATAAGTTGATTCGAGATATGTGAAGGTAGCTCGATCCTGTAGAAGAGTTATGCAGACTCAAAAACGCAAGGAGGTAGTCTATGAAATTGGAGACAGAGCATGTCTTCGTGTGTCCCCCTTGCGAGGAGTTAAACGATTTGGAGTTAAGGGAAAGTTAGCCCCGAGATTTGTAGGACCATACCGAGTTTTGGAGCGTATGGGAGAAGTGGCCAACAAATTGGAGTCATCCGAAGGACTGTGAGGAGTTGATGATGTGTTTCACATAATCCAGTTGAAGAAGTGCCATGCAGAGATGGCCAATATTCCCCTGTAAGGACGCTTGACCCTGGAAAGGATAATGATGTTCCACGAAGTGGAGTATGGACTTCATAAGTATAAGTTTTATCTCGGTATGTGGGATATCCCACGAGGATGAAGAGATGAAGTACTATTGGATATAAAGGAGGTATAATGTTGGTAATATGGAGCAAGTGTGACTCCATGATGAGTCTGAGTAATCATGTCCTAGTTTGGTGCCAATAGAAGGAAGGAAGACAGTACAATTGGATGGATTTTAAGTATGCCAGGAAGTTGGATGTTGGGATAACGATCAGTTGCCCAGAGGATGAGTTCAAGGACTACAAGTGGTGAGATGGGCCATAATCCACAGGCTCCAGGACCTGCCAAGAAGCAAGCACATTCTTGCTGAAGGAAAAACCCTAGAAGAAGTTACGATTTTATCGACCGAAAATTCTATAGGAGTTTACGCAAAACCTGAGAGTTGTTAAGGAACGATAGATGTTTGTTTGGCTTGCAGAATCAATGGATTTATCCGAACTTGGTTCATCGACAAGAGAAATTCTGCAATGCTTGTGAGGATGACCGAGTGTTAGAATGCGAGATTCGCTAAACCATGTACAAGGTAATGATTTGGGTGCGGGATGGATTGATCACCATACCGGCTTACTCTTATTATTCACATTGCTATACGGGATGGTAAATCTGAGTGACTTACCTATAGTAGAGTGACGACGATATTAAACCTCGTTGAACCTTAGAATGATATAGGTATATTTTTCCCTTGTACACGACAGTTGTTGCCAACCGTAGGTTATACGGTGAGGTGCAACCCAGACCCGTTTTCTGCAGGAGAAACCATAAATTGATGACCACCATGAGATATCGATAGTTGTTTAGTATTGGCGCCAGACCTATCAGCTATGAAGACCCAATCTCGGAATAACCTTACCAAGAGGAAAGGACAAAAGAATTGAGGAAAAGGTTATGCCACTACCGGAAGAGCCCAGAGAAGGAATTATCCTTGCGATCTGAGAAGACCGACACTGTTAGTAATAAGGATGGAGTATATGAGTTTTGATGGAACCGTAACCATGCTTCTAAGGGTGGTAGCACCCGAGACCCCGGAGACGATCGATGGATTTTTGAGAAGACCCCAAACCTAACCTTTTTCTTTCTAGCCTGTCCGAATCTCGAGGAGGAGATTCATTTTAAGGGTGGTAGTTTGTAACATCCCAAAATTCTAAATTTTGGAATGTTATAAACAAATAGATAGTTTTGATTGATTGTTTGATTGATTGACTGAAAGTGAGTGAATTCGAAATTTTTGAACGATAAATGAGAGGGAATAAAAGGACTTTCCCAAACTTTCACCATTGCTTTCAGATCTTCGTGAATTCAAATACTCTTCATCACAAAACCCTGGAGAGAAGATGACATGACTTCTTCCATTTATTTAAATGACAAGGGGTGTTGAAAATATTTGAATTTCATTTGAGGATATTTCCAATTCTGAAACTTGATGCAACTCAATGATTTTCACGAGCGAAGATAAAATGACTTCTTCAAATTATATGAAATATGAGTTGGGAGTTTCAAAGAATTAAATTCAAAGTTCTTTTGAATTTATTTTCGATTTGGAGTTATTGAGTTTTATTCAAATTATTTTTCTCCAAAAATAAAATATATGGAAAATAGGGTAACATGATTCCCTACATCAAAAATTGGAGAGAAATAAATTTGAATTAATTTTGGTATTTTAAAATGATTTTTATTGGATTTTTCTAGAGCGAAACACTCTTTGCTTTATTTGAATTTTGTGTATTTTATTTGAAGCTAGAAAAATGTTCACGTTGTAGAAAATCTTTTTCTACAAATTTTGATATATAATATGCCTATATAATATATTTTTTATTTGCTTTTGTTTTATTTTCGTTTGTCTGTGTTAAAAAAAACTCTCCGAACAGTGCCAGGCCGAAGCCCAGCACTGCTCTCCCTCTCTCTCTCTCCCCGCGCCAGGCCAGCCCAGCTCCAGCCGAAGCCCAGCCGCGCCCGAAGCCGCTCCGCTCCGCTCGCCGCTCGCGCCGCGATCGTCACGCCGCTTGACCCACCGACAGGTGGGACCCACTGTCCGGGTCCGTCTCGACCTCGGCCGGGACTCCAACTCAAGACGTCGCCACCGCCGTGACCTCCACGGAGTCCGTCGCCGCCCCGCCTTGCACCCCACGCCACCGCCTCGCCTCCCTTCTATAAATCGCGCCCCGACACCGCGCCGCTGCCGTTTCCGCCGCAGCCTCGCACAAACCTCGCCGGAGTCCGAGCTCCGACGAGATCCGCCGCCATTGCATGGCGCCCCACTGCCGTCGACGACCCTCGTCGACACCACCGACGTCATCACCGCGTCGCCCCGCCCTTTCCCACCTACTCCGCCGTCTCCGCCGACGCCCGGACCCGCCTCCCCGCCCGCAGCAGATGCCGCCGCCGCCATCTTTTTCGTGGCCGACAACTGCCGCCGCGGCGGTAAGCCACCGGCCGCCCTCGCCCGTCCGATTGTTGACCTAGGGCTAGGATTAGATCTATAGTTTTTTTATTTCATCCGTTTTTCTTAAGTAGTGAACGTTCGTTGTTTTAGTCCTTGCTGCGAACGGTTTTCATCTTATAAGCCTCTGCAGCGAACGTTCGTTCGATAAGATTTGTTTTTTTTTCTTTTTCTGTTTTAAATTCCGGCCAGGGACCTATCTGTGATGATTTTTTTTACAGATTAGTCCTTGTACTTCAAACGACCACATCTTTTCACTCGTTAGTCCAAATTCAACGAAACCAACGCCCACTTCTTCATTATGATCCCCTCTATCTAGTAATCCAACTCAAACTTGTTCTTGATAGTTTAAAATTTGAATTAGACCAGATTTGAATTCAAACTTCGTTTGATCATAACTTGAGTTTCGTAACTCCAATTTAGTTGATTCTTTTTGCAAATTAAAGCTATTGACATAAACTTTATGATCAGGCCAAATTCACATAATTTTGGTACTTTTAGAAATTGTTTTACGTTGCAAGAGTTATTTGCTTAGTTTTGATGTTTTCCGAATCGTTTTCTTTGTTCGGTCCGATCTTTTGAGTGATTGCTTATGTGTGGTTACTATTGATTGCTTACGATAGATTGACCAGAGTGTGACGAGTAGACCTATCAAGAGTTTTGAGTTCGAATCATCTTCATCAACATTGCAGGCAAGTAACACTTTGATCATACCTTTTCTACTACCCAGTTTTTATGCATTAGATCTATCCTCAAACATTGCATGATTAGGATCTAATTAAATTGTGGGATGGGAAGTAGATTGAGGTAGTACCTATTACCTGTTTTATTATCAAACCCTTGGGAGTTACTTCTACGATTGCTTATTATGCCATGCTATGCTAGTAGACGTGGATTGGGTGAGTGTATCCATGATGATGTGAGATTGTTATTTAATGGTTTATTTAAGGTGGCAACTTAAACACACATCTGGGTGGATTGAGGCACTGGTTTCTATCAGATTTGCCTGTATTTCTTGGACCGCCACCCGTGCTCAAAGGGATCATGAGATTATTCAAACTAGAAACTTCCGTGCAGCCACAAGCCATTATGGGCTCTGGCATAGTTGATTAAGTTGTGCGAACTTTTACGGGTAGACTAGTAGATGTAGGGGAAAGTAGGTGTACCGGTCTACCCACAAGTAAGGTGCTAGTGCTTCTGAAAGACTATGTCTCGGTCATCCGTTTCTCAAACATCATGTAGTGCGAGAAATCCAACGGAGGCGATCGAGTCTTGTGGGGAAAAGTGCTAAACCTCTGCAGAGTGTATAAACTAATCATGATTAGCCGTGTCCCCGGTTATGGACATCTTGAGTATCTAGTACTTGGATTATCCTGTTTATCTCATCATGTTACTCTAATTAATATTGTTGGGTTTAATGAGTACTTTTAATTGGGATTGAGGATGCTGTCAACCATTCTCAATGTTCAACAACCACCATGATAGTTAAATAAATTTATTCCTTTGTAGTAGGGGAAAATTGGCTTTTCACAAAACTGTAACCATAGAGCTTTCCACCATCCATATATGCATGTAGTATAGCTTATTCTTTCATTACTCTCTATGTGTTACATTGCCAACATATTCCATGTGCTGACCCGTTTTCGGGCTGCAACTTTTCATGTTGCAGACTTTTCAGACGACGAGTAAGTGATACGTTAGGGTTACGATTTCTACACTCAATTTTGCCGTTGGTGTTGATGGGAATCCACAACCTTGTTACTTTCGCTATTTGGTTTGAGGTAAATAGTATTTATGTTATTTATACATGTGATTTACCTCTGTTATAAATCCTCGAAATCGTGTGTGTCAAAGATACCGATCCAGGGATGACACTTAAGCACAGAGACTTGATCCATTCGGGTCGGGTCGCTACATATATATATCTCTATCTATCCCTCTTGATGATGTTTTGTCAGAAGAGGATAAGGTTGAACTCAGTTGCAAATTTACTATGGATGAAGTTAAAAATGCGTTATTTTCTATGAAGCACAATAGAGCGGCTGGCCCGGACGGCTTTCCTGCCGAGTTCTTTCAATTTTTCTAGAACCTCATTTGTAACGATCCCCTTAGGCTTTTTCATGGCTTTTATGAGGGCAAGATTAACATTTCAAGGCTTAACTATGGTTTAGTCACTTTGCTTGCTAAGGGGCAGGGGGCTGATAGGATTCAAATTTACCATCCCATTTGCATGTTAAACGTACCTTTTAATTTTTTTCACAAAAGTTCTTAACAATAGAGCTATGAAAATTGCTGATAAAACAATTTCTAAAGCTCAATCTACGTTTATAAAGGCTCGCTACATGATACGTCTCGAATGTATCTATAATTTATGAAGTATTCATGCCATTATATTATCTATTTTGGATGTTTATGGGCTTTACTAAACACTTATATATTATTTTTTGGGACTAACCTATTAACCGGAGGCCCAGCCCAAAATGTTGTTTTCTTGCCTATTTCAGTGTTTCGAAGAAAAGGAATATCAAACGGAGTCCAAACGGAATGAAACCTTCGGGAGAGTTATTTTTGGAACGGAAGCAATCCAGGAGACTTGGAGTAGACGTCAGGCAAGCTTCGAGTAAGCCACGAGGCAGGGAGGCGCGCCCTACACCCTGGGCATGCCCCCCACCCTCGTGGGCCCATCGTGGCTCCCCTGACCGACTTCTTTCGCCTATATATGTCCATATACCCTACAAACATCAGAGAGCAGAATAGATCGGGAGTTCCGCCGCCGCAAGCCTCTGTAGCCACCAAAAACCAATCGGGACCCTGTTCCGACACCCTGCCGGAGGGGGGGATCCCTCACCGTGGCCATCTTCATCATCCCGGCGTTCTCCATGACGAGGAGGGAGTACTTCACCCTCGGGGCTGAGGGTATGTACCAGTAGCTATGTGTTTGATCTCTCTCTCTCTCTCTCTCTCTCTCTCGTGTTCTTGATTTGGCACGATCTTGATGTATCGCGAGCTTTGCTATTATAGTTGGATCTTATGATGTTTCTCCCCCTCTACTCTCTTGTAATGGATTGAGTTTTCCCTTCGAAGTTATCTTATCGGATTGAGTCTTTAAGGATTTGAGAACACTTTATGTATGTCTTGCATGTGCTTATCTGTGGTGACAATGGGATATCCATGTGATCTACTTGATGTATGTTTTGGTGATCAACTTGCGGGTTCCGTAACATTGTGAACTTATGCATAGGGGTTGGCACACGTTTTCGTCTTGACTCTCCGATAGAAACTTTGGGGCACTCTTTGAAGTACTTTGTGTTGGTTTGAATAGATGAATCTGAGATTGTGTGATGCATATCGTATAATCATACCCATGGATACTTGAGGTGACATTGGAGTATCTAGGTGACATTAGGGTTTTGGTTGATTGTGTCTTAAGGTGTTATTCTAGTACGAACTCTATGATAGATCGAACAGAAAGAATAGCTTCGTGTTGTTTTACTACGGACTCTTGAATAGATCGATCAGAAAGGATAACTTTGAGGTGGTTTCGTACCCTACCATAAACTCTTCATTTGTTCTCCGCTATTAGTGAATTTGGGGTGACTCTTTGTTGCATGTTGAGGGATAGTTATATGATCCAATTATGTTATTATTGTTGAGAGAACTTGCACTAGTGAAAGTATGAACCCTAGGCCTTGTTTCAACACATTGCAATACCATTTGTGCTCACTTTTATTGTTAGTTACCTTGTTGTTTTTATAATTTCAGATTATAAAAACCTATATCTACCATCCATATTGCACTTGTATCACCATCTCTTTGCCGAATTAGTGCACCTATACAATTTACCATTGTATTGGGTGTGTTGGGGACACAAGAGACTCTTTGTTATTTGGTTGCAGGGTTGCTTGAGAGTGACCATCTTCATCCTACGCCTCCCACGGATTGATAAACTTAGGTCATCCACTTGAGGGAAATTTGGTACTGTCCTACAAACCTCTGCACATGGAGGCCCAACAACGTCTACAAGAAGGTTGTGTAGTAGACATCAAGCTCTTTTCTGGCGCCGTTGCCGGGGAGGTGAGTGATTGAAGGTATATCTTTAGATATTGCAATCAAATCTTTTAGTTTCTTGTTTTATCACTAGTTTAGTCTATAAAAGAAAACTACAAAAAAATGGAATTGAGGGTGCCTCATATGCTTCATCTTTATAATGTCTTCCGTGAAAATAAGGATTCCGATAATTGTGCTTAATTACTGGAGGAAGAATGCATTAAAATGTTTGGCACTAAATATTTGAATGATGAGCATGATTGCAATGTTGTTAGTATGAATTCTTTGAATACCCATGATGCTAATGATATGCAAATCCACAAGCTTGGGGATGCTATGTTTGATGAAGATGATGTTTTTTTGTCCCCCAAGTTTTGATGAGCAAATTTATTATTATGAAAGCATGCCCCCTATTTATGATGATTATTGTGATGACACGCATGCTATAAAGAATAAATATAACCATGAAACTTGTCATCATGATTTTAATTTTCAATTGGATTATGCTTCACATGATAATTATTTTGTTGAGTTTGCCCCCACTACTATTCATGAGAAGAAGTTTTGTTATGTGGAGAGTAGTAGAATTTATATGCTTGTGCATCATGAAAAGAATGATTTAGGTGCTGGTTATATTGTTGAATTCATTCATGATGCTACTGAAAATTATTATGAGAGAGGAACATATGCTTGTAGGAATTGCAATAATATCAAGTTTTCTCTCTATGTGCTCAAAGTTTTGAAGTTATGCTTGTTTTGCATCCCTATGCTAGTTGATTATTGTTCTCATAAGTTGTTTGCTCACAAAATCCCGATGCATAGGAAGTGGGTTATACTTAAATGTACTAGTCATATTCCTCATGATGCTCTCTTTATGGTTCAATTCTTATCTTTTATGTGAGCATCATTGAAATCATCATGCCTAGCTAGGGGCATTAAACGATAGCGCTTGTTGGGAGGCAACCCAATTTTAGTTTTGTTTCTTGCTCTTTGGTTCTGTTTAGTAATAAATAATTCATCTAGCTTCTGTTAATATGCGTTTTCATGTTTTAAATTAGTGTTTGTGCCAAGTAGAACCTTTGGGAAGACTTGGGTGAAGTCTTTGTGATCTTGCTGTAAAAAACAGAAACTTTGGCGCTCACGAGATTGGCTGCCATTTTTTACTAGAGAGTGGTTTTAGGTTGATTCTTTTTGAAGATGATTAATAGACAAATTCCTCAGGTCTACCTATTTATTTCATAATTTTTGGACCTCCAGAAGTATACGTTTGATACGGATTACTACAGACTGTTCTGTTTTTGACAGATTCTGTTTCCTATGTGTTGTTTGCTTATTTTGATGAATCTATGAGTAGTATCGGAGGGTATGAACCATAGAGAAGTTGTAATACATTATATATTACACCAATATGAATTTAGAATGAGTTCACAACAGTACCAAAAGTGGTGATTTATTTTCTTATACTAACGGAGCTTACGAGTTTTCTGTTAAGTTTTGTGTTGTGAAGTTTTCAAGTTTTGGGTAAAGATTCGATGGACTATGGAATAAGGAGTGGCAAGAGACTAAGCTTGGGGATTACCAAGTCACCCCAAGGCAGTATTCAAGGATAACCAAGAGCCTAAGCTTGGGGATGCCCTGGAAGGCATCCCCTCTTTCGTCTTCGTTCATCTGTAACTTTACTTGGAGCTATATTTTTATTCACCACATGATATGTGTTTTGCTTGGAGCGTCAATTTATTTTGTTAGGATTTGCTTGCTTTTATTTATAAAAATGTTTTTCATCTTTTATTTCAATAAAAGTGGCATTGATAGCCTTTACTATGCCTATTTTACAAGTCTACATGTTGCTGTTTAAAAACAGAAAGTTTACCGCTGTTGCAAAAATTCCCTAGAAAATTCAGAATGTGATAAAATGTCGAAACCTTTTGCATAATAAGCTCTGATAAATTTACTACAGTGGTAATTTTGTTTCATAATTTTTGGATCTGGGGAAGTATGGATCTTGCTGCATTCTTTACAGACTGTCCTGTTTAGGCAGATTGCTGTTATGTTTGCATTGTTTGCATATGTTTGCTTCTTTAATGATTCTATTTGAGGATAGGACTATTAAATATGCAGAGGCATTTAGTATGCAATGTTGAATAAGAATTTGAGTGATTTGCTACAGTAGAGTATGATAAGGTTTTTGCATTGGTTTATACTAACTTATCTCACGAGTTCTTGTTGAGTTTGGTGTGGATGAAGCTTTCAAGATTTACGAAACCGTGATATGAGAGGAATTAAGGAGACACAAAAGCTCAAGCTTGGGGATGCCCAAGGCACCCCAAGATAATATTTCAAGAAGTCTCAAGCATCTAAGCTTGGGGATGCCCCGGTAGGCATCCCACCTTTCTTCTTCAACAATTATCGGTTAGTATCGGTTGAGCCTAAGTCTTTGCTTCTTCACATGATGAGTGCTATCCTTGAAATGACATTTTATTTTGTTTTGCTTGCTGTTTGAATAATATCCCAAGATCTGAAATTCTTAAATGAGAGAGAGTCTTCACATAGCTACATAATTATTTAACTATTCATTGATCTTCACTTATATCTTTTTGGAGTAGTTTGTCATTTACTCGTGTGCTTCACTTGTATCCTATGAGTAAATTGTTGAATGATTTGAATATCATAAATCTGAAATTATATATGTTTCATATGCTTATCCCATGGGGAGTAATGACTTCACATATAAGAAGTAGAGGTGGTAAATTTTTTGAAGGTTAGCAAACATTGTATTGGTCACTTCAACAATTCATGAAAGAATATTGAAGGAAGAGAGATTTCACATATAAATATACTATCTTGGACATCTTCTATGATTGTGAGCCCCATTAACTATTTTCAAACCTGAGCAAATTAGTTGAAGTTGGACAAGGAAGACAACATAATGAGTTATGCTTGGGTATATTTGTATAGAAGTTATATTGTTATGGATCCTCTAACATGTGGTGCTTGCTATTTAGAATCCTTTCCTAGCCAAAATATCTGTACTAAGCGGGAATATTGCTTGTGCAGCCAAATTCCTTGAACCAAGTTTATTCCATGAGTGTCCACCATATATACCTATATGCGGTATTTACCTACCGTTCCAAGTAAATTTGCATGTGCCAAACTCTAAACCTTCAAATAATAATCTGTTTTATATGCCCGAATCGCTCATGTAGCAACTAGGGGCTGTCAGTATCTTCCATGCTAGGTGGGTTATTCTCACGATGAGTGGACTCCGCTCATCATTCACGAGAAAATGGCTGGTAACTGGGATGCCCAGTCCTATGATCAAAAGATCAAAAACAAATTCGCAAATAATTTAAACAAACTCCCCCAGGATTGTTGATAGTTGGACGGCACCCGTTGTTTCGGACAAGCCATGGAGTGTGATTGATTGGTGGAGGGGGAGTAAAATCTTTACCTTTCTGTTTGGGAACCGCCTATAATGTATCTAGTATGGAAGATATTGGGAACTCTTGGTCGTTATGTTTACAATGAAAGCATACCTCTCAAAATTATTTTCATCTCTGTTTTAAAGCTTGAGCTCCGCACCTCTGCAAATCCTCGCTTCCCTCTGCGAAGGGCCTATCTTTTACTTTTATGCAAGAGTCGGTAGTATTCCTTCTCATTCCAACCTACTCTTTAGTTGGCAAGCATCATGTGATGGAAAGATCTAAGCATATATGGCCATTCAAATATATTTGATCATGAATTATTATTGTTGACATTACCCTTGAGGTAAAAGGTTGGGAGGCGAAACATTAAGCCCCTATCTTTCTCTCTGTTTGATGAATGCTATTTGTTCTAAAAATATGCTTTGAGTGGTAGCAATCATGGAAGACTATATGATAGTTGAGTATGTTGGATTTGCTAAATCAAAGCTCTTACATAGACTCTTCCTGAAAATAAGATGAATTGCAATTTTTTGATGACTGAGAACATAGTTTGTTAGTTTTCAAGAAATTTTATGGTCTATGCTTTAACATCTGAATAGCTGTTTACTTGATCATGAAAAGTTTTATGAGATGAGCTAATGTTATGACATATAATGATGCTAGAAAAGGTGATTGAAATTATCATTGATCAAACTTGTGCACCTGCTAGCATTCACACTTCATAAATTATTTCTTTTATCATTTACCTACACGAGGACGAGCAGGAATTAAGCTTGGGGATGCCGATACGTCTCCAACGTATCTATAATTTCTGATTGTTTCATGCTATCATATTATCTGTTTTGGATGTTTATGGGCTTTACTAAACACTTTTATATTATTTTTTCGGACTAACCTATTAACCGGAGGCCCAGCCCAAAATGCTATTTTCTTGCCTGTTTCAGTATTTCGAAGAAAAGGAATATCAAAATATCAAACGGAGTGGAACCTTCGGGAGAGTTATTTTTGGAACGGAAGCAATCCATGAGACTTGGAGTAGACGTCGGGCAAGCTTCGAGGAAGCCACGAGGCAGGGAGGCGCGCCCTACCCCCCTGGGCGCGCCCCCACCCTCGTGGGCCCCTCGTGGCTCCCCTAACCGACTTCTTTCGCCTATATATGTCCATATACCCTAAAAACATCAGAGATCAGAATAGATCGGGAGTTCTGCCGCCGCAAGCCTCTGTAGCCACCAAAAACCTTCCGCGACCCTTTTCCGGCCCCCTGCTGGAGGGGGGGGATCTCTCACCGGTGGCCATCTTCATCATCCCGGCGTTCTCCATGACGAGGAGGGAGTAGTTCACCCTCGGGGCTGAGGGTATGTACCAGTAGCTATGTGTTTGATCTCTCTCTCTCTCTCTCTCTCTCTCTCTCTCGTGTTCTTGATTTGGCATGATCTTGATGTATCGCGAGCTTTGCTATTATAGTTGGATCATATGATGTTTCTCCCCCTCTACTCTCTTGTAATGGATTGAGTTTCCCCTTCGAAGTTATCTTATCGGATTGAGTCTTTAAGGATTTGAGAACACTTTATGTTGAGGATATTACTACTGGGCGTAAACCGGCCAGGAGAGGCCGAGTCGGACACGTTTATGAGCCGGCCTCGGGATTCTGTAAACCGACGGGCGTCAAACCATGTATAAGGGGACGACCCGGGCGGTTTAGGGAGACAACAACTCGAGACTCAGGCAAAACGTAGTCGCTCCCTGATCATCGAAACCCTAGCAATTCGACAACAACTGGATTAGGTTTTTACCTTCACCGCAAGGGGCCGAACCAGTATAAACTCTCTGCGTCCCTTGTCCACTTTAATCCCTTTAAGCTAACCCGTAGCGATGGCTCCATGACTAAGTCCTTTCCTTAGGACATCTGCCGTGACAAAACCACGACAGTTGGCGCCCACTATGGGGCTATCGCACGATGGTTTCACTACAAAAAAATACACTTCCATGATGATACGTGTTTGTCACAGTAGGTCGCGTTTTTTGTCATGCATGTACATCCATGACAAATTTATGACAGAATCAAGATAGTCATACATCTTTGTCCGAGAAGTGTTCGATGACATTACCAAAATTATCATCACGGAAGTGTCCACTTCCATGATGATAAATCGCGCGTCACAAAAATGCTTTCGTCAAGGGTGACCGACACGTGGCATCCACCGTAACGGAACACCGTTAAGCTATCGAGTCGGGTTTTGGATCCGATAACCCGTTAACAGCCCCGACCAATGGGGATATTCCGCGTGTAAAATCATCATTGGCTGGAGGAAACACGTGTCGGCTCACCGTTGGGACAGATGTCATCCACTCATTGGACAGAAGGCGCCTATGATATGTCGACACGTGGCACGACCCAACAGAGGCCCATTCTCGTGAAAAGGCCGCCCGTTTGACTTGGTCAAAAGGTGGCGGGCCGCCCATGGAAAGCCCGTTAACGGCCTGTTCGCATATAGCCCATTTACGTACCGCTAACCCAAGGCCCATTACGCCCTATCCGAATTAGGCCCGATGGCGTCATCCGGGCCATCCAATATGATTCCAAATTGTTTTCACTTCTGGCCCATGTATGGCCCATGACGTCTTTCGGCCCATATGAGGCCCTATGTAACTCTTGGCCTATTAACGGCCCGTGGTGAAACTGGCCCGCAATGAACAGTGTATCACTTAACACCCACTAACGGCCCGTGGTGAAACTGGCCCGTAATGAACAGTATATCACTTTATACCCATTAAGGGCCCATTATTCAGTTGGGCCGTTTCCAGCAAATGTTATCTTTCGGCCTTCTCAGAGCCCATTTATTCTTGGGCTCATTTCCAGCATTCCTTTACTTACGGCCCGTTACTGTCATTTACTTCTTGTGGGCCAAATTCAGCCCGTGGTTACATCGGCCCATTTGTGGTCCGTTAATATGTTGGGCCGTTTTCATAGCGTCATCAAATACGGCCTATTAACGATGGCCCGTTATGGTCATACAGCCCATATAAGGCCCATTGATGATACGGCCCGTAGAAGGCCCATTGTTTCTACGACCCGTAGAAGGCCCATTGTTTCTACGGCCCGTAGAAGGCCCATTGTTTCCACGGCCCATACAAGGCCCATTGTTTCTACGGCCCATAGAAGGTGCACTGTTTCTACGGCCCGTAGAAGGCCCACTGTTTCTACGGCCCGTAGCAGGCCCAGTGTCACTACAGTAAATATTAGCCCATGGTTATTGTGGCCTAGTTTTAAAAAGAATCGACGACTACAAGCAAACAAATAAACAAGACAACAAGGAAATAAATAAGCAAGAAACTTATCTTTGGCTATCACGGTACATTACACATATTACATCCACTGGGCATCAAAGTTCGCCACCAGTGCAAATATAGGGAACAGAGCAGCATATCATATACACTGGTTGTCAAAGTTGGCGACCATCGCAAATAAACGCCGCAGCAAAACAAATCTAGAACCGAAACCACTTTAGAAGATCTCAAGAAACAATATCCTGGGTACCCATAATGCTGGCAAGATGCTTAGCAAGCTTATTAACTTTCTCTTGTTTGGCGCTTAAATCCTCCAACGCTTGTCGTTGCACCGTAAAATATGCATCTGAATTCTGCAGGACTTCGAGTCCTTCACTTCTGTCGCAAAGCACATCCGATCGATGTCTTTCAACTTGAAGTTGAGACCCAAGAAGACGAACTGATTCAGCAAATGAAGTTCAAGAGCTTGTGCCGGTGAGTGGCCAGTAACTCGAACACTACATCAAGACAGGACTTTTGGGTTCCCTCACTATCGTCAAGATAGTTTTTATCAGCTTTCTTGGAGACCAACAGGGATGTCTCACTATCTTGAACCTTATCTGCATTACTTCCTTTACCATTGGATAACGCGATCGTTCTCCAATATTTTGTCCGCATTCTAAAAGAGAAACAAGCAAACACATCACATGTTTACCATGTTGTATATGAAACTCATTTTGGTAAATGAGTTCAAGAGTAAAGTGGACAGGATAACAAAGATGAAACAAACATATATCTATGTGCCATGGTCACTTTATGGTCTATATCATTCTATTTTTGTTGCCAAATCAAGATAGAGACACAGTTCAAATAATATTTGTTCAAGACAAAGCAGAATAGATGTAATATAAGTGTGGGTAACTATAGAGCAATAACAACACTTGTAATGTGCATGACATGAGAATATAACTGTTTATTCAATTGAAACTGAAATCAACATAGAGCAAGTTACAACAAAGAAACCAGTTAAGGAAACAGGTTTAAAACATACTGTATGCGCCATTGGAGTTTCAATTCCATCCTTCAAAATTGAAAATAGTTGGTATGAGTAAATACAGTAATGCAAGAGCAAAGGAGTGTGAACCATAGCTACATAACCTGACGTGAGAACAAATCTTCTTCTCCTTTAAGCGTTGAGTTGGGATTCGAGTGGTGGTCCTCGTGCTTTGGGCAATCGCAGTTCCTTTACTAACTGCTTCGTGTTTGGGTGCTCTGTGGTGGAGACGGTGCTGTGTTGACTGGAACTGGGTTACTATCTGCCGGGTTGGGGTTAAAAGGGGTGTAGCTGGTTCTCTGTCCAAGCTGGTAGGGGTACAATCTGCGAGAGTCCGGGTTATGTGTGGTGGATCTGGTCCTTGGGCAAGTACAACCGTGGTTCTATCTGCATCAACTGGTAGCACAATCTTTTCTGAAGACCGTGTTGTTACTCCCTTAGATACTGCCATCACGCTCTCCAATTCAAATGGCTGATAAACAAGAAAAGTAATTGGAAGTATAGACATTGTATGATAGACAAGTGCAATGGATAGTGGGGAATAAAAGAGGGCATGAAATAATTCATATTTATGTTGCCTAACCAAACAGGATAGCATGACACAATTTCACATATATGATGGCTAACTAAACAGGATATCATGACACAATTTCACAATATGATGGCTAACTAAAAAGATGGAAAGACATAGTTCAAAATATGAGACTATGTAAACAGGATGACATGACATAACTATATAATGTGTTTATTAAATATGTTGGCATGCCATAATTCACATACATTCATGGATAGAATGCCATAATTCTAAATATGATGAATGTAAACACTAAACTGGATGAGATGATATAACTATATGATGTCTTTATTAAATGGGTTGCCATGCCATAATTCAGATAGATGATGTGTATGTACTATGTAAACATGATGGCATGATATAATTCAAATATATGATTTATATAGTAAGCAAGTAAGCAGATGGCAATCTATATATGATGTAAAAACTAAGCAATGCAAGACAACATGCATGACATGGGTAATATAACTCTGCCAAGTTTGAGCATAGACCTGTGGGGAAATAGGACTAGTCATCGCCTCTACGAATCCTCCTCTCGAGGAGCTCGTAGCCAGCAAGAAGATGTCTTCTTCAGCAGGTAGCATTATGCGCTCTAAATACCTTGTTTTCACTCGAGATACTTCCATCACCGCTTCAAATGGCTGATGCACAGGAAGAGTAGTTGAATATACAAACGTTGTCGACAAATGGAACACGTAATACAAAAAAATGATAGCATGATATAATTCACATACGTGATGATTGGCTAAACAACATGGCATTGCATAATTCACATATATAATGCCTTTGCAACAAGATATCATTGTATAATTCACATATATAATGTCTTGCAACAAGATGGCAATGCATAATTCACATATATGGTAATTCGACACTGAACAGTGGGCATTCACACAACGCATGTCTAAACTCAACAAAGGGCCTAGCAATGCGTGACACCCTACGCAAGATAAGAGCAACATAACCTCGCCAAGTTAGAGCATACACCTCGGGGATAGGACTGGTCATCTGTCTACGAATCCTCCTCCGAGGAGCTATCCGTAACCAGCGAGATATGCGCCGTCGAGATAGCATAGTTCCGCTCGAAGACCTTGTTTTCACTCCAGAATTTGCCATCACCGTGTCAAATGGCTGATGCACACGAAGAGCAGTTGAATGTACTAACATTGTTGACGAATGTAATATGTAACGAAAAAAATATATGGCCCGATATAATTTACATATAAGATGATCGGCTAAGGTGATGGCATTGCAAAATTCACATATATGATGCCCGGCTAAACAAGGTGGCGTTGCATAATTCACATAAACGATGAATAAACTAAGCAGATGGCATTACGCACAAAGGATGTCTAAACTAAGCGAGATGACATATTTGATGTATAAAGTAAGCAATGCAAGACACCATATGCATGATATAACCAACATCAAGATGCCAAGTTAGAGCGAAGACCTCGGGGGTAAATAGGAGTTATCTTCTCCTTCGAATCCCCTCAGGACAGGTATCTTCCTCTCGATTACAATCCGAAATGCGTGGAGGGGGGCTGCCTTTGCGCCTACCATGGAGCGACGTCTGCATGAAATTATATTGCCACGCAAGGCTCGTCTCTTTTGCTCTACATGTTCAGTTCCATTGTTTATAATAACTGTCATGCATAGGAATAAAACATAGTGAGATTATGTAAGGAGTGCATGCAGAAATCCAGAGTGATGGTAGCAACCTGTGGATAGACCCAAAACCAATACTAGCATGCAGATAATGGCTTCCATTAATAAATACAGATAATGGCTTCTTTACTGTTTGTTTCCCACCCAACATGAAACTCATAGTAGACACCGGAGATTAACCAGATAGTAGATATATACTATTGATAGCGGCCCCGATATGTACCCCACAACCATTTAAAAACTCAAGTTTGACCATTAGTTTGGAGCTGACTCAGAGTCTAATCGGTGAACAGGACGATAAAGCAGCATGTAATATTAAGCGATGCATAACGAAGCGGAACCACGAAAAGAGTGCGACCTCTCTTGCGGACCCGTAGTCCTCGAGGTCATCTGCTCGGTTGATGATGGTAATGCAGTTTTTATGGCTGCCAACAAGGGAAGAAAGATCTCGAGGCGGCGAAAGACAGTCTGAGGCCGGATCCTCGCTCTGCTGGACCCTTCTGTCGTTGGAGCAGCCGAGCTGGGTGGACGACGCGTAGAAAGGTGACCGGGACAAACCACGCAAGGTTTTCTTTGACAACTATCTGTAAGAGAAGTAATTCTGTAAGGGCTCGTTTGAATTGGAGGATTCCAACAATGCAGGGATAGGAAATAGACAGGAATAGGATAGGAATGCACGTGCAAAACAGAGAATTTAAAAACACAGGATTTCTGCCAATCTGGGTGTTTGATTCACAACAATTGGAAGATCACAGGATGCAAAGAAGCGTGGTGAGATTAAGTCAAACCACAAGAAAACGTACGGTTATAATGCTATTATGCTACTATCTCTTAGTCTTGTGCTTCATGAATAGGAATTTGAAAAGGAGGACAAGTGAAAATTAAAATTCCTACGTTTTTTTCTCAAGGAGACACTAATGGAACAAATCCGTGTGCTCAGTGGACAATATATATAACATGTAGAGTAAAAAAGAGATGCAACAAGTGTACAACCTCTTTGGCGAAGCCATGTCGATCTTAGCGTGATTGGGTTGGTCGGTGAGGATGCTCCGGCTGACTTTGCTATCGGAGGAGGGGAAGAAGATCTTAGGCGTCTGGAGATGGAGCCCGAGGTACTGCTCCGTTGTGATGGAGGGTTTCGTCATTGGAGCAGCTCCGGTGAGTTGTACGACGTCGAGGCTGAAGCAGGACAAGAGAGACAACAAACAACGTTAACCTGAGTGGAATTATAATAGCATCTCCAATACATGACATAAAATACATAACCACGAAGTGCTAGATGTAAAATACATCAGCCACTCATCTCTGAACTTAACTATCGAAACTGAACTTAACTGTCGAAACTGAACCTAACTGTCCAAACTGAATTTTGCTGTCGAAACTGAATTTTGTTGTCGAAACTGAACGCACTAGCAAGGTGAGGCTACATGTCGGTCGACTGACTTTTTCATCTCTGGTTAGTCGATTTTGCAGCCGTTGGATACGAAATCAAGGGCCTGCGGTTCATCTTCAACCTCCACCCCCCTGAGCCGCCAGCCACCACCGGCCAAACAGCAGCCCCCCGCCGTCCGCGGCCGGCGGTGCGCCGCCCCGCCCGCCCCGAAAACACTCCCCACCGCCGGTCCGCAGCCGCCTGCCATCCTCTAGCCCCCCTCCCCGTGCCGAAGCTTTTTCTCGGCGATCCCCACGCCACCGCCCGCCAACGCCCGCCACCGCCGGTGACCACCGCCCCATCACGAACATTAAGATAGATAGTGGGGTACCTCTCCGTGAGCCCCTCCTCACATGCTGGTTCTTCCTTCACCCCGGCGAGCCCACCTTGGAAGTCGGTGACCCAAAAGTCGATTCGGTCGATCAAGTGTAGCCAAATCGAGCGCATCGCAAGTAAGAGCAAGAGCGAGAGCAAGAGCGAGCAAGAGCAATAGCAAGAGCAGACCAGGCGGGTGACCGAGAGCAAGAGCAGAGCGAAGCGGGCGAGAGCTAAAGCAGCAGCAGGCTCCTCATCGATGTGGACGTCGCCGCCGAGGGAGCGACCGTGGAGGAAGTGGCGGCGGCGCCGCCGTGGATGGAGCCGCGCCGTGTCGGCTCGGGACCGCGCGCGGCAGCACCGTGGATCGAATCAAGAAGAAAATGCAGCGATTAGTGTACAACCTCTTTGGTGGCGCCGATTAGGCCGCAGCTTCAGCCGAGGAAATGGTGATGATGATGCTCTTGCGGTGGTGCAGGTGAAGACGGCGGTGTGGGAATGGAGGTGGCGCGAAAGACGAGGGGAACGTCGGGGCAGCTCCTTGGAGGTGGAGGAGGGGGTGGCTGAACCGGCGGGACGATGATATCGACGACGGATCCTCATCCGCACGGTGGATGAGGGACGTCGAGGTGTTCTTGTGGACGACGTCGTCGGGAAGAAGCTCCGGTGGGTGGCGGATGGAGCAGGTGTGGGGTTTCGTCGCTGGTTTTCGTGGCCTCGGTGTACGAATGGGTGGGCGGATGGGATGGCGTTGGGGAACCATGGCTTAGAGACGCGCTTGTCCGAAATGTGGGGTAAGTTATGAAAGTACCCCCCACCGATTTGAGGCGGTTCTTTCGGTTCAGGGGTACCACAGGCATTTCGTGTGTCGGGATTTCACAGGAGGTGGGAGTTTTCGCGCGCGTTGTAATTTCGGAATAGCAAGGCGCGGGTTGAGATGGAGGGAGTTGTCGGAGCACAACGAGACAAAGATATATCTTAAATATTTCGGGCTAACAAGGCGCGGGTTGAAATTTCCGGACAAGCCTAATGTGTACTGTACCAAATCAATGCGCACTACAAATGTCATTCAAAACTTTGAATTCATGTTATGTTCAATTAAAATATTTCGCTACGTGTATAATGCATGCAACCTACTAGTCAAATGAATGTTTTAGTGCATTCGAAACGTATATACTACCGCTTCAATATGAACTAAATTTGAATAAGATCTACATTAATGATTGTTGTGAAGTCAAAGCATTTGAATTCGTTTCTCTGTTTTAATAAGATCTACAATCATCATTATTGTCAAGTTAAACCATCGTTTGTGTATTATCTTCACAGCACACCACATGATCAGTATCGAGTTACATATGAACTATGTGGACTATATGAACTCGAACTAGATTTTTTGAATCCACTTTATTTTGATTTCAAATCACATTACATTTCTAGCTCTAGCTATATCTTCATAATCTAAACCATGTCTCATATGTATAATGTGTTTATCACATTATGTATGGTGCCCCGCCCCCTATGCCTACAAGTATTTAGATGTGAGTTGCAAACACCACACATTAGCACAAATTCAAATAAAATGTGAGAATGTTCGATATATAGTATTGTTTAGATTGCTCGATATTTAGTTGTAAGCTGCAAACGCCGCACATTATCTCAAATTCAAATAAAATGTGAGATTGTTTGATGTATAGTATGGTTTAGATTGTTCGGCATTTAGCTATGAGTTGCAAACGCCATGCATTATCACATTATGGTATAACATGTGCACAACATGTGTATCACCACTATATTCATGCATGCAATGTTTAAAACACTACGATCTCCTATTCAAATATATGAATCCGTTTTCATATCAAATTATGATCTTTGTTAGTCTCTTACACCCACACAGTCCTCTAACCTTTGTAGCTACCACTAACTTTCTCTCGTGTATGCACACGCCCTCCTCGCCCTTCCCCTCCCTCGGCATTCTATCCACCGGGCACATTCATTTTTTCCTTTAGGTCGTTCTCCTAGAGTCTCCACAACTCCTTTCCGACACACACCGATCGATAAACCTCTCCAAATGATGCTGCCTACACACACACAGCTTCAATCTCCTCCTTTATGTGTCCTTGCCTCGTATATCTCATATGGCCAGACACACGTGTAAACTCTCACCCCTCTTTTAATCGATCTCACAACCGCACACTCCTCCCCCTATCCAGCTAGTAGTTGGGCCTCTCGCACCACCTCCTAGCTCCATTCTCTCTGTCTATCCGTCTCGCTGGGCCTTATTTGCCTCTAACAAATGGACGCACACCGACCGATCTCTCGCTATACATATAGCCAGCTAGGTCCTTATAACTCCTTTTTACCCACACATCGATCGATCTACCTCATTAGTTGTGTCTCTCCCTTCCTCCGACAAACAACAATTTATCTACCGATATAGTTAGGTTTGCTTACCAAACACATGGTTCCCCTTCATCATCCATGGATGCGTCCCGACAGATCTATCACGCATGAGCACACACGTAAACACATCCCCACTCTTATTGATAACATTGCAGTTCCACCCGCAGTTTGTCTAGTAGGCCTCTTCCAACATCTCCGAGAAGCAACTCCATCACCCATCCATCACTCTACCCCTCTCCCCCCGTCCCTCCCTCTCTCTCTCCTCTCTCTCTCTCTCTCTGTCCCATCATATTTCCCGTCCTTCAGTTATGTATGGATGTCGACCGATCTCCCTCATGACATAGCTAGGTCTCTCCTTCTCAACACATATACGAGTCGTTCTACCTCTATAGTTAGGCCTCTGCCTACCCCTCCCCCCACCTCCTCCACCCAACACACACCTATACATCAAGCGCTCTATTCTTGTCTCCCTGCCACACACAAACTTGACATGTGCCCTCTAACGTTCCGGTGGGCAGTGCGCCCTATATCTTTGACTTGCACACACAAACACGCAATTTCAATGGCTCTCTTCATCGATCTCGCACCCACCCGTACTTGATCCTCTCTTCGACTCTATTGATAGCTATGACCCCTCCCTCTCTTCTCGTGGATTGCCCGACCCTCTATGTATGATATGGATAGGCCTCCATTTCACACACATTGCATGCAAAATTTTGTTTGAGATGTCATCGACACATATTCCCACAAATAATTCACGAAATCAACCCCCACCCCACCCCTACCCCACCAAAAACAAAAACACTCACTTAACGCGGTTTGTATCTCTCACACACACCCACGTAGGTGGGGGACGTGCCACGAAGAGAAGAGGTGCATGCACGACGACGTACTCCGTCTCTTTTCCAACCACACCCGCTGGGTACACGGTGGAGCTTCGTTTACAGACGAAAAAGGCAGCCCACGTGGTAATTTGGCACGTAATCTTTGGTTGTCCACTTGGTGGAGGGAGGATCGTCTACCACGGGTGAACAAACAAATTGCGACTTGACGCGTTATGTTAAATTAAAAAAGAGGCAAACCATGTGGGGCCTACCTTAGAGGCAAGGCTCTATACACCTGGAGTACTTTTGATGTGTCCGTCACCTCATGAGCGAGGAGAAGCTTGCTGAGTACGCCGTCTCCCCCGCCCACGGGTGCGGTGGCTCGCAGGATGAGGTGAAGCTTGCTCCTCCCTCGCCCATGCGCGCGGTGGCTCGCAGGACAAGGAGAAAAATTTACTACTCCCTCCGTTTACTCCTCGTCCCTACTACCTTGGTTATAGAGATTATATCATATTGTTTGGAATATATATGTCCTTAGTAGATTTCAATATGAACTACTAGTACATACTCCAAACACTGATGTATATAGACGTATTTTAGAGTGTACATTCACTCATTTTGCTCCGTATGTAGTAGCACTCTCCCTCGCCCCTCGACCCTCGCCCACGTGGTGGACGTGCATCAATTCATTCGGTCTCATATAGCTAGAACGACATATACTGCACTACCATTATTGTTCGACTTCCCGAAGAGGCGAGGAGCCAATCGCAAGGTTAATATTTTGGAGATGCCAAGCGCAAGGTTATAGGAGAATGAGTAGTAGGTGCCACGTCATTTATAAATAATTTTGTTTTCTTCAGTGGCACGTACGCAATATGATAGGTTCATATGGAGAGAAAAGGAAACCGCTCCACTATATACATAGTCGGACGGGCCAGCCTACACGGTTTCTTCTTTGGGGTTGCTCTCTTCACACTCTCTCGCAAAAACGCATTGCGGCCACATCTCTAACATCCCGGCGGATCACGTCCGCTTGGGGAAGGGGTGGATGCTTAGTGTAGATGCGGTGTCCGTTGCCGACGGCGAAAACCCACCGTCGCACGTCCCGATCGGGGTCCCCGCTGTTCTCTCTCACAAAGCCGGTGAGGTTGCCTTCGTCCCTTGCTCACTTTGCCGCGACGTAAGTAGTTGCGCCGCCTCCGCCGCCCTCCTCAAGGTCGAGCTACGTCCCTCAGGTACAACTCCCTTTACAGCCGGCTTGCACCACTGCTCCAGCTGCCCACATCACTCCCTGTGGATATTTCTCTACTTCTTTGCCCCGCACATACCTGATACCTCTACTGGCTTCTATGTATTGTATTTGTGATGAGTTTATGTCTCATCAACTAGTCCTAGTAATCTTATTCTAATCACGCTTCTTCAATTTCTTTGCCACAGGGATGCTCATCTCGATTTTGGTGAAACTGCACAAAATGATCCGTTGGTCAAAAGGTTGCAAACTTCATTTATTAGTAAGCTCGAACGTTGCCAGAAAATTGAAGCCTGGTCAGGGTTCATGGTTCAAGGGCTAGGGACTGCATGGATCATTTTTTTTCTTTAGCTGCCTCTGTTCCAAAATAAGTGTCAACTTTAGTAGTAGTACAACTTTGTACTAAAGTTTGCACAAAGTTGAGACACTTATTTTGGAAGTGAGGGAGTACATATTTGCTATGATCTGTCAATCATTGAGATGCAATAGCATGCATGTTAGTCTCCTTTGTATTTGATGAAATGTTGCAACGGGCAACCTTGGAACAAGATACATGTAACAGGAGCTGGAAGCTTCATAGCATTGTACAAATTTATCTCGCTGACAAATTACAGTACATACTAGTACTATACTAGTACTTCCTCCGTTCCTAAATATAAGTCTTTGTAGAGATTTCACCATTAACCACATGCGGATGTATATAGATGCATTTTAAGTGTAGATTCATTCATTTTGTTTCGTATGTAGTTCACCTAGTGGAATCTCTACAAAGACTTATCTACTAGTAATAGCTAGCCCCCACTACTAGGAATTCTCTATCCTCTCCTTGAGCCACATCATCAAAATTGATGTAGCCGTTAGATGAAGTAAATCAGTCATAATAGCCGTCTGATCTAGACGTTGAGAGGCTCAGCACTAAGCCACATGCAAGCATGCAGAAATACCATGGCACATGCATGGTAGTGGGTTTTAAATCACATCAACATGTCTGCATGCAAGCATGCACCGGTAGCATGCATGTAAGTGAGCTTTTAAGTCCCATTAACATGTCAAAAAGAAAAATATAATCCCATTATGCAGTAGGAGTTGGCTGGTCTTTTTTCCTTATGTGGGATGATATAAATGATGATGGAAGTTTATTTAGTTTGGCTACCACATTTTTCATGCGGTTATAGATTTTTTTAGTTCTATGAAATCGATAATTTTGCGTAGAGAGATATACCGTTGTTCATGACAGCGGCGGGGACTCATCTAGTAATATTTAGGAACGGAGGGAGTACTATGTAAAGAGTTAGGTGTCTCATGGTGATAGTGTGAGGTGGGCCGTGTAATCACTGAGCCTGCGTGTTTTCACTGCTCTTGCACTCCTCTGCTGTAAGAATGGAGAAAATTGTAATCTACTACCTCCTTTCGGCGAAAGCGTGGGACATCCAGCAGTCCTACCACCTCAGTAATAAAGACCAATGAGCCGTCAAATCACATAGACCCAGTGAAGAAGTTGGACGGACGAAGCAACCATCACTCTTGTGCGGTTGAGAGGCCGCGTCCGCTCTGCCCGGGCATGAATGTGGCACGGATTCTTTGGAGCGGCTGACCGTTTGGTGGGAAGCCTTGGCGGTGGAGGGTTTTGGGTGGGCCAGGCTGGTCGAGGCCCAGGCGTGGCAGCTGTCCGCATGTCCCTACGGACACGCCTGGGAAACGAGAGGATGCACCAACTCTCGCGGCTAAAATCGTACACTACACACCATATCTCTATAGGAGTAGGTCGATCTGTCGCACTCTCTAATGAGACACATCTGTTAAACACACACACGCACACACACGCACCTTGGTCCGTTGCACCTTCTAACGTGACTTATTACACCTAGACGGAGGGAGTAGTAAGTATACGAGATACGGTGGCACACTGACTTAAGTCGAATACAAGTTCCCAAAATTTGTGTGCATGTTATAATAAGGATTCACTTAAAATAGTACGTGAGCGAACAGAGGGATCAATAGGACAGTGTTCCCGAGCAGCAGCGAGATGTGTGAGGTAGTAAGGTACACCGCTGGCGCTTTTAATTTTTCTTATTAATTTGTTTGTTTCACCCTCTGACTGGTGGGACCCAACGTACTACGTGGAGAGAGGTAAGGTGACTAAGGCTGCATTATTTCTGCACCACTATGGATAGTCTTACCACCAAAGCCACATGACACGATTATGATTGAAATCCTAATGACTCCCACACACACACACACAAAAACACGGCATGCCTATTACACGAATGCAGGAATGTATAAAAGGTTATTTTCCTCTCGTTGAACATAACGGGAGGGTTGTGTAGCTGGTTAGCCTGTTCGCTCATCAAACTTGAGGTCTCGGGTTCGATAACTACACTTGAGCATAATTTTTGCCAGGAGGATTCTTTGGCTGGTAAAAATGTTTTCTAGGGTTTGCACGCTTCACACTCTCTCTCTAGTATATATATACACGCTGGAGCCTCAGCGCTTGTAGTTGCTCTCTTCACACTCTCTCGCCCTCTCCCACTGGAGATGGATCCTCAACGCTTGTAGTTGCTCTCTTCACACTCTCTCGCCCTCTCCAGATCTAAACAAGACTTCGTTGGCATCTCTCTCGCCTCACTGCTGCTCAAAGAGTCGGCAGGATCCGTCATGGGAAGGGAAGGAGGCTTATTTGTCGCCCGGGCGAGGGAGGGAATCCACTACCGGCGCTGCTGTTCACTTTCCACCCAGCGGCGGCGCGAGAGGGCCTCCGACCCTTCTTCTTTGCCACCGTCCCGTTGCCCACCGAACCACACCCCAAGAACCTTAAGGTATATTTTACTTACTCCACATGCATTGCTCTAGCTGCATGTATACCATGAATCTAGGACGTGGTTCAAAGAGGAAAGGAGTGGGGGAAAGTAGTGGGAAAAGTTGTATATAGCATGAATCTAGGACATGGTTCAAAGAGGAAATGAAGGGGGAAAGTTGTATAGCATGAATCTAGGACGTGGTTCAAAGAGGAAAGGAATGGGGGAAAGTAGTGGGGAAAGTTGTATCGCATAAATCTCGGACGTGGTTCAAAGAGGAAAGGAAGGGGCGAAAGTACTAGTTCAAAAAGGAAAGGAAGGGACAAGGCTGTAGAGTTTGAGCAGGACTAGATTTTCTGCGCTCACATAGGGAAAGGTGTCTAAAGATAACAAAACTGGGACCAACACAAATATGCTCCTTGGTTATTTGTTCTTTGTTGCAACAGACTATGCATGACCACAGTACATCGGTAGATGCACATGGTGCTGGTGCGTCCACTGTCCCGTGCAACTCATTAGCTGTTGTTAATCTATGGCCCTGTTTGGTTAAAAACTCCCTAGTCCCTACCGCTTGGTTCTGAGGGACTAAACATGGACTAGAGGTTATTAAATGACATGATAAAAGACCATGTTACCCCTAGTAATGAACTAATAGAAACAAGGTGCAATGCGTAAGGTGGGAAACTGTTGGAAAAAGTCCCAAAAAGACTCCCTCGGGGTCTTCTTTCTTTAGTCCCAAATGCCCACTTTTAGTCCCGAAAAGTCCCTCCTGTTTGGTTCAGGATGTGACCGACACGAGTTTTTTAGTCCCTACACCAAAATGTCCTTGTAAACAAACACCCTCTAATAATGTCATTTGGAAAATTGATGCAATGCCACGCTTAAAAGCAAATTACATGTTTAACGAATTTTATTGTTAATATAATCTCTATGTTAATATTAATCAATGCCACCGTTTGAGAAATGCTCTTGTCTTGCTTTCTTTCCCATTTAGATAAGGTAGATGCTTCTTTTTGTTGGCTTCTGTGTCATCCACCGTTATTGACCACTAATTGTTTCCTTTGCACCTCTGTGTAAACAGGGTTATCTACTTCACCTCGTTGCCATTGTGACCTTTTGTTGCACTGCACACAAAACACTTTTGTTTTAAGAGTGTTTTGTGCAGTTCAACCAAAATGTCACACTGACAATGTTGCTTGATTGCTTGATCTTAGTGGAACTGCACAAGAGGATATCTTACTTCCCATCCGTTAAGGCGAATTTGGTTCAGATCTTCTTCTTGTGAGTTGTTTGAATTCCGCATCCTGAGTGGTATGTACTAGCCTTCTTTCACATGATTCTGCAGTGTGCTTTCATATGTTGTGCTACTTGTACGATAATGTTGCTTGATTTTAGTGAACTGCACAAATGGAGACAAGACTTCCAATCTGTATGTGCACCATAATATCCCATTGAGGTAAGATAAGGATATTTCACAACTGCTGGCCTGTATTTTGCCACTTTCATCAGAAAATTAAGTTTAGTACTATACTTTTGCTCCCTAATTGACATGCCAAATCTTACATTGAAGGCGAAGCTTGTCTGTTATTGAACCAAGTGATGACGGGGAAGAACAAGCGGAAGAAAAACAAAATCAACTCCGGTCTTGTAATGAAACCTTTGGAACTGTGATGACACAAGTAATGATATAGTTTTGCATCTTAATTTATTGCTATGGCTGGAACGAGCAATTGTTTTGCCACTGATTTGATGCCATACGTAATTATCTCTACTTGTGCAAACAGGGATCTTCTTTGAAGATACCATACATTTTAGTGGAACTGCACAAGACGATGTTGGAAACATTAAACTAATCAAGGAGTATATAGTAAGCATGGTCACCCCCGTAGATAGCAACAGATGGTTCCCGAGAAGTGCTTCATCTGTATGCTCTACACAATCAGCCTCCTGACAAAGGTTGGTACTCACCTTGATTTCATCCATATGATTAAGCTTTGTCATCTCTATTGGTGTTGTGCTACTGTTTAGATACTGTCATGAAAAAGTGGTATTGTCCTTGGGAAGTGCTTCATCTGTGCTATTTTAAATATTTCCTTTCCTTTTTTTCGAGCAAACATGGATGCTAGCATTTTGTAGTCCTCTTGTCTTTGCACAGGATCATCTTCCTCTGAAGAAGAATATGGAGTACGTGAAGTGATTAGTTCCGGTTATGCCAGGATGAAGAAGCACTGTCTATCTTCTCATCAGAAGGAGCAGTTGAAGGATGGTTACATTACTCCCCACAAGACCAAACTAACTTCAGCTCAGAAGGACTGACAAATCTCCATTTTTTCTTTGTGATCTTGAGTACAATGTTGTTCTAGGATTCTTTATGGTGAGTTCCATTTTTCTAAAAGTGTGCTCTACATGGACCATGTATGTGCCTGTTGAAACTGTCAATTCATCGTACAATTTGCTTTATACTAATCACTTTTTTGTATTTGTGCAAACAGGGGTGCTCAGCTTGATTTCAACGGAACTGCACAAAATGTTCATGAATACATCGAATCATTCATTTCCACCACAAGAAAGGAGGTGCCCATAAGTTCAAGGCGTTGCAACATATAAGGGCGAAATCATACAAGCTACTGGCGTGAATTTGGTTGATTTTGGTGGAACCGCACAAAAGAACAGCTGGTTTATTTAGCACGAGTTGCCATGTCAATGTTCGAATCGATGGCAAACCCTGCCCATTCCACAATCGTAGGCAATTGATATTTTGGAATGGGACAACCTTGTCAAATTTTGCTCATTGATTTTAGCAAGATATCGTTTGATATTTTGAATGGGACGCCCTTTCTTTGTCGGCAATGGCGATCATTTTTTTCTTTATTCTTTAGTTGTGAAGTAAATATTGCCTCTGACATGTGAGTCACTGTGATGCATAATCATCGATTGTTTTGAATGTTCTCTATGAATTGCTAGGCCTGTGTGTTTGATTGCAATGTACAGAAACGCTAAAAAGCTGCTCAAACTCTTTGTACTCCTTCTATTCCTTTTTACTTCGCACATTGTGAAACTGCATACTTTTGTGTATAAGATTGGTCAAACTAGAGATACTTTGACTGCAGACAAAACTTGTATGCAGGCTAGAAAGGACCGGAGGGAGTACATGTGAAACTGCTGCAAACGTGGTGATCACCCTGGGAATAATGCTAGTACGTATTGTTTTGCATGTTCATCCAATGTCAGTGATACAGAATTGAACTAATCAAATAAATTCATTCATACACGGTCGGATTTCATATAAACATGCCGGATTTCATTACATTTCATACATTCTTCAACTAAAAAGGGGTGTTTGTGGCGCATGCATCTCCTGATGCAAGAGGCCGGGGTCATCCTCCTTTTCAAAAAAAACTAAAAGCGGGTGTCTTTGGAGGTATAATTAATTAATCGAAGCTACCCACCTATGTCATGAGCCGAGCAGAAGCTTGATGACTTAATCGAAGGTGCGATTGCGTGAATCGACATGTGGCCTGTTGGGCCCACGTGTGCCAGCCAATCGCACCAGCAGTTAAGTAGAAGCAGCGTTCTTCTCCAGCACGTCGCCACCAAGAAGCTAACCGGCCGTCAATGGTCAACCCGCCTAGCTTGGCTTCAACCGGAGGGTAGCAGCGGTGGCCTTACTTGGACCCGAGCGGCGGCGACCTACCGTGTTCTACTCTTCCTCGTTTTCTGTGTGGCGCGGCCTTGTTGGCAGCGGGGCGGGGTCTCGGCGGAGCCGGCGATGCCTCTGTCTCATTGCCGGCGGGCGGCGCCTCAGCGGAGCGGTGGAAAGCCTCCTCCACGTTGCCGGCACGGTGGGGCCTCGGCTGAGCCGGCGATGTCCTCTGCCTTGTTTTTGGCGGGGCAGGGCCTCGACGGAGCTGGCGGTGTCCTCTGCCTCGTTGTTGGCGCCGCGGGGCCTCGGCAGAGCCGGCGGTGTCCTCTGCCTCGTTGTTGGCGCCGCGGGGCGTCGGCGGAGCAGGGCGTCCTCGACCCCGGCGGAGCGGGGACTCGTTGGAGTCAGCATTGTCCTCTGCCTCGTCCTCGGTCTCGCCAAACAGCGCCTCGCCCGCTTCATCGCCCTCTTTGCTAGCCTCTGGGTAGGCGGCCGCAGCCTCCGCCACCCGCATGCGGTACCGCCAGCGCTCGAGGCGGCCCTTGCGGGCGGAGCGGTACGAGTCGAGCAGCGCCTCCTGCTCCGCCCTCTCCGCGGCGATCTTCTCCTCCACCTGCAGGTGCTCCTGAAGGAGATGGTGGTTGTAGGCGGCATCGGCCTGCGCCTCCCGGAACTGCTCCTCACGCATCTGCCTCACCGTGTCCATATATTGGGCACGGGCCTCGCCGATGGTCATGGTGTAATGCACCGGCGAGGATGGCGTGGAGGAGGGGGTTGGCGCTGGATCGTCGACTACCATGTTCTCCATTGGGACGTCGTCGTCCTCCGGCTACTGCCGGCGGCCGGTCGGCAGCAATGGCTGCTATCTCCTTCTGGTCCGTCGTCCGCCCATCTCGAAGAGCGCTGGAGCGCGAGGAAGCCATGGTGGGCAGTAGTGGTGTGGACAAGAGAAAGGCAACAGATGCGGATGACTGCGGCTATGGCCGACGCAACAGTTTATATAACAATGGTGGGCAGGCGGAGGGACGGACGTGTGACGCCGGAGTAGCCGCCTCGGCAACCGCGTATCATTAATGTGTGCGGCAGATGGACGGACGGGCGGCACTTGTGTCGTTTGAAGGCGGAGCAATCGCCTGAACCGGAAGCGGGCGGCCGACGCTATTTGAGCGGAAGCAGCGGGCAAGGAGATCACTTTACTTGGAGAGGATGACAATGGGGACCCACCAGGTCCATAGCCTCACGTACACAAGTGCCTCCTTATTATTATATTTATATATATATATATAACTATAATTTATTTTGCTTCCTCCTGGTTTCCTGACATCACGGTCCCACACCATTGTCTACCTATGTACACCCTCCTTTCCGGTTTATAGGGATTATCTCAAAATTTTAGTTTTTCCATTTTATAAGGCTCAATTTGGTTGTTTTCCACCACATGTTCAGATTCCAAGGTGCATTAAATCATTGCATGCAAGTATTAAGAGAAAATTGACCAATGCATGTACTTTATGCATGCACGCATTGCAATTAATGCATTGATAAACATAATTTTTTGAGGATAACAAGAGCATTAATTAGGTGCTTTTGCAAAACTAGAAAAAGTATTCCACCACTCGCCATCTACCTTGATTGGCGAGATTTTTGAATTGAGCATTATAAACTAGAAATGAGGGAGTAGTCAATAAACGAGAGAATTGCACAAGAAGCGGTCGACAGCTAGGACCAAGCAGCTCGAGCAGTATTTGTGTTTTTGAGGTGTGAGCACTGCAGAGCTTTTCGATGTTTACCCCAGATATTAATTTTTCTCCTCTGAAAAACAACGAAAACATCGCTGCAGGTATTAACTGGCTGGTCAGGCCCGTCTAGCCCAGCCAGATATCCAGCCCAGATATTAATTTTTTCAAAATTTGAAAATGGCTAGCCCGACTATACTTTTTTTAGGAATACCTGTGCAAGGTCAAGTTGTTATTCTCCGCTCATTGGCTGCAAATCTTTCCTAGGAGGGATGCATTAGGCTTAACAAGAAAATGGGCTTTAAGAAATAATAAATGGGATGTAATTATAAAAACTGGGTAGTAACTATAAAAAAATGCACCAAACAATGATTACTTTATAAAATATTATTTTTGGAACATTGAAAATTTTAATTTCATTAATTGTTGCGAGCGGAATGTTTAGTTGGATTTTTACGCAATATAAATTTATATTGAAATTGTATTTAATCTGACTAAAATTTCAAGATAAAAATATTCGGATCCCATCAAAATGTGGGAAATTTTATTGAATTCTGTTTTGAACGGTTGGTTGAAATGGGTTGTACTTTTAACAAACTATAAATGGGCTGATCCATTAGAATTCAAAAATGGGCTACACATTCTTACAAATCTCAAATGGGCTATAAGTTCTCTGCCACACACTTCTGGCCTTACTAAGTTGACGCGTCCCCTAAAAAACAGAGTTGACGGGTATGCAAGGCTTTGTCAACTTATAGTCAACACACGGTTCTAGCAGCAGTGGTCGTTGGATGTCCATCCAACGGATGCCGTGCTTCTTCTTTAATCTTGGATATTCTAGCTTCACCCGCCCAAAAATGATTCATCCTCGACATCCTGGGCGCACCATTTCGGAAGTCGACTGTGGGCCTACTAAGTTGACGTACCAAGGGCTTTGTCAACTTAGTCAATATAAATGATTCTAGCTGCAGTGATCGGTGACGATGTCCATCCAACGGCCTTCGTGCTTCTTCAACCTCTGGTCTTCTTGCTCCACCGCCAAAGCAGCACCGGTCGTGCCGCTGCTCCTGCCTCCGTGGCGGTTTGTCTTTGCCGGAGGCCTCACCGCCCCTACTACTCCCACCGCTGGCCGTGCCATCCCTCCACTCACCCATGACCCACACCCCTCGTTATTCTGCGCGGCGACGACAAGAATCGAACCAGTGAACCCTCGTACTCCTCTCCGCGTGTGCATCCACTGCCGCGTCTTCCCTGGCTCCGCATCGTCCCGTTCCTAGGCCTCGCCGTCGTCCACCGCCGTGGTGCTCTCGGCGCGGCATGGTAAACGTGGTCAAGGAATGACTTCCATCGGACATGGACTATACGTGGAGAGGCTGACAGCTGGGTCCACGGCAGCCGCAAGGAAGTGCCTCCTTATTACGCGCAAAATAATTATTCCTCCACCTGACAATGGGACCCACCGGACGGGCCACCGATTTCGCCAAAAAATGATTCGCCGACCGCTGGGACCCACGAGCTACATCTTCGCACGCAAGGAAGTGCGTCCAAAAAAAAAGATTCGCCCCCTGACTGCTGGGACCCACCAGCTACATCTTCGCACGCAAGGAAGTGCGTCCGAAAAAAACGATTCGCCCCCAACTGTTGGGACCCAGCAGCTACACCTTCGCACGCAAGGAAGTGCGTCCGGCAAAAAACGATTCGGCTTCGACCGGGACCCAGCTACACCTTCGACGCAAGGAAGTGCGTCCCGCAAAAACGATTCGCTTCGACATTGCTGGGACCCAGCAGCTACACCTTCGCACGCAAGGAAGTGCGTCCGGCAAAAACGATTCGCCCCACATTGCTGGGACCAACCAGCTACATCTTCGCAGTAAGGAAGTGCACGGCAGTTGGGACCCACACGGTGAAGCGTCGTGGCGTTGTCATCCCGGTCGCGAACATTAATGCATACATACTAGTTGATGTAGAGGCGCCGCACGCGTCGTAGTAGAGGCGCCGCACGTAGCATGTACTGCGTCGCATTACAGCGGCGAGGTGCAAGAAAGAAAATACGGTCACGTATGTGTACATCTGGCGGGTCTCGAACGCCTAGTCGCCAAGACATCTGCAAAAGCGGAGGAAGCGGACCTCCTACGGTCAAACGGGGTCCTGTTGATCGAGGGGTGTGGCGTGCCGCCAAGCGGAGGAAACGGACCTCCACGGTCAAAATGGGGGTCCTGTTGATCGGGAGGTGTGGTGTACCGTAAAACGGACGAAACGGACCTCCCACGGTCAAACGGGGGTCTGTTGATCAGAGGGTGTGGCGCATCAAAAACGGATGAAACGGACCTCCTACGGTCGAAACGAGGGTCCTCTTGATCGAGAGGGGTGTGGCGTACCGCAAAATGGAGGAAACGGGCCTCCTACGGTCGGAACGGGGGTCCTGTTGATCGGGAGGGGTGTGGCGTACCGCAAAACGGACGAAACGGACTTGTGTTGGAGCGCTACGGTTGAAACAGGGGGGGAGGGGTGTGACCGCAAAAGCAGGACTCCACGAGATCGTTTCATCTCCACCGGCCGACCTCCTCCAGCCTCCACGGGCTACCGTCGACCTCCTCCAGCCTCCACGGGCTCCTGTTCATCCAGCCTCCACATGGCGCTACTCCACCGCCATTGTTCAACCACCCTCCACGGGCACCCTCCACCGCTCACTGTTCATCCAGCCCTCCACACCACGGGTCCTGTTCAACCACCCCTCCATGGCCACCCCTCCACCCGTCATCTGTTCATCCAGCCCTCCACACCACGGGTTCTGTTCATCTAGAGGCAGCGCCACCGCCACTGCTCATCCAACCCCCCGCATAGCGCTCACTAGCAGCGATAGCGAAGGAATCGCTCCATCGGGTTGATTAACAGCCATCGATCGATCGCCGGGTTCGATGAACGCGTAACCTGCAAGTGCAATCGCCGGGTTCGATTAGAGCCCAACGCCTCGCCGGCTTGATTAGAGCCAACGCCTACCGCACACTGCAGCGTATGTATGAGAGAACGCAGCATCGCTCGGCCCCCGACCTCCCACCGTAACCGGCAACTCCCCGAAATTTTCCTCCCCCTCGCTTCTACCACGTTTTTTTCCGTCATGGACGGCCCAAAGAATGTCATGCAGCTGCGTCTCCGGCCCGCCCAGGACGAAAAGCCCATTTTCTGTCATGATTTTTTGTCATAGAATTAGGAGCCCACCACATCTATGATGATACCGGGTTTTGTCACAATTATTGTCATAGAAGTGTCATATGTATGACGGAAATTTTTTCGTTCGGCCCAAAATGTCACGGATCTGTCTTTTTATTGTAGTGTTTCGAGTTCTTAGAGGGCGGCTTCGAAGGACTCAAGGGCTACGCTATGAGCCGGATGACCAAGAGTCGTCGTGGCAAGCTCTACATCGACGACGCAGGCTGGGGCCCCGAGGCCGGCTCAATCGAGTACGGGTACCGGGTCCCCTTTGGCGGCATACACGTTTTCATTGGCAAGATCAGCGAACCGGCCCTGATCCGGACATCTGCACCGACCTCGTCGAAACGGCTCAGCGTGCGAGATCTGCCCGGGTTAAGCCTGTCATGAAACGTGCCTTCGTGGGAGTCATCCACGGAGGGGAATCTGAGGATATATCGGAATCTGGGGGTGAAACCGTCATTTATTCCAGCGACGAGTCATCGACCGGAGACACCGTGTCGTTATATCAATTGCAAGATGGTCGGATTGGGGGATGTTCCGATGGCGATAGTATTAAGGACCCCTTTGATCCGCCGAATCGGGTTGCGATCTTCATGGCCAGTACACAGCCAGCGCTCCACTCTTCGACGAACGGGCGATGATTTACGGATCGGCTGGCGATGACGACCGGGCGCAGAGGCCTGTCGACCGCCGGCTCAGGTTTTATCTGATTTGTTCGACGCTTTGTCAACGTTGATGGCGGAGGTTAATTCGGCGAATCCGGATGAGCATACTGCGGAGATTGCAAAGGTGAAGGATTAGATCACGCAGGCTAAGGCCGATTTGACAGCAGAGGATGCCAGGATGACTGCAGAACGGGCCGCGTTAGATGCACAGCCCTATCGGCTTATGTTGGATCAGAGTGTGTCAAACGACGTTATGAGAAGAAGGTACCGGTCTCACTTGCCACCGGTTTATGACGCTAGGAACCTCTTCAATACCCCAGGAGCAGGGACCAGTAATCCGCCAGTAGTAAACCGGACAGAGGCACCTGAAACGTGAGCGCCGGTTCAGCCGCATCCGACAGATCCACCTCGTCAGAACCTCGTCCCATCGCAGCACGTCCCAACACCGCCGGGCCACTACTCTAACCCGATGGATAACATTGTCACGGCCGCTTCACGACTGGCGGCCCTCCCGATCGAAGGCGAGTCCCCAGTAGCGGTTGAGACACGACGGGCTAGGGAGCTCCTTCAGACAGCTATAACTCAGCAGCAGGCTTATTCCTATAGTCGCGAAAGGATCCATTCTACTCCCCGCCCAAGCTAGAGCTACATCAGGCGTATCGATGAACCAGCCGTGTCAAGCAGTGCGCGAAACCGTGATCCGCCCCGTGACCATAACCCAGCGGGTGGCGGTGGTGATGCTCAGGATGTGGTGAATCGTGCTAGGGCACGTCGAGAGGCCGAGTTAGCGGTGAAGCATGAGGCCCGCCAACTTACTCCGGTTCGTCCAACCACGTCGGTGGAACCAGGGGTTACTTCCAGCTCTTTGGGAGTGTCGTGTCTCGTCCCAGCGCTGCGCAACGTGCGCCTGCCCAAGGATTTCAAAGGCCCACGTAAAGTGCCGAATTACACCACCAATTTATCCCCCGAGTCATGGGTTGAAAGCTATGAGATGGCAATGGAGAAGCTGGATATGGATGATGCGGCGTGCGCTAAATACTTTACCATGATGTTGGAAGGAACGGCTCGGACTTGGTTGAAAAACTTGCCAGCTAACTCCATTGGGTCATGGGCCGAGCTGAGGGCCCGGTTCATCCAGAATTTCAAGGATACATGCAAGATGCCCATGTCAATTGTGGACTTAGCTGCCAGTGTCCAGGAGGAAGGAGAATTGACAACCCATTGGGTGCACCGGGTTTCATAAATTTTGCATTCATCGGACCGCATCAACGCTGATACAGCAGTTTTGACATCGGAAGGCAATTGCCGTTTTGCACCTCTGAAGTTGAAGTTGGGACGGCTCAAACGTCGCTGCAATGACATGGGTACTCTCATGTCCTCTCTGGTGAAATATGCCGACTCTGGAAGTACCAAGGATCCCGAGTCTGACGATGATAAGTGTAGCGACCCGACCCGAATGGATCAAGTCTCTGTGCTTAAGTGTCATCCCTGGATCGGTATGCTGACACACACAGTACTCGAGGATTTATAACAGAGGTAAATCACATATATAAATAACATAAATACTATTACCTCAATCCAAATAGCGGAAGTAACAGGGTTGTGGATTCCCATCAACACGAACGGCAAAGTTGAGTGCAGAAATCGTAACCCTAACGTATCACTTACTGTCAAATGAGATCCTCGCAACATGAGACGTTGCAGGCCACAAAGGGTCGATTACATTGAATGTAATCGCAAATTCACACCATAGGATAATGATGAATAATAACTATCACTACATGCATATTTGGCTGGTGGAAAGCTCTATGGTTATAGTTTTGTGAAAAGCCAATTTTTCCCTATATCAAAGGAATATATTTTAATTTAACTATCATGGTGGTTGAAACATCATTGAGAAGGTACCCCAACTCAATGATCCCAATTAAAAGTAATCATTAACCCAACAAATTAATTTAAGTAACATGATGAGATACTTAAGATACTCCAAGTACTAGATACTCAAAATTGTCCATAACCGGGACACGGCTAACTATGATTAGATTGTACACTCTGCAGAGGTTTCATGACTTTTCCCCACAAGACTCGATCGCCTCCGTTGGTTTCTCGCACTACATGGTGTTTGAGAAACGGATGACCGAGACACTGATCTTCGTAAACATTAACTCTCTACTCCGGGTAGATCATACCAAACCTACAAAACCCACTACCCGCTGATCTACCTCTTCAAGAGCTTCACGTAACTTACTCAACTATGCTAGAGCCCATAATAGCTTGTGGCTGCACACGGAAGTTTCTAACATGAAAATATCTCAGTTCCCTTTGAGCCTGGGTGGCGAACCATAGGATGATCACACGGTATAACCCGGGATCTCCTAGGACAACACTGGTATAACCTGGTGTCGAGCAAGTCCATCGGTATATCCCGTGGTGCCCCAACCAATCCACCCAGATGTGTATTAAAGTAGCCACCTTAAGTTAAACCTTAGTTAACAATAATCTCTCACCTCTTTCATGAATTCTCTCAAACCAAACCACGTCTACGAGCATAGCATAGCGGTATGAGCACAACGTAAAAGTAACTCCCAAGGGTTTGATAGTAACAGGGCAATAGGTTCTACCTCATCAACTACTTTCCCAAAACCCACCATTTAATTAGATCCTAATCATGCAATGTTTGAGGATTGATCTATTGCATAAAAACTGGGTATGAAAGGGATATGATCAAAGTGTGAACTTGCCTGCAGTGTTGATGAAGATGATTCGCACTCAAAACTCTTGATAGATCTACTCGTCACACTCTGGTCAATCTATCGTAATCAAGCAATAGTAACCACACATAAGCAATCACTCAAAAGATCGGAAAGAACGAAGAAAACAATTCAGAAAACATCAAAACCAAGCAAATAACTCTTGCAACATAAAACAATCTCTAACAGTACCAAAATTATGTGAATTTGGCCTTATCAGAAAGTTTAGGTCAAGAGCTTCGATTTGCAAAAAGAATCAACTCAAACGGAGTTATAATACTCAAGTTACGATCAAACGAAGTTCAAATTCAAATCTGGTCTAATTCAAATTTTAAACTTTCAAAAACATGTTTGAGTTGGATTACTGGATAGAGGAGATCGTAACGAAGAAGTGGGCGTTGGTTTCATCTAATTTGGATGAACGAGTAAAAAGTTATGGATATTTAAAAAATCAGGGCCAAGCTGTTTTACGAAAGAAAAATAGCTACGGCTAAGGTCTAATGTATAAATACGTAGACTAATTCATAATTTAATCTATCGTATTAGTCTAAAAATAATAAACTACGTAAGTATAAGAAGAAAAGAAAACAAAGAAAGATAACTTTATGAGGAAGAAAAAGACGACTTTGGAGAGAAGAGACAATTTCCAAAAGTCGCGCCGGAGAGAAAAAAATATATTTTTCTTAAATAAATCTAGTCAAACCAAAATATTGATTTAACCCGAATCAGATAATTTTTGGAGGTTCTATGGGTCTATATTTATAGGTGGAAAAGAGGTTTAGGGGTCAAAAGCTAGGCAATGTGGGACTAAACATAGACGAAAAAATATACAAAACAGAGGAGAAAAAGAGAGTCGCGTGGCATGGGCCAAAAGGCTTTCGTCGGCCGTCTTGTAGCGACCGACCGAATGGATCAAGTCTACGTGGCTTAAGTGTCATCCTGGATCGATATGTCGACACACAAGACTCGAGGATTTATAACAGAGGTAAATCACATGTATAAATAACGTAAATACTATTACCTCAATCCAAATAGCGGAAGTAACAAGGTTGTGGATTCCCATCAACACCAACGCAAAGCTGAGTGTAGAAATCGTAAGCCTAACGTATCACTTACTGTCGTCGAGATCCTGCAACATGAGACGTTGCATACCACAAAGGGTCAAGACATTGAATGTCTTGGCAAATTCACACCATAAGATAATGATGAATAATAACTATCACTATATGCATATTTGGCTGGTGGAAAGCTCTATGGTTATAGTTTTTGTGAAAAGCCAATTTTTCCCTATATCAAAGGAATATACTTTAATTTAACTATCATGGTGGTTGAAACATCATTGAGAAGGTACCCCCAACTCAATGATCCCAATTAAAAGTAATCATTAACCCAACAAATTAATTTAAGTAACATGATGAGATACTTAAGATACTCCAAGTACTAGATACTCAAAATTGTCCATAACCGGGGACACGGCTAACTATGATTAGATTGTACACTCTGCAGAGGTTTGTGCACTTTTCCCCACAAGACTCGATCGCCTCCGTTGGTTTCTCCCACTACATGGTGTTTGAGAAACGGATGACCGAGACACAGTCTTTCAGAAACATTAACTCTCTACTCCGGGTAGATCATACCAAACCTACAAAACCCACTACGTGCTAATCTACCTCTTCAAGAGCTTCACGTAACTTACTCAACTATGCTAGAGCCCATAATAGCTTGTGGCTGCACACGGAAGTTTCTAGCATGAAAATATCTCGATTCCCTTTGAGCCTGGGTGGCGAACCATAGGATGATCACATGGTATAACCCGGGATCTCCTAGGACAACACTGGTATAACCCAGGTGTCCGGGCAAGTCCACTGGTATATCCCTTGGGTGCCACAACCAATCCACCCAGATGTGTATTAAAGTAGCCAACTTAAGTTTAACCTTAGTTAACAATAATCTCTCACCTATTTCATGAATTCTCTCAAACCAAACCACGTCTACGAGCATAGCATAGCAGTATGAGCACAACGTAAAAGTAACTCCCAAGGGTTTGATAGTAACAGGGCAATAGGTTCTACCTCATCAACTACTTTCCCAAAACCCACCATTTAATTAGATCCTAATCATGCAATGTTTGAGGATTGATCTATTGCATAAAAACTGGGTATGAAAGGGATATGATCAAAGTGTGAACTTGCTCGCAATGTTGATGAAGATGATTAGCACTCAAAACTCTTGATAGATCTACTCGTCACACTCCGGTCAATCTATCGTAATCAAGCAATAGTAACCACACATAAGCAATCACTCAAAAGATCGGAAAGAACGAAGAAAACAATTCGGAAAACATCAAAACCAAGCAAATAACTCTTGCAACATAAAACAATTTCTAACGGTACCAAAATTATGTGAATTTGGCCTTATCAGAAAGTTTAGGTCAAGAGCTTCGATTTGCAAAAAGAATCAACTCAAACGGAGTTATAAAACTCAAGTTACGATCAAACGAAGTTCAAATTCAAATATGGTCTAATTCAAATTTTAAACTTTCAAAAACATGTTTGAGTTGGATTACTGGATAGAGGAGATCGTAACGAAGAAGTGGGCGTTGGTTTCATCTAATTTGGATGAACGAGTAAAAAGTTATGGATATTTGAAAAATCAGGGCCAAGCTGTTTTACGAAAGAAAAATAGCTACGGCTAAGGTCTAATGTATAAATACATAGACTAATTGATAATTTAATCTATCGTATTAGTCTAAAAATAATAAACTATGTAAGTATAAGAAGAAAAGAAAACAAAGAAAGATAACTTTATAAGGCAGAAAAAAGACGACTTTGGAGAGAAGAGACAATTTCCAAAAGTCGCGCCAGAGAGAAAAAAAATATTTTTCTTAAATGAATCTAGTCAAACCAAAATATTGATTTAACCCGAATCAGATAATTTTTGGAGGTTCTATGGGTCTATATTTATAGGTGGAAAAGAGGTTTAGGGGTCAAAAGCTAGGCAATGTGGGACTAAACATAGACGAAAAATATACGAAACAGAGGAGAAAAAGAGAGTCGCGTGGCATGGGCCAAAAGGCTTTCGGCCGGCCGTCTTGTAGCGACCCGACCCGAATGGATCAAGTCTCTGTGCTTAAGTGTCATCCCTGGATCGGTATGCTGACACACACAGTACTTGAGGATTTATAACAGAGGTAAATCACATGTATAAATAACGTAAATACTATTACCTCAATCCAAATAGCGGAAGTAACAAGGTTGTGGATTCCCATCAACACCAACGGCAAAGTTGAGTGTAGAAATCGTAAGCCTAACGTATCACTTACTCGTCGTCAGATCTTGCAACATGAGACGTTGCAGCCACAAAGGGTCAGTACATTGAATGTACTGGCAAATTCACACCATAGGATAATGATGAATAATAACTATCACTACATGCATATTTGGCTGGTGGAAAGCTCTATGGTTATAGTTTTTGTGAAAAGCCAATTTTTCCCTATATCAAAGGAATATATTTTAATTTAACTATCATGGTGGTTGAAACATCATTGAGAAGGTACCCCCAACTCAATGATCCCAATTAAAAGTAATCATTAACCCAACAAATTAATTTAAGTAACATGATGAGATACTTAAGATACTCCAAGTACTAGATACTCAAAATTGTCCATAACCGGGGACACGGCTAACTATGATTAGATTGTACACTCTGCAGAGGTTTGCACTTTTCCCCACAAGACTCGATCGCCTCCGTTGGTTTCTCGTGACTACATGGTGTTTGAGAAACGGATGACCGAGACACGGTCTTTCAGAAACATTAACTCTCTACTCCGGGTAGATCATACCAAACCTACAAAACCCACTACGTGCTAATCTACCTCTTCAAGAGCTTCACGTAACTTACTCAACTATGCTAGAGCCCATAATAGCTTGTGGCTGCACACGGAAGTTTCTAGCATGAAAATATCTCAGTTCCCTTTGAGCCTGGGTGGCGAACCATAGGATGATCACATGGTATAACCCGGGATCTCCTAGGACAACACTGGTATAACCCAGGTGTCCGGGCAAGTCCACTGGTATATCCCTTGGGTGCCACAACCAATCCACCCAGATGTGTATTAAAGTAGCCACCTTAAGTTAAACCTTAGTTAACAATAATCTCTCACCTATTTCATGAATTCTCTCAAACCAAACCACGTCTACGAGCATAAGCGTATAAAGATGAGCACAACGTAAAAGTAACTCCCAAGGGTTTGATAGTAACAGGGCAATAGGTTCTACCTCATCAACTACTTTCCCAAAACCCACCATTTAATTAGATCCTAATCATGCAATGTTTGAGGATTGATCTATTGCATAAAAACTGGGTATGAAAAGGATATGATCAAAGTGTGAACTTGCCTGCAATGTTGATGAAGATGATTTGCACTCAAAACTCTTGATAGATCTACTCGTCACACTCCGGTCAATCTATCGTAATCAAGCAATAGTAACCACACATAAGCAATCACTCAAAAGATCGGAAAGAACGAAGAAAACAATTCGGAAAACATCAAAACCAAGCAAATAACTCTTGCAACATAAAACAATTTCTAACAGTACCAAAATTATGTGAATTTGGCCTTATCAGAAAGTTTAGGTCAAGAGCTTCGATTTGCAAAAAGAATCAACTCAAACGGAGTTATAAAACTCAAGTTACGATCAAGCGAAGTTCAAATTCAAATCTGGTCTAATTCAAATTTTAAACTTTTAAAAACATGTTTGAGTTGGATTACTGGATAGAGGAGATAAATAACGAAGAAGTGGGCGTTGGTTTCATCTAATTTGGATGAACGAGTAAAAAGTTATGGATATTTGAAAAATCAGGGCCAAGCTGTTTTACGAAAAAAATAGCTACGGCTAAGGTCTAATGTATAAATACGTAGAGTAATTGATAATTTAATCTATCGTATTAGTTTAAAAATAATAAACTACGGAAGTATAAGAAGAAAAGAAAACAAAGAAAGATAACTTTATAAGACAGAGAAAAGACGACTTTGGAGAGAAGAGACAATTTTAAGTCGCTAGGAGAGAAAAAAATATATTTTTCTTAAATGAATCTAGTCAAACCAAAATATTGATTTAACCCGAATCAGATAATTTTTGGAGGTTCTATGGATCTATATATAGGTGGAAAAGAGGTTTAGGGGTCAAAAGCTAGGCAATGTGGGACTAAACATAGACGAAAAATATACGAAACAGAGGAGAAAAAGAGAGTCGCGTGGCATGGGCCAAAAGGCTTTCTGCCGGCCGCGCGCGTACATTGTAATTTTTTTTGAGTAATAGAAATGAAATGGAAACACTATGGAAGAAAGAAAAAAATATGGGGAAGGAAATATGGCCCGCTGGGCCTGGCCCATATATTATATAAAAAAAGAAAAGATGGGGCGCCCGCTGGTACTATCATGCGCACGTCAGCGACAGTTAGTTTCAGGCGCGCGTGCAGTTTTTGTTATTTTTGTTTTTTTTAACAGAAAGCGATAAACTAAAAAAAACGAAAATGAAACTAAAATTTTATATAGGCATATTATATATTAAAATTTTCAGAAAAAGATTTCCTACAAGCTGAATATTTTTCTAGAGTCAAATAAAATACACATAAATTCAAATAAAGCAAAGAGTGCTTCTGCCCTAGTAAAATCCAGTAAAAATCATTTTAAAAATACCAAAATTAATTCAAATTTATTTCTCTCCAATTTTCTGATGTAGGGAATCATGTTACCCTATTTTCCATATATTTTATTTTTGGAGACAAATAATTTGAATAAAACTCAAATAACTCCAAGTTGAAAAATAAATTCAAAAGAACTTTGAATTTAATTCTTTGAAACTCCCAACTCATATTTCATATGTTTTGAAGAAGTCATTTTATCTTCGCCGTGAAAATCATTGAGTTGCATAAAGTTTCAGAATTGGAAATATTCTCAAATGAAATTCAAATATTTTCAACACCCTTGTCATTTAAATAAATGGAAGAAGTCATGTCATCTTCTCTCCGTGGTTTTGTGGTGAAAAGAATTTGAATTCATGAAGATCAGAAAAGAAAATGAAAGTTTGGGAAAGTCCTTTTATTCCCTCTCATTTAACTTTCAAAAAGTTTCGAATTTCACTCAATTTCACACAATCAATCAAACAATCAATCAAATCTATCTATTTATTATAACATTCCAAAATTTAGAATTTTGGGATGTTACAATAAGACAGGGAAGGGAAAGAAGGGCAGCAACTCCAAGGGGCAGCAGCATAACCCGGCGGGTCATGGAAACAACGGTAAGCGTAAAGCAGATAACAGCTTAGACTTTGTGGCTAATACAAACGCGCAGGACAAGGGCCAGCGGCACAAAGGTAAACCGCCCCGGCATAGTGGAGGACCAAGCCCTAATCCGGAGCGCCTGTCTTATATGTTAAATCAGCCTTGCCCAAAGCACGGGTCGCAGGAGAAACCAGTCACGCACCTCTGGAAGGATTGTTATATCATGCATGAGTTAAAAAATTCCAAAAAAATTCGGTATGATCATGGACCGTGCGGCGGTTCAGGCCCCGGATCTCATGGCTCGGGTTATGGTGGAGGCAGTTCCGGTTCAGGTTTTCATGGTAATCAGAGTGGGCCTGGCAATCAAGGCAATCAGGGCAACCAAGGTGGTTATAATCATCAGGGAAATCAGCAGAAAGAAGAAGCAGGTCGGGTTACGAGCAACCCAAGCGCTTGAATAGCGGGCAGTATCATGTCTTCACCACTAGCCTGGACAAGCGCGATCAGAAGCTTCATAAAAGGGCAGTGAATTCCGTTGAACCGGTGGTGCCCCGTTATCTACGCTGGTCTGAACAGCCTATTGTGTGGAGTCGAGAGGATCATCCACCCCGGGTTGATAATCTGGGTCATCTGGCGTTGGTGGTGGCACCTCAGGTGGGAGGTTATAAGTTCACCAAAGTACTCATGGATGGAGGGAGCCAACACGGTCTTCCATGGTGTGGTGCCTGGTAAATCAGCATATCCAGTTGGTAAGATAGCTCTGGAGGTTGCGTTTGGTGATGAGCATGATTCAAGATCAGAGACGTTGACCTTTGAGGTGGTGAAAATTAAGAGCCCATATCATGCCCTATTTGGATGGCCGGCTTATGCTAAGTTCATGGCAAGGCCTTGTTATGTCTATCTGCAGCTTAAGATGCCAGGTCATAAGGGGACTATCACAGTGCACAGGAGCCGCAAGATCGCTTTGGAATGTGAAGAAGGTGATGCGGCATACGCTGAGTCGGTTTGTGCAACAGAAGAGTTGAAGTTCTACAAGGACAATGTTGATCCGGCGGATATGACTTCTTTGAAAAAGCCAACTACAGAGCATGAACCGGCCTTGAAGTTTAAATTGGTTGATGAGACTAAGCTTGTTGATTTTGTTCCTGGCGATTCATCCAAGCAGTTTAGCATCAGCGCTAACTTGGATCCGAAATAGGAAAGCGCGTTCATAGAGTTCATCTGTGAGAACCGGGACATCTTTGCATGGAAACCTTCTGACATGCCAGGTGTACCGAGGGAACTCACTGAGCACACACTTCATGTTGATCCCAAGTTTAAACCGGCCAAGCAGTTTCTTCGCCGGTTCAACGAAGAAAGACGCAAAGCTATTGGTGAGGAGGTAGCCAGGCTCTTGGCGGCTAGGTTTATCATCGAAGTGTTTCATCCTGAGTGGTTGGCTAATCCGGTGCTAGCACTTAAGAAGAACGACACTTGGCGTATGTGTGTGGACTATACAGATCTCAACAAGGCTTGCCCAGCAGATCTTTTTGCCCTCCCGCGTATTGATCAAATCATTGATGCTGCGGCGGGTTGTGAGCGTTTGAGCTTTCTGGATGCGTATTCTGGCTATCATTAGATCAAAATGGCAGTTAAGGACCAGGAGAAGACAGCCTTCATAACTCCCTTTGGAGCCTTCTGCTATGTGTCAATGCCCTTTGGGCTCAAGAGTGCCCAGGCGACTTATCGACCGTGTGCGTAATTGTCTTCATGATCAGATCGGCCGCAACGTTCATGCTTATGTGGATGATATTGTGGTAAAATCTCAGAAGGAGACGTTGATAGATGACTTGAAGGAGACCTTTGATAACCTGCGGGTTTATAAAATGATGCTTAATCCGGCCAAGTGTGTGTTCGATGTGCCGGCATGCAAGCTCTTGGGTTTTCTGGTATCTAACAGAGGCATCGAAGCTACTCCGGAGAAAATCAAGGCTATAACTTCTTTGGCTAAACCGAAGTGTATTAATGATGTTCAACGCATGGTAGGCCGGATTGCCGCGTTGAGCCGGTTTATCAGTCGCCTTGTGGAGAAGGCCATTCCTTTATATCAGATGCTGAACAAAACGGATAACTTTGTCTGGAGTAACGCCACCAATGAAGCGTTTGAGGACTTAAAGCGGCAGCTCTCTAATCCGCCGGTTCTTGCTGCTCCTATTGATAAGGAGCTATTGTTACTATATGTGGCAGCTAACGCCCGGGCTGTCAGCGTGGCTATTGTGGTGGAGCGCAAGGAGGCTGGAAAGGAGTATCCGGTTCAACAGCCGGTTTATTATATCAGTGAGGTACTTATAGAGTCCAAGCAAAGGTACCCGCATTGGCAGAAACTGGTGTATGGAGTTTTTATGGCAAGCCGGAAGCTTAAGCAATATTTCCAAGGTCATCCCATCACGGTGGTCAGCTCCGCTCCTTTGGGGGGTATAATCTAGAACAGGGAAGCAATTGACAGGATTGCTAAGTGGGCTATTGAGCTTGGGCCTCACGGGTTAAAATACATACCCCGGACGGCGATCAAATCTCAGGCACTTGAGGATCTTATCAATGATTGGACAGAACTACAGGCGCTGGAAGAGAAGCCGGATCATACTTATTGGACTATTTATTTTGATGGGTCCAGGCAATTGGAGGGCTCGGGGGCTGGAGTAGTTTTAACTTCCCCACGAGGTGATAAGTTTTGTTATGTTCTCCGTTTAATGTTCCCTTGCACTAACAATGCAGCTGAATATGAGGCTTTACTCCATGGTCTTCGAATGGCTAAAGAGATGAATCTCAGCCGAGTTAAGTGCTTTGGTGATTCGGACCTGGTGGCTCAACAAGTGTCCGGCATTTGGGACTCCAAGGACCCACTCATGGCGGCATATCATCGTGAGGTGGATATTGTTGCAGGTCACTTCAAAGGTTATCAGGTGGATCATGTGGATCGGCAGAAGAATGAAGCGGCGGACACTTTAAGCCGCTTGGGTTCCCAACGTAAACCGGTTCCACCTAATGTCTTTCTGGATGTGCTGCATAATCCGTCCGTCAAGCTCCCTGGTGAAGAGGATTTGGCTGTTCCTGATTCGGAGGCTGATTTGGTGGCGGCTCTTCATGTTATTCCGAATTGGGCGGTTTGATATTTGGCGTATATGAACCGGGGCGAGTTACCAGAGGACGAAACTTCGGCCAGGCAGATAATCCGACGGTCCAAGTCCATGACTATTATCAATGGAGAGTTACATCAATGCAGTGTGACAGGGGCGTTTCAACGCTGTGTATCCCCTGAAGAAGGCTGTGAAATTCTGCGAGAGATCCACGAAGGAGATTGTGGTCACCACGCCGGTTCAAAATCGCTGGTAGCCAAGGCGTTTCGTCACGGTTTCTATTGGTTGACGGCTCATGCTGATGCCGAGGACTTGGTCAAAAGGTGTGATGGATGTCAAAAGTTCTCACGACGGGCTCATGTACCGGCTCAAGAGTTGAGGATGATTCCAATTACTTGGCTGTTTGTGACTTGGGGGCTCGATATGGTTGGACCCTTTAAGAGATCCAAGGATAAGAAGACCCACCTTCTGGTGGCGGTTGATAAGTTCACTAAGTGGGTGGAGGCAGAGGCAGTCATTAAGTGTGATGCAGCTACGGTGGTTCAATTCATCAAAAAGGTGATCTTCCTGTTTGGCTTTCCACACATTATTATAATAGATAATGGCACCAATCTGTCAAAGGGTGCCATGAAGGAGTTCTGTCAACGTGAGCACATCCGGCTTGACGTATCATCAGTGGCTCACCCCCAGTCCAATGGTCAAGCGGAGAGGGCCAACCAAGAGATCTTGAGAGGCATCAAACCCCGGCTTATGGTTCCTTTGCAACGGACGCCGGGTTGTTGGGTTGAGGAGTTACCTTCTGTGTTATGGAGCATCAATACCACACCCAACAGATCGACTACACGCCTTTTTTCATGGTTTATGGCGCGGAGGCGGTTCTTCCTAGTGACATCCGTCATGACTCGCCCCGTGTGGCGGCATATGTCGAAGCTGACAATGAGAAGGCGTGGCAGGAAGCTCTCGCCTTGTTTGATAAGGAGCGTGACATGGCAGCAGCCCGTTCGGCGATTTATCAACAAGATCTGCGTCGTTATCACAGCCGCCGAGTTAGAACCAGAACCTTTCAAGAAGGCGATTTGGTGCTCCGACTCATCCAGGATCAGACGGATATGCGCAAGTTATCCCCCCCTTGGGAAGGACCCTTTGTGGTCAGCAAGAATCTGCACAACGGGTTATACTACCTAATCGATGTTCGAGAGCGCAAAGACTCACGTAAATCGGAGGAGGAGACCCACCGGCTGTGGAATATCGCTCATCTTCGGCCCTACTATACTTGAGCCATAGGCTCTGTTTTTGTACATAGTTATGACAATGTGTATATTATGATCAATAAAATAAACCGGAACCTCATCTAAAGCGGGGTATCTGTTGTTTTTCTTACATCATGTGTGGTTACATGGGGCTTCTGCTTATAAAGCGGCGTCCGGTTTACCCCTTGATTCAGCTTATCAAAGCTTTATACAATATCACTTGGGGGCTTGGTCGTATCCGAACCATAGCTACACCTCTTGATCGGTGCAATGCCACAACATCACTTGGGGGCTTGGTCGTATCCGAACCATCGTCACACCTCTTGATCGGCTCAAAAGCCAAATTACTCCGGGGCCAAAAAGAGTGTTGTAAAACAACAAATCAAACATAGGCACCCACTGAGCACAGCTCAAAATGTTACTTGGGCATTCTTTGTTGTCGCAATGAACAAAGAATCTACACATGTAATAGGCTATCAAGCCATGGCTTGGAAGCCTGGTGTATACACCTAAAACCCCGGGTTAGCCTGCCTTTTTAAGTAAGTCACTCCGCCCAGGTAAACCTGGTATGACCCATCGAACTTTGACAAGTTACTCTGATAAGACCCTGAACTTGTCAAGTTAAAATGATGATTGGTTAAGAATTGAGGACCATCTTAAAAGGCTTTGTAAAATGGTTTAACTCAGTGGCCTGGCAGCCCATGAAAAGCCTCGAATTTGGGGCCTGGCAGCCCGTGAAAAGCCTCGACTACAAGGGTTTCATTTGCTTTTATTTGCTAAGTTTTTTCTCCTTGGATGAGGTTTCTAATGTTTTGATGAACCAGCGTTTGATTAGACTGGCTTGAATTTCAACTACAAGTTGTCAGTATATGATCAGTCATAATCTGGAGAATATTAGCCCGGTCTGGTTAAACCGCTGTTTATAACACCCCGGAATGGTTTTATCATAAACCGACACAATATGAAAGAAGTTATTTTTACTCAAGATTAGGGTTATCACCCTCACTACAAGTGTCGGAGTAATGGGCCACGGGTAGGCAAACCCGAGCCCCTGGACCTTTCAAAACATCGGGGCAGACTGCGCCCCTCAAGACCCCAAGACGAAGAGCCGCTTTCTGAAAGTCGGCGGCAGAGCCGCCGACTGCCGCTCCCAGCCGAGTCCCAGAGACGGCCTCGGCATGAGCCGACTCCCAACTGGCGACTTCCGGAGAAGCCGGCTATGGGAGTCGGCCCGCGACTCCAACCACCTCCTGCCTATGCAACTACGGACGGGATGGGCTGTGGTCGCCACGCAGCCCATCCCTGCCCCGTTCACGGCGATGTGCATGGCCACAGTCGCGCCAGATCGACGGAGATCTCCGTCCGGTGCGGCACTGCTGCCACGCCGGCCCTGACATCAGCCCCGTGGGCAGATCCCTGTACCCACGACGGCCTGTCTATACGGCCCGAAGACGGCGGGACCTGCCTGTCGGCGGGAGTGCAGAAGACGGCGAGAGCGCCCCAAGATGGACCCGTTGGGAGTCGGCCCCCGAGAGTCGGCCGGCCCCTCCCACGGGCTCCGCACGCCATTAACCAGACAAGACAGGGAATGGCAACAGTGATCGCCCGTCAGGCGGCGACACTGTTGCCATGACCCCATGACCAAGCCCGCGTCATTAGAAGCGCGGCTACAGTAATCCGCAGCCGGCAAGACCCGCCCGGGGGGTAGGCCTATATAAACCCCCTGCGGCACCCATGCAAGAGGTTGGACCCTAATAGTTTTAGACACACACAGAGAGGAGAGAAGAGCTAGCCGTGCCCTTCTCCTTCCTCACCTCGAACAGCTCAAGGAGCAACCTTGTACCCACTTTGCCATAGTGATCATGCGGAGACCCCGCAGAGCGAAGAGGGGTATTATCTCCACGGAGAGCCCTCAAGCTGGGTAAGATCCGCGGCGTGCATGCCTACGCCTCATCCTGCTTCTGTGCACCGGCGACGTTCTACTCCCCCACCATGATAAGCCATCCTTTGGCATATGTCGCACCCAACCCCCAACATTTGGCGCCCACCATGGGGCAAGGTGCACCGTCGTCCGGAGACCTGTCCTGGACGGGAACCCTTTTCCTCCTGGCGAGCGCAGCCAGCCCGCACGCCAGACGGAGTCTGCGCTGGCCACACGGCGCTGAGATCGCTGCTGCAAGCTGCCTCGCCGAACTTGTCGGTGAGGTTCGCCTCTCGACGAGCCTCGCATCCGACGCAGCACGGGCGGCCCCGAGAGCCTCCTCGCGGGCCTCCTCGAGCAACTCCACGTCCGGGCGAGCCCGCCGCGGACTTGGAGTCTCAGAGGCTCCACCGACCCGGCGTCGGTCGACTCGACACCGCGTCACTTGACGCGTTCCCCACCAACGTGGTGGTCTACGACGAGCCGCTCCCTCACGAGGGGAGCAGCGGAAGCACCGTCACAGAGGTGCTCGTCATCGGTCATAGCGAGCATTCCGGTGAAGGAGCTCACGACCCCCTCGACGCAGCTCTGCGAGACCTGACCACGCCTATTCCGGAAGACGCTGATGCCGAGATGCTGGAGGTACGCCGCCTTCAGCTCGTCGAAGGCGCGAGAAAGCTGGCAAGCATGAGGCGCTTGTCAGAAGCCTACCAGCGTGAGATAGATCACGCTGTGGGCGGCTCGCCGGCCCCGACGGGGCCTTGCCGCCTAGGTGCGGTCCAACAGCGCGGCGTGGCCATCGCCAACCTGTTCGGGGCCAATCGCCCTGTGTATGCCACACCTGCGGAGAACATCTGCGCCGCCCAGGCAGCGGCGGACCAGCTGGACAACTTCGAGGGTGAGGAGCGCCGCCTGATGACGGAGCAAGTCCAGCAGCTCCTCGACGCGGCTGCCGCGCAGGACGAAGCCGGCTGCCGCACGGAGGCGGCGCGACGACAAAACGACGACTTGCCTCCCCGCCGAGAACAAGGCGCGACGTCTTGGACGCCGACTGGCGGTGTCCGCGGAAGAAAAAACAAGGATCCGGCTGTCAGCCACAGTCGGACTCTCATCTCCATCGAGCGCGACCAAGACGGCCGCCCAAGAGCAGTGGATAGGCGGGACGACTATCTGCCTCCTCCTCCCCACAGAGAAAGGCGAGTCTCCCCGCCACCCGTCGAGCATCCGACTCTCGGCGACCGCCTTGGCCGACGAGAGGGATTTGGAGAAAACGACGCCCGCCATCGGATCGACTGACTCCACCGATCCCCGGCGCTGGAAGAAGAAGATGAGTTGGGTCCGCCTGCTTTGACCTCGATCCGAGACGAGCCCTTCCCTGCAGGGTTCACACTCCCCGAGACACGCCCAAGTATACCGCCTCGTAAAGCCGGAAGATCGCCAGTTGATCGCCCACGGCCCGTCAACATAGCGAACGGCAACAAGCGTGTAGCCGTGAAGTACGTTCCCCTCATGCTCCAGAGCACGGCCTGGACATGGTTGAATAGCCTGAAGCCCCGCAGCATCAACAGCTGGGTCGACTTCACCGAGGCCTTCGTCCGCAACTTCACGAGCACGTACAAGCGACCTCCCAAGCCTCGTCAGCTTTCCTTGTGCGTGCAAGGCCCCAACGAGTCAACTCGCGACTACCTCACGCGCTGGGCCGAGCTCCGAACTCCTGAGGGCGTGCACGAGGTGCGAGCTATCGAGTACTTCACCGCCGGGTGCAGAGAAGGCACCCTCCTCAAGGACAAGCTCCTTTGCGACGAGCCGGAGACCCTCGACGAGCTGCTAATCATAGAACAAATGCGCCACGGCCGACTCCTCCATGAAGACGGAGATTGGAGTCGCGGCGACCGCAAGGTGGCTCCTCGGGCTCCCGTAACTCCGGGCCGGAGACACCATTCGGCGACAAAGCAACAGAATGATCACTGGCGCAAGGCCCCACAAAGAAGCTTCCGTGACCCGGCAGTGGCGTGCCGAAGACCGGCAGCCAGAGGGCAGCCTCCGCCAAGCGATCAAAGGCGGCAAGTCCAACTGGTTGCCGCCTTCTCTTACGGCAGACTCTAGATGGTCCCCGCAAGTTCCATAGCGGCCAAGCCGCCAAACCACGCCACCCGGAAGTGTCACCGCTCAGCAGGATCGCCAAGGGAGACGGCCTCGCCTCCTCCGCTGGGCCGCCGCTTCACCGCCGCTTCAAAGAGCCGTGTCGAGCCCGGTCGGCCTGATGCAAGACGAATACCCGTAAGAGCATGGAGCTTATGTGGTGTTCACCAAGGTGGCCGATGACCGACATAAAGCAGCGGTCAGCAAAGAAGAAGTGAATGCAGAGCATCGGATACTCGAGTTCATGCACTAGTCCGAGAAACCTATCGCTTGGAGCAGAGCTGATCACCCGCAGGTGATGTTAATCCGGGCTCCTACGCCCTGGTCTTGGGAGCCACCCTTGCCGCGGATAGGCGGGCCGCTCGCTTCTCGCGAGTGCTGATAGACGGAGGCAGTAGCATCAACATCCTCTGCAAGGACACGATGGAGAAGTTAGGAATCAAGCAAAGACAGCTTCAGAGCAGCCGGACTGTGTTCCACGGCATTGTACCTGGCCTTTCCTGCTCACCGATCGGCAAGATCCTGATAGACATCCTTTTGGGGGACAAAGATCATTTCCGTCGAGAGCCAGTCTGGTTCGAAGTGGTGGACCTCGAAAGCCTGTACCACGCTCTGCTTGGCCGACCTGCTTTGGCCAAGTTCATGGCGGTCCCCCACTACGCCTACCTCAAGGTGAAGATGCCAAGTTCCAAGGGCATCCTGACCGTAGCCGGCGATTACAGAAAGTCGTCCGCCAGTAGCCGAGAGCAAATGGCTGGCCGAGTCCCCGGTGATCGTGAGAAGCGGCTTCTTGATCGGTCGTGGCGATGGCGGCAAGCAGCCCGAATATCGCCCGACCCCAAGGAGTCGGAAGCTGAGGGCTCATTCAAGCCGGCCAAAGAGACGAAGAAGATACCCTTGGACCCGGAGCACCCGGAGAGGTACGCTGTCATAGGTGCAAACCTTGACACTAAATAGGAAGGCGAGCTCGTCAATTTCCTCCGTGTGAATCGGGACATTTTTGCATGGTCCCCTAAAGACATGCCAGGTGTACCGACGGAATTCGCCGAGCACAAGTTACATGTCCGATCTGATGTAAAGCACGTTAGGCAGCCCTTGCGCCGCCTGTCAGAAGAGAAGAGAAGAGTTGTTGGAGAAGAGATAGCCCGGCTCCTAGCAGCCGGTTTCATCATGGAAGTGTTCTTTCCAGAATGGTTAGCAAACCCGGTCTTGGTACTGAAGAAGAACAAGCAGTGGCGGATGTGTATTGACTACACAAGCCTCAACAAAGCTTGCCCCAAGGACTCGCTTTGTTTCCGAGAATTGATCAGTGATAGAGTCCACACCGGATGCGAGCTGTTGAGCTTCTTAGATGCATATTCAGGATATCACCAGATCAAGCTGAACCCGGCCGACAGACTGAAGACCTCCTTCATCATGCCGTTTGGAGCCTTTTGCTACCTGACCATGACGTTCGGCCTGAGGAATGCCGGCGCCACCTTTCAGCGTTGCATGCAGAAGTGCCTCCTCAAGCAGCTCGGCAGGAACACCCACATCTACGTGGACGATGTGGTGGTGAAGACGGAAAGGCGAGGAACACTACTGGAAGACCTCAAGGAGACCTTTGAGAACCTGCGCCGATTCCAGATCAAGCTCAACCCTGAGAAGTGCGTCTTCGGAGTACCAGCCGGCCAGCTCCTTGGTTTCCTGGTCTCTGAACGCGGCATAGAGTGCAACCCTGTGAAGATCAAGGCCATCAAGAGGATGGAAGTACCTCGTCGACTGCTAGATGTGCAGAAGTTCACCCGCTGCTTGGCGTCCATCAGCCGATTCATCAGTCGGTTGGGCGAGAAAGCTCTCCCGTTGCACCAGCTCATGAAGAAGACCACCTTCTTCGAATGGAACCACAAGGCGGATGAAGCTTTTCTCTAGTTGAAGAAAATGCTGACTACTCCCCCCGTGCTGGCAGCCTCGACTCCTAAGGAGCCCATGCTCTTGTACATTGCCGCCACCAAAGAGGGTAGTCAAGACCTGATCATTGTAGTTGAACGCAAGGAGGAAGGCAAGGCACTACCTGTCCGTGAGACCAAGATATTACCCGAGCGGCATCGCCGACCTCGGCGTAACTACCCCCACTACCGTAAGATGTGCTACGGCGTGCACTTTGCCGCCAAGAAGTTGAAGCCTTACTTTCAAGAGCATCCAATCACTGTGGTTTGCACAGCCGCACTTGCCGAGATCATCGGAAGCCGAGACGCTTCTGGCCGAGTGGCCAAATGGGCCATAGAGTTGGCCCCCTACACCATCTATTACCAGCCCCGCACCGCCATCAAGTTGCAAGCACTGGCAGACTTCCTCGTCGACTGGGCCGAGACCCAAGATCGCCGCCAAATACCGACTCCACCCATTGGCTCCAAGATGCGCACCGCTTGGGAGCCGCGCCGCCCTCACTTCCCCCAAAGGCGACAAGCTCAAATATGCGCTGCAGATCCATTTCGCCGCCTCCAACAACATCGCCGAATACGAGGCGCTCATTCACGGGCTCTGGCTTGCCAAAGAACTAGGCATTCGCCGGATCCTGTGTTATGGTGACTCCGACTTGGTGGTCCAACAGTCATCCGGCGATCGACGCCAAAGATGGAAACATGGCGAGCTACCGCTTCGGTATGCAGTTGAGTGGATATTTTGAGGGGTGCGAGTTCCTCCACGTGCCAAGAAACGACAACGACCAAGCAGATACCCTAGCAAGAATCGGCTCCACCGCCAGGCAATACCATCCGGCGTCGCCCTTCAGCGCCTCCTCAAGCCATCTGTCAAGCCTTCACTAGAATCAGACTCCATTTTTGTGTCGGCTCCCCCTGAAGAAGTCGGATCCGACTCCAAAGCCTCAGCAGACGGCACGAGAATTCTTGCAGACGGCCCCAAGAATGTCAAGATCAAGCCGCCCGGGACTTCGTAACCCGCCCGGGACTGTGGGCGACCATCGCGAAGACTCCAGAACTCGCCCGGGACTGCACTAGTCGGCCCGGGACTTCATCAACCCAAAGAAGCGTCATGGACTCCAGCCCGCCGCCTCCCAACCTTCCGCCTCGTCCAAGTAGCAGTACTGGCAGTTGAAGAAATAGCAGCACCCTCATGGGCCCAGCCCTTCCTGAAGTTCCTAGTAAGCGGAGAGCTACCAACCGATGAAATCCTGGCTCGGCAAGTACAACGCTGAGTGGCAGCCTACACTATAGTCAACAGAGAGCTGGTCAGCGCAGCACATCGGTGTCTACCAGCGCTAAGGCCGAGCCGAGCAAGGCCAAGCGATTCTCAAGACATTCATCAAAGGCGAGTCACGGCCACCATGCGGCCTCAAGAGCACTCATCGCCAAAGGCTTCCGACACGGTTTCTTCTCGCCAACCGCCCTAGAAGAGGCCAAGGAATTAGTCCAAAATGCAAGGGGTGCCGATGTTCCGCTCCAAGCCGCTTTCAGCCGGCTCAGACTCAAGACTATCCCCATCGCCTGGCCCTTTGCTGTTTGGGGCCCGGACATGGTGGGACCATTCAAAGCAAAGACGAGGCGGCCTAACTCACTTACTTATCGCGGTGGACAAGTTCACCAAGTGGATAGAAGTAAAGCCCATCAAGAAGTTGAATGGTCCAACTGCAGTGACTTTCATCGCCGACATCACGACTCGGTACGGCGTACCACACAGCATCATCACCGACAATGGCACAAATTTTGCCAAAGGCGCTCAGCTTGTTTCTCGCTGACGCAAGGCATCCGATCGACTTAAGCGTCTGTTGCCCATCCGCATGATCAAACGGCCAGGTGGAGCGAGCAAACGGCCTCATCTTGTCCGCATCAAGCCGCGATCGGGTCGAACCACCGAGCGTTTCTACCGGCTGTTGGCTGGAGGAATTGCCACCTGTCCTCTGGAGTTTGCGACGACTCCAAACAAGTCAACCGGCTTCACGCCTTCTTCTTCCTCGCTTCACGGTGCCAAGCCGTCATCCCAACGGATATAGAGTTCGACTCCGTGAGTCACCATGTACACCGAGGAGGAAGCGGAAGAAGCACGCCAAGACGGTGTCGATCTGGCTGAAGAGGGCTGTTGGCACTCAGCCGGTCCAACATCTACCAAAGCAGAGCTGCGCCGCCATTACAACAGGAAGGTCAAGCCGAGATCTTTCCAAGAGGGCGACCTTGTGCTCCGGCTGATCCAAATAACAGCCGCCAAGATAAGCTGTCGGGCGCCTTTGGGAAGGCCCCTTCATTATCGACAAAGTGTCAAGCAACGACTCCTACTACCTGATCGACGCTCAGAAGCCCCGAGCACGCAAGAGGGACGACTCCGGCAAAGAGACGGAGCGGCCATGGAACACAAATCTTCTCTGAAGATTTTACAGTTGATGCAGTATGTACCACGCTACCATTTGTGTTAAAGTACCAAGACTTTGGGCCCCCCAAGACGAGCTCGGGGACTGCCCTTTTTTGTTATTTGTATGCTAAGAATTATGCCTTCGAGTATGTTACTCTTTGTTATGCCGCTTGGCACCGGGCTCGACTAGTCGGCCCGGGGACTTGCCGCCTTGCGCTATGAATGCTTCCTGCAGTCGGACAAGTAGTGTGCGGTGCCTAAGCCGTCTCCTGTCAGAAGCCGCAGCTCGTAATCGATTGGTGGGCAGGAGTAAGGAAGAATCGGCGCCCACATGAAAAATGGCTAAGGACCCAAAGCATAAACATAGCTTAAGCCAGCTTCCAGCCCCTTTTTGCAAAAACCGACTCTTGAGTAGTCGGCTTGCCGCTTTCTATCCAACTTGTTTAAAAGACTCTAAAAAACGGCCAAGTACTTGCCTTCCCAAGAGTAGCCAAGCACTTGATCCAAACGGCAGTCCGCAGAGCGGTTGTCCGATGGGCAAGGCGGCGACTAAGGGAAGGCGGCAAAGGAAAGAGCCATAAGAGCAATGAGCAAGGAAAGATAGAATTAGATAATATTTACACAGCATAGGCCCTTGGCCGAATCTTCGAGCAGAAGTTCAAAATACACCCCTGGGTGGAATTGTGCTTAATTAACAAGTTTTTTCAAAGGACTACCAAAGCAGATAAAATAAAGACGAGACAAAGACAGCCTAGGAAGCGGGAGCCAGGTTTGGAGGGCCGGAGGAGGCAGCGACGTCGGGCGCTGGGCCGTGAGGCGATCTCGGCTTGGTCATCTCGGCGGCAGCCAGCAGACAGCCTTGACTTTCGTTCTTTGGAGGCGCGGTCGAGCTGAGGCTGGTCGCCCGCTCCGTCTTCTGGCGACTCCATCTCATCTCCGTCCTCCGCCTCGCCTTCCTCCTCGGCGCTGGAGCCGATCACCTCCGTTGAGTCCGCGTCGTGATCCGGGTTCACCCCGAACCACTCTAGCGGCGCCTCCCTGCCGTCCTCAGCCCGCTCAGGGACGAAGACGCTGGTGTCCATGTAGTCGGCGATCGCTGCCGCACGCTCAACGAGGGCGTCTTCCGCAGCCAGCAGCTTTGCCTGGGCCTTTGACCGGAACGCGGCCAGCCGGTCCAGATCCAGCCCTGGATACCACGCCTTGACGAATTCCAAGGCCCGGCGCGCTCCAGCCCGGGCCGCGGAACCCTTCCAGGCCTCAAGACGGCCAGCCGCGACCTCCAGCCAGTCGGCAGTCCGACTGGGAGTACGCAGAGCCGGCATGTCTGGCCATAGGGCAGCAATCGCCTGGGCGCCGACACGTTGAAGCCGGCGCAGCATCCGATGGGCCGGCCGCAGACGATCCTCAATGCTCAGAAGCTGGTCGTCAAGGGTCCAGGGGGCGTTGGTAGCGATCTCAGCACCACCCGCCCTCCGCGCCTCGCGATCAGCCTCAATGGCTTGATTGGCCGCCTGCGTATGGCCGGGGAAGAAGTCTGCCAAAACAAAGAAGAAGAAAGTCAAAAAACCAGGAGTCAGCCTGACCAATAGTCAGCGGCTCAAAGAAGGAAAGTAAAGAAACTCACCGTCGACGATGTCCTCGATCTCGTGGAAGCCGGAGGTCAGCTGTGCCTCCTTCTCGGTCCAGGAGGAGCGCTCGCTTTCGAACTCAGCCAAGAGAGCGGCCTCTCTCTGCTCCGCCTCGTCCTGCGCCTTCTTAAGCAGCTCCCTTTGCTCCGCCATTGCGTAGCCCGGCGAGTCACGCTTCTGGGCGAGCTTGCTGCACTCCTCCCACGATGTGCAAGGCGGTGTCATTGCGCTCAGCTCCCGCCGGAGAGTGGCATTGGCCTCTGAAGAATAAAAAGAAAAGGACGTTAAGTCGTCAACTAAGAAGGTCGCCAGAAGATCCGCCCCGCTCGGCGTCGGCCCGAATCTCGGGACTACAGCCTGGAGTGCGCCAAATACGCCCGTGAAGAAGAAAGAAGACTCACCCGGCTTCTCGACAAGTCGGCGGTCCGCTTGCACAGCTCCTCAACGCTATGCGGTTGAAGGCAAGTGGCGCTGGAGGTTGTGATACTCTGCGATGAGCATTTCGCATAAAGGTAAAAATTTGGAAATCGACAGATAGAGTTCGAGCCGCTCGCCAGCGGCCCAAACTCGGGGACTACACCCAGTGGGTGCCCTGGCGCCCCCCATAGAGAAGAACAAGGAAAAATTCAAAGAAGAAACATACCCGAACGGCGGTCCGCGACGCCAAGTGCGCCTTGGTGCAGTTTTGGATGGCGTCGCCTTCAGCTCGCAGCTTCGCCTGAACGCCCGTAAGCGCTGGTTCAGCGGGCCTGTGCCGCCTCCTCGCACCCACCCAACGGGCGCGGCGCTTAACGCCTCGGCGTCTGGAATGGCCGAGCTGGCGGCGCCGGTCTCCAAAGGGCGTGGCGCCGAAGTCACCTTCTCAAGACGGCGGCGTGCTGGCGAGGCGACTTGAAGGAGGAGATTTGCCACAGCTTCGTCTTTAGTCGGCGGCGCCCCGCCTATTGTTTACCTCGTGCGCTCTCAGATGGCGGCGGAGGCGACGGCGACAGCACGGCCGTGCCCGACATGGAGGTCTCGCCGCCTCCCTTCTCCATGATGGGGAACTCGCAGCCGGCTCCCTCCGTCTGCCCCGTGAACTCCGGCGGTGGTGGCGTAGAGCTCAGCAGGGTGACGAACAATGCTGATTGGAGGCGCGCGGCCTCCTCGGCTAGCCGCTTAGCCGCGACGGCGGCCTCCACCTCCTCCAGCTTCTTCTCGGCAGAAGCCGCCGCCTTCTCGGCCTCCGCCTTCTCCATGCGGCGGCCTCCTCCTCGTCGCGCTTCTCCTGCGCGTTCCGCTCCGTCGCCTCCCGGAGGTCGGCGGCGGGGTCAATCCGTCGAGTATTAGCGGACGTCTCTGCCGACCCCATGACGGAGGCGGCGGCGACCCTCTCTAGAGTAAGGGGGGGCCTGATGCGAAGAAGACATGTAAAGATTTGGACAAGATGAATCAGAAGAAAACAAGACAAAGTAAAAGCACTTACGGAGACCAGGCGGCTTTTCACTTCCTTGCGGAAGCGGTTAGCCTTGGCGACCGCCTCTTCCCGGCCGGGCGGCCGCCTCGAACTTTTTCGGCCGCCCTAAGCGAGCTCGGCCCGGCCCGGCGCTTCTTCGCCGCCGACCACCCAAGGCCGGCGGAGGAACTTCGCGCCGGATGGCTAACCTTCGGTTGGCGGCGGGACGACTTCCTCTCGCCGTCATCTTCAGCCGGTCGGCGAAGGTAGCCGAGGGCCTGAAGTCGTCAGCCCCTCCTCCTCCCCCTCCTTCGGCGTCGGCCTCCATCACCGCCGCCCCCAAGTCAGGGTCATCGACATCGCTCTCCGCCCGATCGGGGACGAATTCACGGGCCGGCCCCGTGGTGCCGGCTGAGGGCTGCATGAGGGGGTTCTGACTCGGAAAAAACCAAAAAGATAAGAAGTTGGATTCGGCTGAAAAAGAAAACAGAAGAGGAAAAGAGATGACTTACCACAGGCGGGGGGTTGGCGCGCGAGTATGGCTCCTTGCCTAACTGCCAGTCCGCCGTAAGGTTGTAGTTCGCCAGGAAGTTCACCGTGTCCGCCACCTTCGCGTGGGGCATGTCCTTGGAGCATGACCGATTTGGGGTCTCGGTGGCCGCTCATCCGACAGATCAGATGAGGTCGGCCTTGAGCGGAAGGACTCGGCGCGCCACGGCGGCCAGAAGTCGGCTCAGCCAGACCCTCCGATCAAGGCCAAGACTCGGAGTCGCTGACGGCGGCGCCTGCAGGAGTCAGCGTCCTGGCCCGATGGGACCAGCTGAGGAGCCGCCCCGACAACACGCCGGCTTCATAAAGCGGCAGATTGACCTAGTCGCCTTCCGGGGAGACGTTCTTCATGTAAAAGTAAGAGCGCTGCCACATCTTCACCGACTTGATCAGCGGGATGGCGGGGAAAGGGTTGTTGCCCACCGGCCTCCGCATCGCGATGAAGGTGCCGCACGAAGCCGACACGCCAGCGACGTGCGTGTCGAGCTTGGCCTGGAAGAATTCCCCCCACAGCTCGATGGTGGGGAGAACACCGAGGAAGCCCTCGCACAAGGAGGCGAAGGCAGCCAGCACCACCACCGTATTCGGAGTGAGGTGGTGCGGCTGGAGCCCGTGAAACTCCAAGAAGGCACGGAAGAAGCCGCTCGCCGGCAGCCCCAGACCGCGCATGAGGTGCGAGCGGAATATGACCCGCTCGCCCTCCTCCGGCGCCGGCCTTATTTCGCCCGCCGGCACGGCGCAGGTCTGCACTAAGTTCTTGCCGGGGATGCGGCGCGTCTGGCGGAGGAACTCTATGTGGTGGTCGTCCACCTCGGAGCCGTCCCACACGCCGGAGCGCGGGGCGGGAGGCGCAGCGGCGGATGAGGAGCTCATCTCCGCGGCGCGGCGTGGTTCGGTGCCACGGCGGCAAGAGGAAGAAGAAGCGAGAGGAGGAAGAAGCAAGAGGAAGCGAGGAATCGGGGAGATGGGTGCGCGTGCTACGCCGCCCCCCTCCTCCCCGCCTACTTATAGGCCCACGGGCTAAGAAGCCGATGGGGCAGGCGTGGGATTAACTGCGCCCGCACTTACGCCCCACGATTTAATTCCACGGGTTATCGCAGCAGAACGACGTGGGGAACCCAACCGCCCACGCAGCCGCAACGGATCCGCCCGTGCACCGAGGCGCGGTAGTGGCGGGCCCCGCCTGACAGGCCTGTCTCGTCACGCGCGTAGGTGGGCAGACTGACCCTGCCGCGTGGCGTCATGCAACGGGCCCGCGACGAGCAGCTTCCTGGAAGCTTATCAGGCACGCTGCCTGGATCCCACCACGACCTTTAACCCTTGGAGGAGCAAGACGACCTCCTGCAAGTCCGACGCCAGCCAGTCGGCCTAGAGAAAGACGGCGAGCCAAGCCCAGGTTCTTCCTTCGGAGGGGATGAAACTGTTGAGGCTCCTCGACATGTTGACCTCGGCGCCTCACTAGCTTCGGGGACTACTGTCGGAGTAATGGGCCACGGGTAGGCAAGCCCGAGCCCCTGGACCTTTCAAAACATCGGGGCAGACTGCGCCCCTCAAGACCCCAAGACGAAGAGCCGCCTTCTGAAAGTCGGCGGCAGAGCCGCTGACTGCCCCTCCCAGACGAGTCCCAGAGACGGCCTCGGGATGAGCCGAGTCCCAACTGGCGACTTCCGGAGAAGCCGGCTGTGGGGAGTCGGCCCGCGACTCCAACCACCTCCTGCCTATGCAACTACGGATGGGATTAGATGTGGTCGCCACGCAGCCCATCCCTGCCCCGTTCACGAAGGACTGACATGGCCACAGTGTGCCGTACTGATGGAGATCTCCGTCCGGCGAGGCACTATTGCCACGCCGGCCCTGACATCAGCCCCGTGGGCAGATCCCTGTACCCACGACGGCCTGTCTGTATGGCCCGAAGACGGCGGGACCCACCTGTCGGCGAGAGTGTAGAAGACGGCGAGGGCGCCCCAAGACGGACCCGCTGGGAGTCGGCCCCCGAGAGTCGGCCGGCCCCTCCCACGGGCTCCGCACGCCATTAACTGACATAAGACAGGAATGGCAACAGCGATCGCCTGTCAGCGCGGCACTGCCATGACCCCATGACCAAGCCCAAGGCCATTAGAAGCGCTACAGAATCCGCAGCCGGCAAGACCACAAGCGGACAAGGCTTGTCGGCCCTAAGTTGGATCACATGGGCCCACTAGTCGGCGGGCCCTGTAAGTCTGCAGAGAAGACGGCGACCTAAGAGATCGACGATCGGGACCCGTGCCCAGCCGGATTACCATTGTACCCCTGGGGGGTAGGCCTATATAAACCCCCCGGGGCACCCATGCAAGAGGTTGGACCCTAATAGTTTTAGACACACACAGAGAGGAGAGAAGAGCTAGCCGTGCCCTTCTCCTTCCTCACCTCGAACAACTCAAGGAGCAACCTTGTACCCACTTTGCCATAGTGATCATGCGGAGACCCCGCAGAGCAGCAGTAGGGGTATTATCTCCACGAAGAGCCCTGAAGCTGGGTAAGATCCGCCGGCGTGCATGCCTACGCCTCATCCCGTTTCCACGCATCGGCGACATTCTACTCGCCCCCACCATGATAAGCCATCCTTTGGCATATGTCGCACCCAACCCCCGACAACAAGGTTGGTCAGCCAACGTTATGACTCAAGGTCACAGGTATCAAGTATTTCCATATTTGGTTATCTTTTTACAACCTTGGTTAATATTTGGGCATTATGACCCGCCCGATGGTAAACCGTCAGGGCGCTTTAAACTTCTTATCTGCAGGGATAGCTTGAAGAAATCGCTATGGATTATGAACATTATGTCTTAAGCATGGCGGATTAGCAAGTATCAGGCGTAGATAAATATGCATGAAGGCATAACAGACCAAGTATTTTAACTAGTCTATTACAAGGCGTTTTAGTGCCCAAAAGGATAATTGTTTCTCAATAAGCATTGCAGCACGAAGAAGATTAAAACGGCCTCCGGATCATGATTCGTCTCCAGCTTGACCTGACGGCTGTGGATCATCTTGCACCAGTTCATCCTCTTCGTCTCTACCAAGCGGCTGGAAGTCAATAGGTGTCCAGTCGATCCCAGTTAAAGCTTGGAACACAGCTTCGTCACTTATAAGGGTGGACGGTTCAATGTCAGGGGCATAAGTGTGCTTACGGATTGGAGGGATCAGGTTTTGAGCCTCAGGAGTCGGTGCAGCAATCCGCTTGTTATTGGTGTCATAGCTCGCCTAGTAATATGAAAGATCAGCCTCTTCAGCAAGTTGACAAGCCAGTGGACGCACTTCATGTTTTATGGCGCGGAGATCCTCATTTCTGAATTATGATCCATCTTCTTTTAATCTTGGATAACCTTTGCTGACATCCTCCGGATCAAGGTCAGGCACCCACGCCTTTGCCCGGGTTAGTGGGACCAGAGCACCAGCCCTTGCAGCAGATCTCTTTAGCTCTTCTACCCGGACAGGCAACATAGATAGCCTCTCTAAGGTGTCCTTGATTAATGTTGGGGGCGGTTTATTGTGAGAGGCGGTGCAGATGATTCGTTGCGCGCCGGTATACAACTGCTCTATCAGAGTGTAGGCAGCCTTCAGCTTCTTTTGTACATCAGTGTCCAGATGGCTAATGCGAGTTCCTGCATCATTACAAAATGTCAGTAAACCGGCAACGCATGGGAAGATATGTTGAAAGTGTAACAGCAAGGATGTTTACCAAACAGAGCAGCAGTCATGGCATGTATCTGCTGTTTTACGCCAGTCAGCTCATCTACCACCGGTTTAAGAGCTGCTTCTGCGTCCTCGGCTCTTTTCTGCAAAGCGGATTTTTCTGTGTGCCAATCCGCACGCTCTTTGTTGAAACTCTCCTTTAGCTTTTCCATAGTGGCTAAAGCGCTCGTCAGCTCATCCTTTGCCTTGGAGGTTTCGGTTTGCTGGGATTTGATGTTTTCTTGCAGATCAGCGGTTTGAGCTTCCTTTTTGCTCAGTTCAGCCTATAACAGACAGAAGTATTATCAGTTGGTGCTACATGTTTGAAGTACCAAGCACATAACAAGTTATGCACTTGATAATTGGGGGCTAATGCATATTTGCTTGTTCTCAGAAATTTTTACATGTCCCAATTACAATACAAGTATTACTCTTGGCACTTGGGAATAATGTATGTTTGCTCAAAGTACTGATTTGGGAAATCTTTAAACAGTCCCGGTTCATCTTTACAAAGTTAAACCGGCCCTTGGGGGCTATACTTGTGGAAGATACAATGTTGCAATTCTACAATACCGGTTCATCTTAAAGAGATAACCCGGCCCCTGGAGGCTGAGCATGATCAGTTAAGTTATTACTAAGTCACGTTTCAGATTGGTATCATAAACCGTCACTTGGGGGCTACTGGAGTTGATAATCTGCAATTGGACATAAGAGATAAATAGTTATGTTACCTCATATCGCTCCTTCATCAAGTTTACCAAACCGGCTTCATAGTCGCGGCTGGTGTACAGACGGTTCAAGAAGCCGGAATGAATGTCTAGAGCATTGAGATGGGCGTAGTTTGACAAATGAGCGTTCCATTTGCCTTTACCGATAGCAGAAAGCTCGTCCTTGGAAGTATGCTTTGATAAAGCGACGGGATTGCCAGGAGTGGTATGGCCAACACCAGTAATCATGACATCATCCTCTTTATCATCAGCAGCCTTCGTTGGAGTCGACGGTTTGTCAGCCTCCTTAGCTGGACTGACCGGTTTGCTGACAGTTCGGACTGGGCTGGTTGGCTTGTCAGCATGGCTTGTGGTGTTAACATCTACTTGTTCAGCAAAGAAGTCGTGGTCTTGAGGTGGCGGATCATTGAGCATGGCGTCAGCATTGGTTTCTTCAGGATCTAGAGTTTTTTCCGGTTCAATAACTATATTATCGTCAGCCGGTTTAGTTAACCGAGCCTTTTTGCTGGGTCTTGGCTTGGCACTGAGAGAAACAAATATAAAAGGTCAAGATATTGTGTTAAGCATAAGGCATTGAAAATAAAAATTAAAACTATGAATCACCCAGAACCATTTTGAGGGTGGAAGCTTTGTGGTCGATGACTCGCCCGGAAGATGAGTGGGAAGTACCACGATAATTTGAATCAGACGGGTTAAGTGGCTGGCGGAAACAACCGTCTTAGGGCAAGTAGTGTCAAGAGTGTAAGAGACCTCGATCGGGCGTTTCGAACCGGAGTATTCGGTAAACCGGCGGAGGCAACTACCTGGCCACTATGCCGGGTTGTGCGACGAGCTTCGTGTTGCTGCGTCTTCAAAAGAAAGTTTGGGTCCAAGCAAGCAAGGGGGTGAGAAAATTTTACTTTTCGGTTTGCTCGACGGATTTTTGATGTGGGCAGAGGATCTGAATCATAGGAAAGTATGATTACCTCTGCATCACCAGTTTGACTGCCTTGAGCGTCGTCCTGATAATAATCATTGTCAATGAGGTGTATGGAAAATGAACCAAGAGAGTCAAGTTCTACCTCTGAGTCCGGATTAGCTACATCGGCATCAGCATTTGCATCGGAAGACGCAGTGGTCCTTTTTCTTGGCAGGTTTTTTTAATAACCTTGGTCTTTGGGCGGAGTGGTTTCGCCGGTTTGTCTTGCGATTTTGCCGGGTTGTCTTGTGTTTTTTTTTATTCTAGAACGGATCATCACCCTGTCAAAAATAGACAAACTTTCAGAGAATATTTTGAAAGAAGCAACTTACGGCGAGGAGGTTATATAATTCTTACAGATGGCGGTTTGTTGAAGGTGCAGAAAAGACTTAGTCCGGTCTGGCCGTAGATGGCCTCCGGTACATTCAACATTTTCTTGACAGCCTCAGTAATTTCAGCCTCTATCAGTTGAATATTAATGTGTCGTTGAGGGTCGGTCAAACTCCCTGTGTATTCACACATCAAGTGGGGGCGCCGGCTTAAGGGTAGAATGCTCTAGCCGATCCAGCAAAGAGCAAAATCAACACCTGATAAACCGTTTGCCATAAAGGCTCTAAGCTTCGAAAGCTGTGGGGCATAGATGGCCCTTTCCTTTGCTGTTAACCTCTCAGGAAAAGGATGCGTATTGCTAAAGCGGTGAGGGTGATAACCCAACAGGGGGTTTTCATCAGTTGGAGATGTATCCTTGCAATAAAACCAAGTCTGGTTCCACTCTTTGGGGTGGCTGTGAAGCTTGGCATGAGGGAAAGTGACTTCCTTCCTTTTCTGAACTGCCATTCTGCCCAATTCAGTATTGGGTCCATCCGTGAACTCTGTGCGACGGTTTAAGTGAAATAAATCACTAAACAGTTCAACTGTAGGTTCCTCTTGCAGATAAGCCTCACAGAAGACTTGGAAGTGGCAGATGTTGGTCGCAGAATTTGGACCGATGTCCTGAGGGTGAAGCTGAAAACTAGCCAAAGACATCTCGGAAGAATTTTGAACCGGAGGGCTAAAGCCTCAACCGGATGGTCAACAAAAACGACTACCTCTCCGTCCTTGATTGTAGGAGGACTTTCCGGCTAGGGGCCCTCCAAAGGATGACATCTTTCTTGGCTAAAGCGCCGTTCTATGACGCATCTGTTTAACTGATCTTCCGTGACCCGGGAAGGAGCCCAGTTGCATTCATAGACTTGTTTGGCCATTTCAACGGAGGCTGAAACATGATTATTACCGGTTTAAGATTTATTATGGACAGTATAAAGCGATGCAAGTTAAAGCAGAGATGTGCACATATTGTTAAACCGGAGTCTAATATAGTTAAATCGGAATCAGACATGGGAGATGTACAAAGATAAAGCGGCTTGGCGGTTCAACATGGGACTAATGGTACCTACCGGATTATAATTTTTCTATGATATTAAACCGCCAATTCTGGAATATAAGGTACAGAACTAAAGTACTTGAGTGAGGGAAAAACAAGTTTCGCAGATTGATGTGATAATTTTCTGATCTGCGGTATGACAGAAAACTAGAAAAAATTCAGACCTAATTTCAAGTGCTTGAATAGTTCAACAAAGTTCAGATGAGTTTTGTGTAAAGAAGCAGATCTAATAAGTGAAAAGGGGGATTATGGCTAAGGCGGCATAAGAAATATCGGATCCAGCTAGTCGTTTGTGCTAATGAAAAGAACAGGGAAGAACGGCGGCGGAGCTTTGATAGACTCCGATGAACATTGAAACCCTAATGGTGGATCTAGAGCGAGGAAAAGAAGAACTCACTGATGATGAGGGAACAGCGGAGGAGCGCCGCGCTTCTCTGGTCTTGTCAGGTTGATGCAGCGGCCATTGTTGAGGCAGAAACGAAGATCAACGGCGGTGGCAGAGTTCCAAAGGTCGGGCGGCGCAAGGAAGGAGATGATGCGAAGAGGCACGGGGGGGGGGGGAATGCAAAGACCCCCTGGCCCTATTTATAAAAGCAAAAGGATAAGTGTCAGGCGCAAAAATCGAGGAGCCCAAAATTTGGATATGAGGTGGATCTGTCGCCTCGATTGTTGGAGGCTCATTAATAAAAGTGAGCTTTATGCAATTTTTAATAATAGATGACATCATGGCGGTTTATCATGATCCTAGAAGATGACGTCATCGCGGTTTACAATATTATGTGAAGGTGCTGAAGAAGAAATTTTCTTAAGCATTGAGGATTGACATGAACCAGTTCAAATCAATCTGGGGCCTAATGTTGGGGATATTACTACTGGCGTAAACCGGCCAGGAGAGGCCGGGTTAACCCCATAGTAGTTCACTATATCTGAAGCCCATGAAGACAAAGACGGTGACGCTTTATGAAGGCCCAGGGTCCAAAGCCGGTTTAAGGCCTATAGACATAAACCGGCATTGATATGTAAACTTGTGTTGTAAGATAGAAAGAGCGGAGACCGAGTCGGACACTTTTATGAGCCGGCCTCGGGATTCTGTAAACCAACGGGCGTCAACCCATGTATATAAGGGGACGACCCGGCGGCGGTTTAGGGACACAACAACTCGAGACTCAAGCAAAGCGTATTTGCTCCCTAATCATCGAAACCCTAGCAATTCCACAACAACTGGATTAGGCTTTTACCTTCACCGCAAGGGGCCGAACCAGTATAAACTCTCTGCATCCCTTGTCCGCTTTAACCCCTTTAAGCTAACCCGTAGCGATGGCTCAACGACTAAGTCCTTTCCTTAGGACATCTGCTGTGACAAAACCACGACACTTTATGTATGTCTTGCATGTGCTTATCTGTGGTGACAATGGGATATTCACGTGATCTACTTGATGTATGTTTTGGTGATCAACTTGCGGGTTCCGTAACATTGTGAACTTATGAATAGGGTTTGGCACACGTTTTCGTCTTGACTCTCCGGTAGAAACTTTGGGGCACTTTTTGAAGTACTTTGTGTTGGTTTGAATAGATGAAACTGAGATTTTGTGATGCATATCGTATAATCATAATCACAGATACTTTAGGTGACATTGGAGTATCTAGGTGACATTAGGGTTTTGGTTGATTTGTGTCATAAGGTGTTATTCTAGTACGAACTCTATGATAGATCGAACGGAAAGAATAGCTTCGTGTTATTTTACTACGGACTCTTGAATACATCGATCAGAAAGGATAACTTTGAGGTGGTTTTGTACCCTGCCATAATCTCTTCGTTTGTTCTCCACTATTAGTGACTTTGGAGTGACTCTTTGTTGCATGTTGAGGGATAGTTATATGATCCAATTATGTTATTATTGTTGAGATAACTTGCACTAGTGAAAGTATGAACCCTAGGCCTTGTTTCAATGCATTGCAATACCATTTGTGCTCACTTTTATCGTTAGTTACTGCTACCTCTTGAGCACTGCGTTGGATTTCCTTGAAGAGGAAAGGGTGATGCAGCACTGTAGCGTAATTATTTCCCTCAGTTTTTGAGAACCAAGGTATCAATCCAGTAGGAGGCTACGCGTGAGTCCCTCGTACCTACACAAAGCAAATAACTCCTTGCAACCAACGCGATAAGGGATTGTCAATCCCTTCATGGTCACTTTCATTTAGAGTGAGATCGATAGAGATGATAAGATAATATTTTTGGTATTTTTGTGATAAAGATGCAAAGTAAAATAAAAGTAAAATAAAAGCAAAGGAAATAACTAAGTATTGGAAGATTAATATGATGAAGATAGACCCGGGGGCCATAGATTTCACTAGTGGCTTCTCTCAAGAGCATAAGTATTTTACGGTGGGTGAACGAATTACTGTTGAGCAATTGACAGAATTGAGCATAGTTATGAGAGTATCTAGGTATGACCATGTATATAGGCATCACGCCCGAGACAAGTAGTCCGACTCACCTGCATCTACTACTATTACTCCACTCATCGACCGCTATCCAGATGCATCTAGAGTATTAAGTTCATGAAAACAGAGTAACGCCTTAAGCAAGATGACATGATGTAGAGGGATAAATTCATGCAATATGATAAAAACCCCATCTTGTTATCCTCGATGGAAACAATACAATACGTTCCTTGCTGCCCCTCACACTTTGGGAAAGCACACCGCAAGATTGAACCCAAAGCTAAGCACTTCTCCCATTGCAAGAAAGATCAATCTAGTAGGCCAAACCAAACTGATAATTCAAGAGACTTGCAAAGATAACCAATCATACAAAAATAATTCAGAGAAGATTCAAATATTGTTCATAGATAATCTTGATCATAAACCCACAATTCATCGATCTCAACAAACACACCGCAAAAAGAAGATTACATCGAATAGATCTCCACGAGAGAGGTGGAGAACTTTGTATTGAGATCCAAAAAGAGAGAAGAAGCCATCTAGCTACTAACTATGGACCCGAAGGTCTGAAGTAAACTACTCACACTTCATCGGAGAGGCTATAGTGTTGATGTAGAAGCCCTCCGTGATGGGTGCCCCCTCCGGCGGAGCTCCGGAACAGGCCCCAAGATGGGATCTCATGGGTACAGAAGGTTGCAGCGGCGGAATTAGGTTTTTGGCTCCGCATCTGATCGTTTGGGGTACCTAGGTATATATAGGAGGAAGGAGTACGTCGGTGGAGCAACAGGGGGCCCACGAGGGTGGAGGGCGCGCCTGGGGGGGAGGGCGCGCCCCCTACCTCGTGGCCTCGTGGAAGCTTCCTTGACGTAGGGTCCAAGTCTCCTGGATCATGTTCGGTGAGAAAATCACGTTCCCGAAGGTTTCATTCCGTTTGGACTCCATTTGATATTCCTTTTCTGCGAAACCCTGAAATAGGCAAAAAACAGGAATTCTGGGCTGGGCCTCCGGTTAATAGGTTAGTCCCGAAAATAATATAATTAAAGTGAATAATAAAGCCCATTAATGTCCAAAACAGTAGATAATATAGCATGGAGCAATCAAAAATTATAGATACGTTGGAGACGTATAAAGCATCCCCAAGCTTAATTCCTGCTCGTCCTCGAGTAGGTAAATGGTAAAAAAGATAATTTTTGATGCGGAGTGCTACTTGGTATAATTTCAATGTAAGTCTTCTTAATTGTGTTATGAATATTTCAGATCCGAAAGATTCAAGACAAAAGTTTAATATTAACATAAAAATAATAAAACTTCAGGCATACTAACAAAGCAATCATGTCTTCTCAAAATAACATGGCCAAAGATAGTTATCCCTACAAAATCATATAGTCTGGCTATGCTCTATCTTCACCACACAAAATATTTAAATCATGCACAACCCCGATGACAAGCCAAGCAATTGTTTCATAATTTTGACATTTTCAAACTTTTTCAATCTTTACGCAATACATGAGCGTGAGCCATGGATATAGCACTATATGTGGAATAGAATGGTGGTTGGGGAGAAGACAAAAAAGAGAAGATAGTCTCACATCAACTAGGCGTATCAATGGGCTATGGAGATGCCCATCAATATATATCAATGTGAGTGAGTAGGGATTGCCATGCAACGGATGCACTAGAGCTATAAGTATATGAAAGCTCAACAAAAGAAACTAAGTGGGTGTGCATCCAACTCGCTTGCTCACAAAGACCTAGGGCATTTTGAGGAAGCCCATTATTGGAATATACAAGCCAAGTTCTATAATGAAAAATTCCCACTAGTATATGAAAGTGACAAAATGAGAGACTCTCTATCATGAAGATCATGGTGCTACTTTGAAGCACAAGTGTGGTAAAAGGATAGTAACATTGTCCCTTTTCTCTTTTTCTCTCATTTTTTATTTGGGCCTTTCCCTTTTTTATGGCCTCTTTTTTTCGTCCGGAGTCTCATCACGACTTGTGGAGGAATCATAGTCTCCATCATCCTTTTCCTCACTTGGTACAATGCTCTAAAAATTAAGATCATCACACTTTTTATTTTCTTACAACTCAACAATTACAACTCGATACTTAGAACAAAATATGACTCTATATGAATGCCTCCGGCGGTGTACCGGAATATGCTATGAATCAAGAGTGACATGTATGAAAGAATTATGAATGGTGGCTTTTCCACAAATAAGATCTCAACTACATGATCATGCTAAGCAATATGACAATGATGGAGTGTGTCATAATAAACGAAACGGTGGAAAGTTGCATGGCAATATATCTCGAAATGGATATGGAAATGCCATGATAGGTAGGTATGGTGGCTGTTTTGAGGAAGGTATATGGTGGGTGTATGATACCGGCGAAAGGTGCGCGATATTAGAGAGGCTAGCAATGGTGGGAGGAAGAAAAGTGTGTATAATCCATGGACTCAACATTAGTCATAAAGAACTCATATACTTATTGCAAAAATCTACAAGTTATCAAAGCAAAGTATTATGCGCATGCTCCTAGGGGGATAGATTGGTAGGAAAATACCATCGCCGTCCCCGACCGCCACTCATAAGGAAGACAATCAATAAATAAATCATGCTCGACTTCATCACATAACGGTTCACCATATGTGCATGCTACGGGAATCACAAACTTTAACACAAGTATTTATCAAATTCACAACTACTCAACTAGCATGACTCTAATATCACCATCTTCATATCTCAAAACGATTATCAAGCATCAAACTTCTCATAGTATTCAACACACTCATAAGAATTTTTTAATATTCTTGAATACCAAGCATATTAGGATTATTTAAGCAAATTACCATGCTATTTAAGACTCTCAAATAATCTAAGTGAAGCATGAGAGATCAATAGTTTCTATAAAACAAATCCACCACCGTGCTCTAAAAGATATAAGTGAAGCACTAGAGCAAAACTATATAACTCAAAAGATAAAAGCGAAGCACATAGAGTATTCTAACAAATTCCAAATCATGTATGGCTCTCTCAAAAGGTGTGTACAGAAAGGATGATTGTGGTAAACTAAAAACAAAGACTCAAATCATACAAGACGCTCCAAGCAAAACACATATCATGTGGTGAATAAAAATATAGCTCCAAGTAAAGTTACCGATGGAAGTAGACGAAAGAGCGGATGCCTTCCGGGGCATCCCCAAGCTTTGGCTTTTTGGTGTCGTTAGATTATATTGGGGGTGCCATGGGCGTCCCCAAGCTTACGCTCTTGCCACTCCTTGTTCCATAATCCATCAAAAATCTTTCACCCAAAACTTGAAAACTTCACAACACAAAACTCAACAGAAATCTCGTGAGCTCCGTTAGCAAAAGAAAACAAAAGACCACTTCAAGGTACTGTAATGAAATCATTATTTATTTATATTGGTGTTAAACCTACTTTATTCCAACTTCTCTATGGTTTATAAACTATTTTATTAGCCATAGATTCATCAAGACAAGCAAACAACACACGAAAAACAGAATCTGTCAAAAACAGAACAGTCTGTAGTAATCTGTAACTAACACAAACTTCTGGAACTCCAAAAAAATTAGCCAAAATAGGAAGACCTAGGCAATTTTTTTATTGATAAGAAAAAATTGGAATCACTATTTTATCACGTTCTGGTGATTTTTAACAATTGTTTTCGTGAACTGAAAGTTTCTGGAAATTACAGCAAGATCAAATAACTATCATCCAAGAAGATCCTATAGGTTTAACTTGGCACAAACACTAATTAAAACAGAAAAACACATATAACCAGAGGCTAGAACAAATATTTATTTATAAAAAGAAGCAAAAAGCAAAAAACTAAAATAAAATTGGGCTGCCTCCCAACAAGCGCTATCGTTTAACGCCCCTAGCTAGGCATAAAAGCAAGGACATACATGGTATTGCCATCTTTGGTAGGCAATCCATAAGTGGCTCTCATGATATATGCATATGGTAATTTTATTTTCTTCCCAGAGAAGTGTTCCATGCCTTTCTTTAATGGAAATTGGAATCCAATATTCCCTTCCTTCATATCAATAATTGCACCAATCGTTCTATGGGAAGGTCAACCAAGAATAATAGGACATGAAGGATTGCAATCTATATCAAGAACGATAAAATCTACGGGTACATAGTTCCTATTTGCAACAATAATAACATCATTAATTCTTCCCATAGGTTTCTTAATAGTGGACTCTGCAAGGTGCAAGCTTAAAGAGCAATCAACAAAATCATGGAAACCTAGTAAATCACACAAAGTTTTGGGAATAGTGGAGACACTAGCACCCAAATCACATAAAGCATAAAACTCATGATCCTTAATCTTAATTTTAATAGTAGGTTCCCACTCATCATAAAGTTTTCTAGGGATATAAACTTCCAACTCAAGCTTTTCTTCATAAGATTGCATCAAGGCATCAACGATATATTTAGTAAATGCTTTATTTTAACTATAAGCATGAGGAGAATTTAGCACGGATTGCAACAAGGAAACACAATAAATCAAAGAGCAACTTCCATAATTAAATTTCTTGAAATCCAAAATAGTGGGTTTAGCAACATCTAGGGTTTTGATTTCTTCAATCCCACTTTTATCAATTTTAGCATCTAGATCTAAAAACTCCAAATTTTTGGAACGCCTTCTAGGTAAAGGTGGATTATATTCAGTCCCATCATTATCAAGATTCATATTGCAAAACAAAGATTTAATAGGAGACACATCAGTAACTTTTAGATCTTCATCTTTGTTTTCATAAAAATTTGAAGAACACGCTTTTATAAAACAATCTTTCTTAGCACGCA